>SSNR01000555.1:36584-121588 GCA_006937965.1 Callopanchax toddi
TTTTTTTTTTTTTTTTTTTGCATTTTGCAGTTACACACTTTCAGTTTTCTGTTTAGGTGCACAGCTCCACATTTTGATCATTTCTTTCAACAGAGAAACAATGAGAATGATGCTTTTAGTAACCTTGCAATGAACCTTCTATTGACTGCTTGTTGATAAGAGATGCACTTTCATTCTTCATTCAGAGCTGCATTTTGCTTGGTTCCTGCCAAGTTTTTAAAAAACTCCACTAATCTTCTTGTTTTGTTTTTAGTTTTAGGCTGATCCCATGGAGCATACTGGCTGTCACCTCCCCAATTTTACAAGTCAGATAATTACCTATTTAGATGTTGCGGAGGAGGTGCATGTGTCCCTGTTCGTGCATTGGCCTGTTGCCACCATTTGTGAAAAGAAGCACCGTAAAGTGGATCTGTCACTGCAAGTTATAGACACAGAATGGCTGCATGCCAGGAGGGAGGGGAACGAAGTGCACTGACACTAAAATAAGCATTCTAGATACAGGCACAGACTGTCCATGTTTGTGCCCTTGTGCACAATATTTTTAAGTTGTGGGTTCTATGTTTAAGAGACTACCCACAGTAGCCCACAAATTTCATTAGCTCCTTAAGATAATTATGGCGGATCTAATGAAAAGCTGCCATATTTCTGCAGTTAATGGGCTCAGCGTGGAGGCTGGGGAGGTGAAGGGCTTTTTGAAAGGTCAGCTTACTCACCACTGCTGCTGACCCCCCTCAGCTATAACTACCCACACCTCTTAAATCTCAATCAGGAACAGGAAGCGTGGCCATTCATTAGCTCGGTATCCGGCGGCTGTCTCTTTCATCTTGCCCCTCACTGTCACGTAAAACCTGCCCCTTCCGCTTCAATCTCTCTAACACTTTCTCAGTAGGGAAAAAACTTGATGTGGTCCCTCAAAGGTGCATCATGCATTGCAACCTCCCTACCTCTCCAGCGATGCTTCCCTATCTCCCTCCTCCAAGCTCAAACCATCACGATCCTTCAATGTTTTTTTTTTTTACCCCCCTTCTCTGCTGCCAATCAGCAGAGCATTTTTCACAGAGCTACTTGTGGCAGGAAAAGAATGATGGTGGGCAAAAGTGTGTGAGGGGGCGTGCATGTGTGGGCATGCACGCGCAGATGGGCAACAAAAGCATTGTACTAAGCTGAGGGCAGCGCTGAAGTTCCCCCCTGAGGCAGAGCTGAGATTGAGTTCATTATTCAGTAGGACTGGGTTCCAGCTGTGAGATGGCGAGCTGCTGTGTCTGCGTTGTGGCTCCTCCAACCCTGCAGTCCACTGGGAACAAGTCAAAAAATAATGCAAAGGCTTTACCTATCATAGTTAGACAGACTGCATTTTTTTCATCATTAAAGCAAAAGAGCTTTCTGTCAATAAAAACAGGTGTTTCTTTTATTTCTTGGCCATACCGTATGATTACATTGAGCACGCTCTTTGTTTATCATATGAAAACTGCAATTTTCCAGTTGTAGAATGGATTATCTCGTGCTCCTGATGTGACAATGATGCACACAACGAGCAGCAAAAGAACTCCCCTGCATCCCTAGATGGCAGTATAAGTGCATCGCCTGCCAGAGAACAGATTGTGTGTCTTTGAATGTGTGTGAACTGTTTTGTTTGTTTTCCCTTGAGGTTGATAAAGTGTGTTGGCATAATTTAAAAAAATTTTTTTTATTTTAAGCAAAAACTAATAAAAGAGGGATGGAGGGGGAAAAAACAGGTTGTTTTTGTTTTATAAGACAGCGTTGGTGTCCTGCTGCTCATCACTAGGACCCAGGGTTTCTCCTTCACTCATGAATAAATACATATCGCCGCTGCCTTTTTTTTTCTCCAACGCTCACACAAAGGCAATTAACTTGAAATTGCTTTGTTGAAACGGCCTCGCAAAGAGCTTAGCAAAGGAAATAGCATCACAGCAACTGCATATGTAAAAACTTAATGTAAGAGGCTCGCCTCTCCTGAGATGTGCATGAAGCTGCATTGAGGAGCCATTACACAGTGACAGTGTGTAAATGGCACGTGGAATTGGCTGCAATCGCTGTCGCACTTTTCGAACCTTATCGATCACTCAGAGAAAGACACATTCACTCTCTTGCAGCTTTAAGATTCGAACAACCGGCGAGAGCACCAGGGACAATACGGGCTTCGGTTCGCTGTGTGTTTGAGCCACTGACTTCTCCAAATAGTAGATAACTGCTCACTCTCCTCAGCCACAGATGCCCTCATCTCGAGCAATTTCAAGTTTAGACTCCTGTGTGAAGAAAGCAAGTAATTTGAGCGAAAGCAACGAAAACATCAGTTTACTGACTGATTAGAGCGCCTCGATTGGCTGCTGAAACACAGAACGGAAATTTTCTTTAACCACCACTTTCCTCTGAGTGAAATAAAGGAGCGACTTGCCTTTTCATAAAATGCAAGTCATTCTCAGCGTGATGAGAGTGTAGTGTTCCATGCATCAAACGGTCCGTCACCCCACTACTAAATCATCATCTAGGAATGAGAATCTGGGGAATGCATGTATCATCGTTGCTTTACGGCTCTGGCAAAAAAGGCTTCTTATCAAGACACGCTGACCTCCACTCAGTAGATTTCCTGCTTTTCTTTCCAATAATCGCCAAAGCCAACAAAAGGCCTGTCAGGCGAAATTTGTTTGACTTGTGAGCCGAATCTCACCCGGGTATGGAGAACGGCGAGGCAATAAGCCAAGGTAAAAGCCTCAAAGCCGGAAATATTAGCTGGATAATGAGCTTGCAAGTCATGACAGGGCAACATGGGGTCAATAGCTGGTGTTGGTTCTAGAAAATGGTAATTCTGTTCAGAGTATGGCTGAAAGCAGCATGGTGAGTCTCATTCATGTGAGTCTGTTGAAAAAGCTCCACAGGCATGGTACTGGAAAAACGATCCACAGAGCATCACTTCACACAGATGTGCCACCTCGATGTCACGAGGGCAGCAGGATGTCTGACTGTGCAGCTGAACGTCTGAATACTCGCGCTAGGCGGACAGAGCACATCCAGTGCTGTATGTCAGGGCCTGTCCTGCAAGTGAGTGACATGCAATGCATGAGTGGCCTATTAGGCTGCCCTAACCTCTGCTATTCACCACCGTTTCTAGCTTTCCCTGTCCACAGACACATCTGCAGCATCATGCCGAACACTACTACCACTGGCATGTGCAAACAAAGAGGGCGTCACATTTTAGGTGATGTGGTGAATGACTTTTTTTTTTATACTAATTGAGGGTAAAGGTGAGAAGAAGAGGTAGATAAGCACTCCATATTCCCAGCTAACATGGAGGAGCAGTTAGCAAACATGAATCATTCAGGACACAAGTAGAGCACTTTATAATCATCAGGAGGAAAAAAAACTGAAGCAGTTTGGTCACAATGTTTCCACTATGATTGCACCAAAAAATACAGTCTGCTCTCAGCAGTTAAAGGGGGAAAAAAAAGTGACAGCCTCATGAAATTATTCATTTGTGGGGGTTTTCTGTCTTTATTGAGACGGGAAACATTGTGTGGCTGGCAGTGGGAAATAGCAGAAAGTCAACGTGAAACGTCCTTGAAGATTTGGACTTTTTGTGACAACTCAATAATAAACTAAGATGGGTGGTTTTGCATAAAGTTTGTCGTCTGAGTTATATTGCTTTGTCAGCTTAAACACAGTTTTGCTTAATGAAGTTATAACTCTGTGACACCTCGTAGCTGCTCGTGTCTTAGTGACGCTCTGTCCTGAACATCACAATTCAAATTCCTTTTATATTGTACCTGTATATCTGTGGATCCAAATGTATTAAAAGCACAGTTATGCTAATCCATGTTCCTACTGACATGTGATCTGTATATATCTATGTAACTTATTTTTATTTAGACATTTAAGTTCCAGCACTGTTTCCCTATCAGGTTCTGAACCTCAACTATTATATTTTATTGTTTAAGAAAGAAAAAAAATCATTGTCTAGTAAATATATTAATTAGAATGCCTCCTCAAATTTCCTCTTCTGGCCTATAGTGGAGATCAAATAACATTTTCTAGTTTATTTTTTCATTTTCCTACAGAGCCCTGCGATGGACTGGTGACTTCGGGTGTCCCCCGCCTCTCGACCCTTGACTGCTGGAGATAGGCACCAGCTCCCCTGCGACCCTCTGTGGAGGATGAAGCGGTTATAGAAAATGTATGGATTTTCCTACAGGTATCCCAGGTGCATCCGCTGCTATCGTGGAAAATTAACTGGAAAAATTATGATTGTGATCCTTTTTCTGAGCTTCAAAGTGTTGATGTAGGCTTGTACACTTGACCAGTTATCAGTATATCTAACAAACGAAGATTGATTTCATGAGAAAATTACCTTTTGGTTTTGGAAGCGCCTAAGACCCTGCTAATGTGAAGACATTACCCTTAAATTTGTAGGTGATATAACAATGACTTTGATGACAGTGCTCAACTATGAAAAGAAAATCCAAAAAGAAACCAACCATTATCTAATTTTGAATTCAACGAGGCATTTCCAGTCTACAAGTAAAAAACAAAGAAAATACAAGCTTTAGATCTCAGTTAGCAACCCATAAGATGTGGTCTTCCAACCTTGATTTTTCACTACACGCACAATGTTAGCCTTATTATTCAAGACCAAATGAAATGATATCACATTTAGGCTGATCTAAATACTATAAACAAGATAAGCACCACAAGCATTTCTTCCTAAAACTACAACAAGATGGCCTTGTTTTATTTTTATTCCTACTTTATACATTAAAGGCATATTATGCAGTTTTGCTTGTTTTTAACACCCCCTAGTGTTCATTTCAAGTCACTGTCATAAAAACGTTAACATTGTCTATGCAAAAAAAAAAAAAAAAAACACCTAAATCTAACTGTTGAAATGTCTCCTCAGCCTTCATAGCTTTCTACTGGAGCGGTTCATCACTCATTCAAAGAAATCAGCTGTGTTCAAGCAGGGACAGATGGGAAAAATCAGGAATCATGAGCTAAAAACACTCTGGCGCTAGCATAACAGCTAGCCACATTGGGTTAGCCTAACCCTCGTGAGATACGTGACTTTATGAGACTTCAGGGCACTGGACCGGAGACTCCAAAGTTGTAAATGCAATATTCTGGATCCAAGCAACAGATGGGGCTGAGTGGTTTTTCATTAACCCTGTAAAGGGTCATATTAGTAAATACACACTCAAGAAAAAGATTTTAAAATATGAAAAATGTACATAGTGTGCAAAAGTTACAGCTTTGAAATCTTAAAGTGATTTAAATGCAACACCCAGATGCAAAAACACAACCATCTCTTTAAGTGTTATAACTGAATGTGGGTTAAATTGAATTAAAACCACTTTATCTGTAAAGACTCATGTGATATAAACAGGTTAAATCACCATAAACACCAACTTGGATGAATGAAGCTGCACACAACAAAACTAGAAAAACTATATCTTGATATCGGGACGACTTGATTGGTCAGTTGCCTCTGGAGAAACTTGGATTGTGATACAACAACACCAACACAATATCGTCATGTCATGCAAACTCCCACACAACGTTTAACAAAGATGGCAGAGTGCAGAGCGGAGCGTTCATCTGCCTTCCAGATTTTTCTGTGCCAGAGAAACCACATGTTTCTGACTAAGAGGCCTCCCTCAAAGAAAAGTAGAAGTTGCTGAAGGGCTCAGGGCTGACCTGGCTTTCAGCGCTGGTTTAGTTTGTTTTGGGTTGAGGAGCTGAATTTCTAATCTGACACGCTGGGATTCTGAAAGTCGTATCTGCTGAGCATCTTTAGGATCACTGCACATGATATTTAACAGCAGAATAAGTTCTCGGGAATGTACTTTTTTTTTAAATTCTGATATATAAAACCATTTTATGCTGATGTAAGTATTTTTTCTCATGTTTTGATTTCAGGATTTTGCAGTTGAGACTTGTTTTCAAGTGACTAAGCATCAACAATAAGCTTTTAATTTGACAAGGCAGTGATGATTTGAAAAAATCATTTGCAAATTTCTTTTTGAAAGAAACATTTAAACCCTAAATTACAAATTTAAAAAGTTTTTTTCTCATTGAGTTAAGGTCTTATTCCCTGTATTTGTAATGTTCTTCTTTCTCTCATCATAAATAAGCGAGGGACGATTCGTAGATTGACCAATAACTTGAGAACTTTGCTTTCTGGTTTTTCCCTCTCTTCACGACAACAGACCAGTTTAACTTGTAGTCATCCTCTAATGGGTGACTGAGCTTCAGAGATAGGGACTCAGAGTAGATCTACATGCATCACGGTGAGGAACCAGGAGGTGTTTCACCCATGTCCTGCTGGGAGGAGACCCTTGGGCTGATGCAGGAATGTTTGGGGATCTCACTGGTGGAGCTGGTGGAAGCGGCTGGGAAAAGGATGGAGATATTTTATAAGGTAGCAGTAAACATGAAGCAAAATTTGAACCTACATGCTACTGTCATCATCACTGTGTCAGAAAGGATGACTTGAGAAAAATGAAGTCTTAAAAAATGTTCAGCTTATGGTCAAAAATGACTTCCAGGCTTTTAGTCTCTTCCTGACTTATTTTGCATCCCATCAAAATAAAAGCCCACCAATCAGTGGTTTCAGTTCATTTATTTGCAATTAGTTTTAATTGTAGAATTGTGCTTTTATTTTGACAGATTGGCAGTCCGCTCTTTGTGTTCCAGTAGATTTTTGATGGATCGGTTTTGACTCTTTTGACTTAGGGAGAGCTGAGATTTGTTATTCCTCTCTCCTCCATCCTCTGACTGTTTTCCTTCCTTTGTGAGGAACCCCTGTGAGCCCCCCCCCCCCCCCCCCCCCCCCCCCCCCCCCCCCCCCCCCCCCCCCCCCCCCCCCCCCCCCCCCCCTTTTATAATCACCCCCGCCCCCCCCCCGCCCCCCCACAACCTATAAACAAAATGAATCGAGCAGCCCCCCCCCCCCCCCCCCCCCCCCCCCCCCTCCCCCCCGTGACACCCACTCTCTGCTGGCTCCACATCCAAACCGTTTGATTAATTTCATACGAGCTGCGTCACCCTGACGGCATTAAATCATTGAGAAAAGACAGGAAGCGTACTCCTCCATCCTCCCCCATCCTCCTCCCCCCTCCTGCCTCTGACTCTCTCTCATCCCTCCTGCCGTCCCCCGGTGCGTCTGTTCGCTGTGAAGAGCAGCGGTGTGCATGTGTCAGGGAAGTCGGAGGGGGGAGAGCCGCACTGTTCTGGCCACCGGTTCCGCTGGACATCACCGAATAACGGCGCTCGACCACCGGGGCGGTGGTGGAGGGGGGAGAGACTGGACCCGGACCCGGACCAGGACCCGGGGAAGCAGCGAGGCTTCTTACCGTCCGCTCTCCGGAAACATGTCGGAGTTTTTCCTACTCGCCCTTCTCGCCCTGTTCTCGGGATTATTTCCGTGCGCCGAGCCCTCGAAGGTGTCGGACGAGGAGAAAGGTAAGGAGGCAGCGGAGCCGCGGGGGATGCGCAGTCCGGGGAAACTTGACACCGCGGGCCGCTTTTACTGTTGTTATTGCTGGATGTGAATGTTTGCTGAATGCAACCATTCCAGGATGGTAAAGAGTTGGTTTGTATAAGATAAAGCTCCTCATCCATGGCAGGCTGTTCTAATGAAAGCGTGCACTGCGTCCTACGGTTGACCATAAATATCCAAACTGTGCCACCTGTATGTGAATGCGCTTTGTGTGCATTTGGCACAGCTTTTGCATCTTGAGCATTTCCAGGAACGAGGAGCCAGGACAGATTCTGGATCTGTGACTGCAGGTGCGCAGCGTCGCTATCCTACAATGCAGCAGGTGAAAAAAAAAAAAAAAATCCCTGAGCCGGAGAGGATTCTGCCTCCCTCCGAGTTGTAGCACCTCTATCCCTCCGCCTTGGGATGGTTGGAGCACCGGATTGATAGGACGGTGTTGTGTGACCCAGTAGAGGAAACAGAATTTAAATTGTGCCATACATTTAGAGCATATCTGAGTAAATGCTGAGGTTCTTCACTCTTGATGGTCTCACTTTTCTTTGCAGAGTCCAATTGCATTTTACTTTTTTGCATGCAACATGAGGACTATCAGTCACATTTATAGGCTGTTACTTAAGCTGCTGAAAGTATCACTGATGCATGATTTATAACCTGTAAAGATCAGCAGATTACTGAGTTATACTAATATTTATGCATTCCGATGCATCATTCCACCTTTTTTTTACAGCTCCTGTTTCTAAGTTTGACCAGTGCATGATTGTGGATTAGTGTCACCACCAAACTGTAGTTACATTAGGGATCCTCGTCGCTCCAATCAGTGCATTTTTTGTAGACTCATTGATTTCTTGCCTGGCTCTCCCTCCTTTACATTCTCCAGCAGAGCACTGAGTGTCAAGGCTGCTCTTCCTGTTGTGAGACTGTCACAAATGTCACCATGTGACCCCCCCCACCCCCACCCCACCCTGCAACACATCTTGGAAAACAGGGACTTAGAGATTGCCTTGCAATCACAGTAGGGAAGACAAACAGTGTGTGCTTCTTTCAGTGCATGAAATGAAGAGATGAATTTGCCTTTTTTTCCCCTTCTCCAGCTCCCTGTGAGTGCCCCTTTCAATGCTCTGGGTTGAAGTGAGACGCTTAGTTTTAATTGCATGAGTCAAAGTAAGAAATTAACTGAAATGTTGCATCTGAACTCAGATGCACATCAGAAAACACACACTGATCCACAGGAGAGTAAAGTTGCATGAACTCTCGTCTGCTGTCCGGCTCCGTTTTGCACCAAGAACAAATGAAAGCTCCTGTAATTGTACGGTAATGATAATAACACGTCTTTCCTCAACACCAACACTGGTTGTTAGTCTGATTAGCCTGGAATGAATTTGCTGTGTGGTTGCAGCACTGTTGCTTGTATTTGATGCCAAGTATTGAGCAGCGTTTATCTCCGAATGAATTGGAAGAATTTCCAGAGCTCGCTCCCTGAATGGCGTTGCCTCTTTTTTAAACGCTTCCACTCCGTGTTCCTCGTCTTATCGCTTGTGTCCATCTAACGCTGACCCGGCTGGGAGGAAACTGCTGATCTGACATGAAGCTTGAGGAATTCCGAACTGCTTCTTCGCTTTATTTTGTTTATTGTATTAAAATAAGTAATCTCATGCATTAACCTCAACCAGATAAGCATCATCAAATGCAAACAGCTCAAGGTTGTTGGTACATCATTTAAAGGCTGATCGTTTTGTGGAAGGTGCAAATATAACGCAGGTGTCTATAGGAGCTAATTACTGAGATACGACCATACACAGCTGTATGTGTCACTGTGTTTAGGTACAATGACAGGCATATACTGCAATTAGTGAGATTGTTTGATGTTTAAGTAGAAATTGTTAATTAGAAGTGATCAAAAAGGCATTATATTTATAGATAATTTAAAAGTTTTATATATAAACTGATCAGAATCCTTGATCGTGATGTTATTTCCTTTCAGTGTTGTAGTTGTCAATAAAAATGCATTATTTTCCCATTATATATATATATATATATATATATATATATAGTAATACTTTCCAGAGAATGTATGGAAGTTAATCAGATTCAGTTAATTAGGCTTCATTGTGAACACCTTCATTTCTTCTTACTGAGTTTAGAAAATGAACAAATGCAGTTTATTAATAAATAGATTCAGTGACTGAGTCAGAACTCAGAACATTCAAAGAGGCACTTAAAATTTTTTTAAATTTATGTTGAGTTTGCTGATCAACATAAGTACTTTTTATTCCTGGAAAAATTGTTTCGTAACTTAGACAAAATAAGCCATAATGTCTGACTGCATCAAACTTGCTTTATGAAAAAAAAATCTTACATTACATAGGCCCCTATGATGTCACGGAAAGCACGGAGGTGCAGTTCTGTGTGGTCTGGACAGAACTTGCACTGGATCTGGATCCTAACTACTGCAGTGCCTTCATTCCCTCTGAGTCACAGCAAAGAGTGTGATGTAATTGTACTGTGATGCAAAATTTTGGGAAAACCGTAAACAAGAGAACTGTTAAAGTGCCCATGTCATCGTTTTCCGTGTTTTCTGACTTATCTATCATGTTGCAACGTTGAGTTCTCACCTTAAACCTGCCAGAAAGAGCAAAAAACGGCGTCCATCTGTCTCCTAGTCCAGCCAGTGAGAAGCTCTTCAAGGTTTCAGACCCAGGTTTCAAACCATTTTTTTCCACTCCAGCCCGCTATGAGGTCATAGTGATCCGGACTTGCTTATATGGTAAATTCTCCGCCCACATGCACGTTCACGACACCTGGAGCGAGGAGAACGCCAGTGCTGCTGCCGCCATTGACCATAGACCGTGTAGTGTGTTTAGTTTCACTTTCGTTTCACTTTCACGTGACGGCACTGCCCCCTACTGCAGCCCAAGTGTCAGGTTGCCAAATAAGGAGAAACCCAGCAGAAGCGGAAGGCGGCGCATTCTTCTGATCTCTGAGTTGCTCGTTAGGAAATAATTACAGCATATTTTGAGTTATAATGGTGCAACGCTAATCTAGAGGCATCAAAGATTACACCTGTTTAATATAAATTGATTTAAATATCGAGCCATGGGCCCTTCAAGAATTGATCAAGTTGGAGTTGTACAATTCTGATGGAATTGGTCTGTTGGAACCGGTTCTAAATCGGAACTGGTTCTCAATTCCCATCTCTATTTAGTAGTTTCTGAGGTATTTTGGACAGAGCAGCTGTACCTGTCGTTACCTGGTTAGGCGGGGTTCAGCTCTTCTCTTCACACTCAGAAAAAAATGGTCAGCCATGGCGAAAAGGTAGTGAAACCCCAACGTCCTCCAAAAAACCGGAGACCTTAATGCAAAGTTTAGGGCAGAACAATACGTCAGCAAATTTGATAAATCTGAGAAACAAATGTTCTGTAAATTTTGTCAGCAGACGATCAAATAGACATGTGTGAATACATGTGATGACCACATACAGTCATGCTAGTCACAGACTACAGAGCACTCAGCTAAATCAGTAGAAGCGAGGCGTACTTCAGTTGATGGAATTCATTATGCAAGTGTGCACACGGTTTTATTGTTTGCAGGCTTTGTTTCTTTCTTTGAGGCAATTTTGTCCTGACCTGAACTCTAAAGCATTTTTATTTGACTAAAGGCTTTAAAATGTGAAATACATGAGATTCATTGTTTTGCATATAAACAATGTTTTTTGTTCTTTTTAAAAAATGACAGGTTAATGCATTTAAATACCTCTTTGAATCTCTCTGTGACAGATGGAAAAAGTACCGTAAAAACGAACATAGGTACTATTCAATAGGTGTGCACACTTTGTACTGTTTGCAGGTTTTATGTTTCTTTATGAGGCATATTTTTAAGTTAAGCAGAACTTCTCTGTTTTGCATATTCATTTATTTGTATTTTAAGTACTTAATAATTAATACTTTAACTATTTCAGTACTTTTAAATACCTTGAAAAAGCACTCAATGTTCTGCATAAACACAATACTTTATTATATTTGTGAAAGTTAAATAAAGGTCAGTAAGCTTTGAATTTGGAGGCTGTTGATTTGTTAAATTATTTTAAATTTGCTTAATAATTGCTCACTTCTTAGGTTAATAAATATTGTTGGAATAGAAATGTGAAATCCGGAAAAAAAAAATGGGAAAAGCAGATTGTGGGAAAAAAATAAAACGAAATCCAGAAAGAAAAAATGAATAATTACCTAAATTAGATAAAGGTTTCACACAAAATTTAAACAGGAAATGAAAAAAAAAGGAACTGAATACATTTTTTATTATGTATTTATTATCAATTATAAACATTAAGATTTATCTAAAATCATCCAAAATGTCTAAAAAAAAACAAACATTGAAAATGACTAATATTTAAACTATATTAACTTTATGTAAAATGTATAATTGTCTTTTTTGTGGTTCATACAGTTTACCACATCACACCGTCTTCCTCATTTACAAAGTCTAGCATTACTTTAAAGCCATTATCTACATACATGCTATTTATGTACATCTACATATAAATTACATTCCGGCTTCATCTTCTATCTCCTGACAAGCTTATATTTGCAAGTCCTTGGCTGTGCCCTTCTGAGATAAGCTATAAAACTCTGTGGTGTGCAGTAACAATTAGCATCGGAGTAAAGAGGTTGTAAGTGTGACCCTGGACTGTTATTATGCTGCCTTATGTTCTCCGAGTAAAAATACTAATGTTGAGTTATTGGACATGAAATGGACATTTCATTTTAGGATTGCCTCAGCTTAAATTACACACCTTAAAACAAATAAATAGACAATAAATGTCTTTTCTCTGTAAAATAGCTCAGTGCTGATTAGTGCTTCGCTAGTAAAATTGCACCAATTACATTTTTTTTCCTGACTCTTTAATATTTTTTAAAGGTCTGAATTTATTGGTTCCTATTAGCTTAATGCAGTTTTGTTTTATCTAAATAAAAGTTTTACCATGTTTAAAATAAAACAGTGACTAAACAGTTTGAACATTTCCCCTCTTTGTGAAAAAAAAGGAAAATGTTCTCTATCTCATGTCTGTCTGTTGTAAAAGTGATTGCATTTTGGAGTATAAAGTAGGCTTGGACGGTATCCAAATTTTGTTACCGTCACACTTCCTCCACGTTTTTCCGTGCTGTATGGTATTACAGTGACCAGGGTTGGACTGGGACCATAATTCGGCCCGGGCATTTCTGGTAATGGCTCTGGAAAAAACACATGAACTTAACATGTTTTTTACATGTGAACCCATGTGCAAAAACATGTGACCACATGGGAACACATGAACATGTTAAAAGTGTTCCAAATTCACATGGGAAACATGGGTTGCACATGTGTTTTACATGTTAATTTAACATGTTTTTACATGTGAAAACATGTTCTTTCTCCCCATGTGAAGTTCACATTTTTTTTGTTCCAAATTCACACAGGAAACAGGAAAACATGCTTTTTACATGTAGTTCACATGTGATGTCTATATGTGAAGTTCATGTGGTTTTTCTGTGAGCACTTACAGCTGATGTTCGGTTCGGAAGGACGACTACTTTTGATTGAAGCGCTGTAAGTTCGCGAACACCCCCCCACGGCTATACAAGCTCGCGCAGCAACAAGCCGCTCGGATAGCGGGCTGCGCGAGCGCCCCAGACCGGCCCAAAGTTACCATCGGCTCACCTACAGTCCAGACCTGACCGTGCATTTTTTTCATGACAGTACTGAAATATCGTCCAGGCCTAAAGTATTCTACTCATTTATGTGAGACATGAGCTAAGATAAAAATAACCTCTATTAGCAAAGTATTGAACAGAGTTGAATTAACTTTTTATCCTCAACCAGGAAATATGCCTCAGAACTTTGACAATTTCCTTCATAATATTTTTAAATGTTTAATTACTGATTTTAATTAAAGACAGCTGAGGCTGCTGACTTTTGGACGACTCCCTGCTTTTCTAACTTCAATCATATCAGTGTGGTGAAGGTGTAAGATTTGGGTTTTACATTTTGGTGCTCATTTTTTGCCCTATTCTATTACATGTTGTAAACTTCTTGAAAAAGAAAACAATTTTTCTTAGCCTAATCTGTCAGTCTCAGGTAAGTAAGTAAGTAAGTAAGTAAGTAAAGTTTATTTATATAGCACCTTTCACAGAAAAAAATCACAAAGTGCTTCACAGAAAACAGAATCAAACATGATAAACAAATAAAATTAATAAAACAAACAAAATATCATTACAAATCAAAATCATTAAACAACAACAAGAGAACACAAAAGAGTTATTTAAAAGCAGTTTTGAATAATTTGGTCTTCAACTGCTTTTTAAAGGAGTCCAGACTGTCTATACAGCGTAAAACTAAAGGAAGTTCATTCCAAAGTCGCGGTGCAACAGACTGAAGGAGCGATCACCTCGACTTTTAAATCTGGTCCTTGGAACTGTTAGGAGATTCTGGTCTGTGGACCTGAGAGCTCGGGTTGGAGCGTACGGCTTTATCAGTTCAGTAACATAAAGAGGAGCTTGACCATGTAGGGCCCTGAAAGTTAGAGTCAGGATTTTAAAATGAACTCTACATTTAACAGGTAACCAGTGCAGAGACCTCAGAATAGGAGTGATGTGATCTTTTCTGTTTGCTCCAGTGAGGAGCCTCGCTGCAGAGTTCTGGACCAGCTGAAGGCCATAAAGGGCTTTTTGGTTCAAACATGTGAAAAGTGTGTTACAGTAATCTAGACGGGAGGAGATAAAAGCATGAAGAACCATTTCCAGTTCAGGTTTTGACACCAACTTTCTCAGTTTGGAAATATTTCTCAGATGATAGAAACAGTTTCTGACCAGCTGTTTTGAGTGACCTTCAAGAGACATTGATTGGTCGAAAATAACACCCAGATTCCTCAGGTTTGACTTTACAGCAGAACTTAAATGTCCAATATGTTGACTGATCAGAGGGACCATCCTATCAGGGGCAACAATCAGACATTCAGTCTTTTCAGGGTTTAACTGAAGGAAGTTCTTTTCTAACCAGTTAGTAATAGCTGACAGACACTCCAGTAGTTCAGACAGTTTGTAGAACTCTGAGTCCTTGAAGGAGCAGTACAGCTGAATGTCATCTGCATAAAGGTGGTAGGAGACATTGTGACATCTACTAATGATCTGTCCAAGAGGATGGATATATAGTGAAAACAGGAGTGGACCCAGAACAGAGCCTTGGGGTACCCCACAGAACAGATCTGTAGTATCTGACATGATGTTGTTTATATGGACACTAAAACTTCTGTTTGAGAGGTACGATCTGAACCAGTCTAAAACTGTTCCAGAGATCCCCACCAAGTCACAGAGTCTGTTCATTAAGGTGCTGTGATCAACAGAAAGGTCCAACAGAACTAAGACTGTAAACTCCCCGGAGTCTGCTGCCATCATGATGTCACTGGATACTTTGAGTAAAGCTGTTTCTGTTGAATGTTTTTTACGGAAACCAGATTGGAATTTATCAAAAGTTGAAATTCATTCAAATCCCTTTTTTTCCACCAGATCCTTTTTGTGCTGTTAAGGACATCCTAATTCAACACAAACGATTCTACTACTGCTTCTAGAAGGGCGTAGGATCAACAAAAACAGCATGTGAATAAAGATGAAGCTGAGAGGGAACAAAGCCGTGGTCATCTAATATTTTTCTGCAGCCTGTGTATCTCTGACTTGTACAAATAGCTGCCTTTGGAGAGCGCTAAAAGGTTTCCCCGTTTAATAGCTGAGATGATTCACAGGCAGCGTCACTGGCTCAAAATGTTAAAACCGAATAAAAGCCTGAATTGAAATGACTCTGAAGTGTTGAAGCACATGAAGAAGTTCAGTCCAACCGTCGTGATCATGAAAGCTCGACTGAGGCGATGAGGGCAAGTTCTCATAGTGCCAGAAGGACATCTGCTAAGGAGAACTGTTCACAGCAAACGTGTCCAAGAAAAAGACTTAAATATTACAAAGACTGCTTGAGGTTGTCACTGAAACTCACATACATTAATTTTTCAGAGTGGGAGCAAACTGTTCTGATGGATGATTTTAGTGGCACCTCATCACTACAAGTACATTTTCAATCTGCAGCATCTGCGATACAGAAACAACCCCTCAAGCTACAAGAAAAAGAGAGAAATTCAGTTTTTATCAGAAAATCAGAAGGCTCTAGATCTAGAGTGCGTTCGCTATTCTAGATCCCTTTGACACAGACTGAATAGGTGGTCACAAACGCCGTCTGTAAGTCTGATTTCTTTGTGCAGCCTAATTAAATAAATTGTCACATTTCCCTTTGCTAGAGCAGGAAGGAGAACCGAAGTGGAGACAGAAACCTGGCAGGCAGGAAGAGTTCAGTGCTTTTATTAAGCTAATGTGGAAAAAAATCAGGATTAAAGGCAGGCAGGCAGGTACAGTAGCAAAAACAGGTGTTGGATGGTAAAAGCTGAGCAGCGTAAGCAAGTGAAAAGGACGCTTAATTATCTGAGAAAAACCTGAGGCAGGATGGCAGGAGTGTGTGCACAAGGGCTGATGTGGGAATTGGAAACAGGTGGGTGTGGCTGTCAGCTGCAGCCGGGAGGAAAATCAGAAAACGGGTGGATGAGCTGTGATCGGAGGGAGAGGATTAAAAGGTGGAAATAACAGAGATGGAGAAGGATGATAAACAGTAAGATATAAGTCTAAATAATAACTGCCACTGAAAAAAGATCATTACAGCTGAAAATGAATAGTGGTTTGTTGACTTAACTTTGTTTATATCTGGTCTGATATTTCATAACTACAATTTGGTAATAGATGAGCTGCTAGTGGACACAAAGGCGTCTTTTTTTGATAGAAAATTTAAAGAAACCTTTGAAATTTGATGTATTAGATAACTTTTAACCCTAATTAACTACAGCTATGGCATGCATTGTCATCGTTAGAAAAGGTCAGTGAGGGAAATGTCAAACCTTTATAAATGAACAGACTTCTTAACCTTTGCCCCAACACTCGGCAGGCGTAGCTTCTCTAAACAACCGTTAGAACTCATGTCAACCCAAAGCGCTCAGTGAAGAAAGTAGAGGATAAGCAAAGTATTAATTAAGAGAAATATTTCTTATTGTTGTCAAAAACAGGAAATAATTTCCAAGGACTGCTTATGTTTGAACTGCAAATATTGCAATATTTCTTCAGGATACAAAGTTTGTTGTGCATAATATTAATATTCAGATTCAGCCCAAACCAGCACAGGATTTCAAATTCAATTAAAAAAGGCAATATATATATATATATATATATATATTTTGACAATCAATAGAGTGAAAATAGTGTATAAATAATAATCAAAACAGGAAAACATGATCTGATAAACAGTAGTTTGTGTAAGGCTTTGGAACTGCTAGAAATATCCAGAGTCTGAGGCACCAGACCAATACACAAAATGTCAAATCCCACAAAAGAAACTCATTCTGAGAACCACAGATGCAGCAAACACATGGTTTCACCCTTTCCCCCCCACATTCAGTCCACTTAAACACTGTCTACCCAACAAGCTGTCATGGAGAGTGCGAGTGCGCCTCCCATTGTCTCCCGTTAAATTGGGGGGTGCCACAGGGGTCTGCCATGGGGCCCCTCCTTTTTTCCATCTATCTTCTCCATTTGGGAAAGATTTTTGAGCAGTTTGGGCTCAGGCTAAATTAATCAAAGACTGATTCGATTATTTTTGCCCCGAAAAACCTCTCTCGCTCATCGTTCATCCCAGATCTTCTAAGTTTTGGCAGTAAACAGTGTGTCACTAGCCTAGGGGTCAAACTGGACGCTGGATTTTCAATGGTCCCTCAGATAAATGCAGTTGTGGAATCATGTTTCTTTCAACTGAGCCGCTTAGTCCGTTTGAAACCTGTTCTGAAGCGGGCGTATTTGGAATCTGTGATTCACGCCTTTGTCACATCCCGCTTGGATTATGCAAATTCGCTCTTTATTGGTACCCCGCTTTAGCCTTAAACCGTCTACAGATGGTGCAAAACGCTGCTGCAAGTCTTAACAAACACAAACAGATGTACCCATATCACCCAGATTCTGGCGCGGCTCCATTGGCTACCTTGTGCTTTTTAGGGTGCGCTTTAAGGTCCTGCTCTTTGTTTTTAAAGCCCTGAATTGTCTTGCGCCATCTTACCTGTCTGACCTGCTTGCGCCCTATGTGCCGGTGCGCTCTCTGAGGTCTGCTGACCAAATGCTACTTCGTACACGTATGATAAGTACAAAGCAAGAGGGGAGAGGGCTTTTGTACACGTAACCCCCGTCCTCTGGAATGCACTGCCCATCGCAGCCTTCAAGTCACGTCTAAAGACCCACTACTACGAGCTTTGGTATGGAAATCTCTAAACATCAGCACAAACAGTCCTAAATTCTCCATCTCCGTCACTTTGCTGCCACCAGACGACAATCCCCACTAAACCTGTTGGAGAAATACTCATAAGGTCGAAGTTGATTTGGCTTAAACTCTTATCAGGGATCTATCTCCATCCTGGCCAACCTCTCAGCTGGCAGAGATATTTGGTCTGGTCACACATGGTTAGTAAGGATTATAGCAGAATGTTAGAGTGGTGTTTTCTAATGTTAATGAACGTATTTCTGTCTTAATTAAGCAGACATGCTTCAGTGATAAAAAAAAAAAAAGGGTTTGGAAGGTACTGACCACAACATGTACAAGTCAAATTATATTCTTAACAATCCACTTGATGCAAATCCTTAGTTTATCTTTAAGCCTGATGCATTTCAGAAATAAGGCTTTTAGACCAACAAAGTTAGGAAAAGTTTCAGTGATAATTAGATTTAAGAAAATAAGTTGGTATAATCATCTTAGTCATATTTTATGCTTGTTGTGTTTCCAACTACATGGGGAAAAAGACACTGAACCTTCAGCAGGACAAATAAAAATAAAATCCTCAAAATGTTAAATATAAAACAAAAAAGATATTTGCAGTCTGTAACAGCCATTTGTGGGTTTTATCGGCACTTTTGTAACCATAACTAAATAGGTACCACAAACCAAACCCCTTTATTATTGCAAAAGAAACACATTTTTAATGTCTTCTGGAAATCAGGTCAAAGCCTTCAGCAGGCGTGCCCAAACTTTTGCAGTCCGCTTTGTAACAAGGTCAGGTTTGAACGGGGAGCTGTTTGGTAAAGACTAATAGGTGGCCTTCAAAGGTTGGACTAAATTCTATTTTCATAGCTGTTTTAACACTCTTTTTTAACACCATTAACTAAAAATGTTCCTGTAAGCTCTAAGGTCTCTAGCTTCTGCCCACATCCTGCTCTGACATGGCAACAGAAGTGTCCACATCAGCACTGGGTGATCCCCTGGATGGAAAAACATCCACTCACACTCCAGACTAATCTGTCCTCTCGCAGCGATTGGAGGAATCACCTGCACGTGATTCTGGGTAAAACAAGGTTCAAGCCTTGATGTGGTTTGAATTGGAGCTGATGCTTTAGTCAGCCATTGCTGTTGGCTTCTACATCCTGTGAACTGTATTTAAGGTGCTTTTTTCTTATTGCCTCTCAAGATAGTCTTGGCTGTAAAACCAGACAAGTATAATCGGAACTGCCTGTCAGCTTGTGGAGGTTTGTTTCCAGTTGTACAGTAAGCACTCCAACCAAACCTCAATGTTCCCCTAGAACTACTTTAAACATCACTGGTCATGACAGGATTTCTCAGGTTTCTGTTCAGGCAACTGCTTAGACAGCATTTTTTTTCCCTCCAGGATGTCATTCAGTCTTTTATGAGCTATGAAAAGACAGCAAAACAGCTGACACATCTATCTGGTGATGTCAGCTGAGTGTTGCTGACATTGAGCTCCTACATCTATCTCCGGGCAAAGGTGAAGTATGGCCGTGGGCTATAGAAGGAGTCTCTGAACCAGCCTCCACATGCCGTTTCTGAGGCTGACGGTGGGCTGTGCTGACTCACACAGAACAAAGTTATTGAATAAAGACGTTTGATTTTTGATGGTGTCAAATTTAATATCAGCTCAGATGGTCTTAATAGGTTACAATTGAATCAGTAGTGGATTGGCTTAGGTTGTGAAAGCCAGTAGCTGTAAATTGACTTGTGGCATTGATTACCGATGGAAGGAGGGTCTTTGAATTTGACCCACTTGGTCTGTTTTGGTAGGACTTTGGGATGACTTAATTACGTGGGGCTTTGGATCGCACTCTTCCAGGATGCTACATATTTTAAAATGTGAATAATAAATCATGTTTTTTTTTTCTTTAGAGGAAAACTAGCTGCAGTGGAATCTGAGAGCTGAAAAAAAAAGGTGGATCAATAAATAATGTACTCAAGCATTTTATTTTATTTTATTGCCAAATATGCCAAAGAATATTAAGCTTATAATAGTAGGGGTAAAACCCCACATGCCTAGTTTCATAAACTGAGAATACAGACCTTCCTGGGCGATGTTTAGGATGATATGCATCGTAAAATTGAGTATAAAGGTGATGTAATGTGCCTTGTGAAAAGAAAAATACAAGCATGGCCATCTGCTGGGACGATTCACCAGTCCAAACATGTCTTTTTTTTAAAGAGAGCGTCCAACATGGGATGGCTTGATCGTAAAGGTTAAAGTTAGTATGCAGCAGGGTGTGAAGCTTGAGGCTTGAGTTAAGCAAACCTCTTTCTTGAAGTGTCTCCAAGGGTGAAAGAGTCTCCATCTCAGGCTATTGGTCTGTCTGTCAGTTTGAAAGGGTGAACAGCTATCTGGATGGAGGCAGCACCCTGAGGAGATAACCCACACATAATGTTGTGTGCACAGCATGTACAGACATTGAGTGGAGCAGCAATGGGTCTTAACATTATAATGTATACGGTTTTCTTTTGTCTCCTCTCCATTACCTCTACGCTGCCCCACTGGAGCTGCATGTTTTAAACTCTTGTATTTTGTCATGGCCTGTTCGATCTCTTTACAAAAGAAAAAATCTTTTAATCCTTTATACTTATTGATATGAATATCAGTATAAATTGATTAAATGGATTAGATTTTTTTGTTCTATTTTGCCACGTTTGTAAGTTTGCATTTAAAAAATATTTTTGCAACCTATTTTAAATATAGAGCATGACCTCCTTCGCCATATTATTGGCATTTTTGCCAAATGTGGCATGCATACGCCTCCATCCCCACTATAGACCATAAAGATTTCCACCTCCTTTTTTTTTTTTCAAAATCAGAAATTGCACCCTTGGCGAGTCAATAGATAACATGCACACACAATTTTCAATACAGCTTTAAGACTTTTTCTATTCCTTCTATTTTTGTGCTTCTCACATTTCTCTGTTGCAACATTAATTTCAATCACAGGGAACATGTCGGCTGTATTTTCCCTTACACCTTAACTAACATAGTGGTTTTTTTGCAGATATTTTACATATTTTATACCCATCAAACTGTATTCTGCTGTGAATTATTGACGAGGTGCAACAAATAAGTATGTTCCAGTTGCAGAGGTTTGGTGGTTCTTTCAGGAAATGATCAATACAGGAAAAAAAAAAAAGATTTTCTTTTCAGAAAGCCCAGGTAGAGAACAAGTAAACAGCAATGTAGAAGTACTGGCAGAGGCGCCTTTTGTGATATTTTTGTGATATAAAAAAAAATAAATACCAATTTTATTGATGCGTGTCAAATTTAGCTGAGGTTGGTCTTCTAATGCCTGTAACTGAGATAGAGGTTACATCATTTGTTACTATCATCGTTTTGGGTCCACTGCATTCATATAATTGGTTCAAATTCTATTGAACGGGACATTTTTGTGTGAAAAATAAACATATACCAAAATACTGATATAAGAAATGAGTGAGACGTGTTTTTACGGACTTTCTCAAAGTGGTTTCAAATATTTTCTTTGGATTTTTGCTGTAATTTCACTCATTTTCAGAGAAAAATGGTTTAAATCCAATTTTTTTTTTACTGATTCATGAATCATTCAGACAAGTTTCTTAAACTGAATCATCGTGACTACACTTAACAGACGATTTTACAAAGAACCTATTTTAAATTGGCACTTTGGTACCAGCAGCCTGTCTCAGACACAATTTGTTTGGATGAATATACAAAAAGCACCACTGATAAAACAGCTGGACAAACAGAAAAAAGTATTTTAGCAGCAACAAGATGTTTCTCACAGTTATTGCCTGCAAATAAAGTAGATGATTATCTTGAGGATGATGCATCTTTCAGGTGCTGTGTCTGGTCTTTGCACACGTTTTTTTTTTCTTAAATACAGATCACTTTTGAATACTTTATAGATCGTTTTTCTTTTTTGATCTGAAATTGCTGTTGTGCTCCACTTGTCTACTTTCCTCATGTTTTAAGCAAACTGCATGATCAAATTTAATGATCATCTCCAAAGCACTGAACCAAAAAGAGTGAAAAAAGCACCAAAAATCCACAGAAAGACTAGAGGACTATCGATCCAGACCGCATTAAATTACACTATATTAAAGTTTTGAAGAAAGGATGGAGTCGGGGATAAACCTTTACACATCCATGCAGTTTTATTTTGCACTTGACAGTCTGTGATTATTTCCCACATCTCATGTGGATTGAATGTTTTAACAACATGGAGTTCTTTGACTGAATTGTGTGCTGTTGGCTGACAGTTTAGTGAAGAGATTTTACTTTGATACTCGCAGCAAATAAATGATTTGACAATGTTTGCAGTTATTAAATTTAAACATGATAAAGCACAGCATTTAAAAAAAAAAAGATTTAGAGGCAGCGATGTTTAATATGAGAAGCTAGATCCTCCTCCAGGGAGCCGTTTCCTCCACATGAGAGTTTTGTCACTGTTGGTCCAAAAAGCCGTTGTATTTCACGGCACAGTCGCTTAAATATTACACTGCCAATATGTAGATCCCTTGGTTGATGTATGAGCTTGTATGTGTTAAGATTTGATTCATCACTTTATGTGAGCAGAGAATATTTCCTTCTGGTGTCCACACCAGACACATCCGAAATTAATGTAGGATACATCGGAGATGGATGCTCCACTGTGATGCTGATGGGGGAAAAAATGAAAACTCCTCACAAGCACTGACCCACACACCCACGGAAAGAGCTCGATGCCAGCACTTCTGACCCACAGATTGGTCAGAAGTAGTGGCGTTGAGGTGTTCAAGCCCCCCAAGTAGCAACGGTGGTGGCCAGAGGACCAGAGGGAGGGCTGCTGAAGCCTGGCTGGGGGAGATTCTCTCCCAGCTGCCACCTGGCACGGGCCGAGAGCTCAGTGCCCCCATCATGCAGACTTGGCTCCGAAAAGCAGAACAGGGGAGGGATTCATCCTTCCCCCAACAAGCTTCATTCAGCGGACAGACCATCGGGCGGATGGTGCTGCTATCTTCTCGGAAAAATAAAAGTGTGCACATCGAGAAATATTAAACTAGTGAGGTGTTAACCTTCGTAATGCTTTTCATTAAACATTAAAATACTCATGCAACAATTTTCACTCGTGCGCCTGGATGTTTTGAAAACCATTTATTTTTGGCTTAAATAATCATCGAATACAGAAATTAAATGACTGGCTGTGAAAATAGCAGGGTAATTGTTGGTGTTTTTATACAACACGCGGTATTAATGCTTTCTTGGTTAGTTTACAAGCCCACCGAAAGCTCACACCACACAAAACCTGGCTGCACAAACACACTGCATGTACACAAATTAGGCCTTCCTGCAATGACTGGCTGTCCCCCATCTGTGTTGTGGCTGCTCCCTCTGGCAGACACTGTGCTACAGTCCAGTTAAATGGAAGATAACAGGGAAAATTATTGGCGTCATTTTTAATGCCTGTGTGCAACGCAGTGAGCGAGAGGCTGAAGTAAATTCATCAGGGAGTCACGGGCTATGATACATCCTAGTCTGAGGATTCTGGGACTAAAATATTTGTGAGGTCGCCATTAAGGATGAATAATTTAATGCACTTTCATGGCACAGAGCAGGAATTGGAAAGAACAGATAAAACCACACTGTTACCTCCTCTTTCACCTCACTTTCAACAGCTGTGATAGTGCTGGCCCACGTGCACGGAGTTCAGTTTCGTGGCATCGCTATCACCTAGCTACTTTGTGTAAAAAATTAAATTAGAAAATACATCACAACCAGCTGTCATCCACCTGATTCGGTGTGAGTTTCTAACATGCTTCCGAGCTGCTATTGATCTCTAGTCCTTGGCACCCCCCTCCTTTCTCCCACAGTGTTAGATTGGAGTCCTATTAACTGTGCTCCCATCAATCACAGTTCACCCATGTTTGTTTGTAGAAGTCTTTGATACGATTAGAGCAGTGCTCTCGAGCTCATGTCAGATTTTTTTCTCTCTCGCTCTTCCACGTGTCGACTGATTTGAGAGCAGAGCAGTCGCTGCCTCCTTGTTATAGTCGTGTTCTTCACTTCTTTATAAGAGAGGAGAGGAATTAAGAACTCAGGGCTCAAACTGTCACAGGTATCTCTTGTTGCTCAGTCCCTGATAAGAGCCACTAGCTCCTGAAACAGCCTGAACAAAACCTGAGAGAGATCAAACCCCCTCTGGACTTACAGAAATGTAGAATGCTTTTCTTAGATAATACATCCCTATGATTGCTTCTGTGGCCTTGTTCAGATTAACCAGTGGAGATCAGTGCCAGCAGTTTTTCTTGTCTTGAATAATGATTGGATTTTCCCCTTCATATTTCTTTTATATTTCTTTTTCATTACAATTCTGTCTCTATACCATAACGCAATTGGTAAGTCCGACAATAAGTCTGAAGTGAATTCCAGAAGGAGGTCGTTCTTATTTTGTGACAATAATAATGAAAAGCACAGTTTTATTTTCTTATTTTAATCATTTCGGAGATTGTTTTTATTAGGATGATTATTAACTCTGTAAGTTTTTTGTGAGAAAAAGATTGTGAGTGGCTTTAAAGCTAGTTTTCCTTTTTTTGTGATGTAATGTTTATGTCCCA
The DNA here is from genome assembly GCA_006937965.1 of Callopanchax toddi. Taxonomy (NCBI): domain Eukaryota; kingdom Metazoa; phylum Chordata; class Actinopteri; order Cyprinodontiformes; family Nothobranchiidae; genus Callopanchax; species Callopanchax toddi. Next base: position 61,078 of record SSNR01000555.1, read on the forward strand.
GAACCCCAGCGGTTCCCAAACCTTTTTTGCCTCGCACCCCCTTCTATGTCCCAGCCACGCACCCCCAATCCCCAGATGGATACCTTTCACATTTGAACCAATTCCTGGTACCTATGAATCGTTAAAGTTGATAGGAGGATTATTTTCTCTGTATCAAAGTTTTCTAAATGTTCTAAATGATATTTCAGGTCTAAACTGTGATCTATGGGTTGAGTTCCACAACATCTGTCATTCTGATGAAGACCCTCCTTCCTCCTATAGACCCCTTTTCATTATTTCTTGCCGCCGACATTTTTTAGCCAATGAAATTCAAATTTATGCATTCTCTCAACATGCATGCGATGAAATAATCCACAATGCGGCTTTAATGTTACAAATTTTTGATACTTTTGAGTAATAATTAATTAAATTGCTTTTTATATGTAACCAGGGATTACTGTGAGAGTCGCGTGTCATACGGTCATCAAACGACCCTCTCACCGGTCTGGCTTTTCCGTGTGATGCGCATATCTTGTAAAGACGGTGGGTGTGTATGGGGGAGTGCTGGTCAAATACATGGAAGTTAGCAGGAGGTTGCTACACTTGATAAAGTGTTTTTAAATGATGCAAAAATTAAAACCCAGCTCCGTTAGCCATTAGCTCATCGGCGGCAGAAAGTAGCGCTGCATCTTTAGTAAAACAAAAGAAACAAAGAAAGCGACTCACCATGGAGTTGATTAAATGAGGACACATATGGAATCAATCGGCAGAGTTGTTACAAGCTGTCAAGAAGAGTTCTTTGAATAAATAATATCCATTTGAGGAGGTAAATAGTCCAGCAGCTCCGCACAACATCGCCCCGGAACTAATAGTGAAAGTTAAAGCCTTCAAAATAAAGGTCTGCTAAAGAGTTCACGTGATTGACAGAAAAAAAGACCCTCCAAATATTGTCCCACAGCTCCACACAATAATGGTATACATGTTTATTTACACATCTTTGAGTGGGGAAAACCCCCCAATGTAAATGTGTAATTATTTCAATTTTCCACCATTACATTTTTCATCTTGAGCACCCCCTAGTGGCAGCTCACGCACCCCCAGGGGGGCGCGCACCACAGTTTGGGAATCCCTGCACTTGGACAGTATTATTGTAATATCATATACAGCCGGTGTTTAAAAGTTGCAACAGTATCAGTTTCAATACCGTCATGAAAAAGATGCATGGTCAGAGCTGGACTGCCGTTGAAACGATGGTAACTTTGGACCGGTTCGGACTCGCACAGCCCGCAATCTGAGTGGCTCGTTTCAATCAGCACTTCCTTGTTGTGGTGCGAACTCGTACGGCCACGGTTGTGTTCGCTCACGCTTACAGCACTTCAGTCAACAGCGCAGTAGGACAACCAACAATACAACCGTCCGAAACCGAACATCAGCTGTAAGTGCTCATGGTGGGAGCCATGACCGAAAATGGTCCCAGTCCAACCCTGGTCACGGTAATACCGCGGTATCAAAACCTGGATACCACCCAAGCCTACTTCATATCTATGACTAATAGAATAAAACAATGATAACGCTTTTATGCATTTTTTCCACCAAAAATTGAATTATTTTATTGCTGAATGGTTCTTTTTTCTTCCCAATGGTTTATTTGTTTTCATGAAATGATCAAAAATCACACTAAGTCGAAACCAGAGCCTCCAACTCTTAGTTTTGCATGAACTAATCAGCTGTATTTTTGTAGAAGGTTAAAGAAGTCCCTATGGCTGAGTAAACTACCTGTAATACTGATAGTGTCGAAAGTGAATGAAGAACAATCCCGATACTTCCACTTTATGCAACATTGTAAAATTTAACTACTTTTTCTTCCTGAAATTGACTCCCTGATTCAAACCAATGTGACTGATTTATCACCGTATTAAATCTCATCGGTACTTCACAGAGGAGCCAGAACAGACGGTGCTGAATATGGAGCTAGATTAGCATATTTATAGATCACATTTATTGAAGCGTTCATATGTATATCTAATTTTTGGCCAATGGGAATTTACATTTTTTGCTACTTTTTGAAGTCTAATGATTTTTCCTGTTGTATTTTACTATGGAAAATGTTAATCAGGTGAAATCTTGTCACAAACTGTCCAGCCAATGAGATGTGTTTACACTCTTGTTTAAAATGTTGGAAAGTAAAGGCCACCTGCCTCAGTAAGGGAATTTAAAATGAAAGACAATGAAGTGCAACGTAAATCTGTGTGTGTGTGTGTGTGTGCGTGCGTGCGTGCGTGTGTGTGTGTTTTCATGCCTTAATGAGGTCTAAAAAGAACTACGTGTAGCAGGAGGTGGCCTTTTATTTGTTGTGAATGATCAAGTAAAGGTCATAGCAGGCTAATGTTTGGGAATTGGGAAAGCATTAGTTCTGTCACAGATATCATGGAGTAGAGGAAGTTCAGAATAAATACCTGAGGTCATAATGGACCGGTGTTAAATGATAGATCATTTGTATCATGGAAACTTAATGGAATATATAAACTTTTTGTTTAATTAGTTGCTGAATTAGTGTAAATCTCTCAATGCTTTGATTGTTGCAATGTGTAAAATAATTTCCTGATTTTCGTCATTGTATTGTCTTTTTCTGCCTAACCATCTTTTGTCTTTTATTCTCTGTCCAACAAATTAAAAGCTGCTCAAAACCCGAGTCCTGTTGAAGGAGACTGGTGTGATTAATGATAATTTAAAGCTGTATCGCTGTATTAGGAAACTTCAGTGTTCTCTCAGTCCTATTTTAATGTCAGTAAGTTGACGTCTTCATGCTGGGGTGACATTTGTGTTGATCTGCATGCATGAGCGTTTTGTTCAAAGTGACACATTTCTCGGTGGTGTTTTGTGTCAGAGGTGTTTCACCATCGAACTGTGATTCTGCGGTTTCAGTCTAAAATTGATGTGCAAACCACAGTTACTGTCACTGTTATCTGAGAAAATTGCTTGCTAAATCATTGGAAACTTTGAGACACCATGCATCCCCTGATTATCACACAATTACTTTATCTCTGATAAAAACACAGAGAGGAGATAATTGAAAAAGGAGCAGAGAGAATTGAACAATTAATAAATCATGATGAGATGAAGGCATTTTCCCTTTGCATATTTTTGGTTTATGATTTATGCAGCTTTTTCTTTTATTTTATTAAAGTAAATATATTAACTGGACATTGATTTATGCCAACACACTAATATAAAATGCAGGTTTTATTTAAAAAAATAGATATATAAAAAACTCACACTTGATAAAATATTTTTGCAAATATGAGAATATCAAATCATGTATCAACGGCCAAAAAAACACTTTACAAATCTATATTAAATTTATTGATTTGTAAAGATGCCACGTTTGCAACTTCTGAGTCTCTGGTCCGGTGCCCTTAAGTCTCACAAAGTCGCGTATCTATGAGGGTGAGGCTAACCCAATGTGGCTAGCTGTTTTGTTAGCGTCGGAGTGTTATTAGCTCATGATTCCTGATTTTTTTTTAAATCTCTCCCTGCTTGAACACAGCTGACTCCTTAGAATGAGTGATGAACCGCTCCAGTAGAAAACAATGAAGGCTGAGGAGACATTTACACAGTTAGATTTAGGTATTTCTGAGCAGAAACAATGCTAATGTTTTTACGACAATGACTTCAAACGGACACTAGGGGGTGCTAAAAACAAGCCAAAACTGCATAGTATACCCCAAAATATAACTAGGAGCATTTTTAATTAAACATCATGCACATTTTTTATTTAGTCATAAAAATATTTATTTATAAAGGTCCTAATATGAGAAGTAGTAGTGATAACCTTATAATACGAGTCACAAAGAGACTTGTTAGTTGACAGTGTTGCATATTCAGGTTTTATTTTGATATTACCAAGTTATTTATGATCTGTTGTCTCTGATTAAGGAATCTCCCTTGTCTACATGTCACCTAATTAATATAGTCATAAAAACTCTAAAATCATTAATTATCTTTCCACATTTTGTAATTTTTGAAAAAAAAATCTTAATGATGACAATGCCTGATATGACAGATTTGCTCCAAAGTGGCTCATGATACAGGCTCAATCAAATACGGAGCAATTACAGTTTACCCCCGTTATTAACCTCTGAGATTGCACAACAATCGAGCTGGGCCTGTCTAAATGTGAATTAATGTCACGAGACGCTGTGCTGACAGTAATTGGCTATGTGGCTCCTCTCATGATCTCCTGTGCGGAGGTAAAAATTACCTGACAAGTTGCTTCTATAACTGCGCGACCCCTCTGGAGATCCAGCTCACCAAAGCAGCCTATTAACTGTGCAGACGTGTGTCTGCTTGTCAGGTGTGTCAGGTGTTTCCTATGAAGCTCTGTACGAGTGACTGGAGTGCTTGAGAAAAATATATTCTAAAAATAGTCAAAACAGCATTGTGAAGAGCGCATCTTCAAGGGCTGTCACATCAGCTGTGGCAAGCGTGACATGACAGATCTCATTTTAGATACTCTCTTCTTGACCTCAGTCGTGTTCGGCTGAGCAACATTTTCATGTCTGACTCATATTTACCTTATTGCTCTGATTCAACAGTCAGTTAAGAGGAGGCCTATCGGCTCGTTGGAATCTGTGATGTCGTAGAAACAATCCAAACATGACGTCTGTGAAGACATTTCTGAGCAGCGAGCGTTTTTTCCTCCGGCAGCGGTTTTTACATTTCTCTGCCATCATGCCAGTCTCCCTGGCAGAGTTATCAAAGGTCAGGCTCCAGCATCTGTCTCCTGAGACGATCCTCACGCAGGAATCAGGATACGCTGCTTATCTCTGTGTTTCATCACTAAAGAGGTCTGAGAGCATAATCTTTTCCACAACCGAACTTGTCAAACATAATATACACCTATAAATATATATATATATTTGCTTTGGAAGCAGCGTTGTTTGTCATCTTGTCGTTGAAGACGGTCTCTTGGGTGTTGTGTTTGAGGATTTGAACACATCTTTTAAAGGGACTGGTGCATATGCACTATGTGTTATAGGTGTTTGGAGACAACCCAAAGTCCTTTTAACCATTTAAGGCAGTTTACCTTTTTTATGTTTTTGAACTGGTGGCCATTTGTATTCCATATAACAATGTTTATTGGTGCACTTTTAGCTCATGCTTCAGAGTAGCTACTCGTGGTCATAATAGGGACTCCTGAGTGATGTAAAAGGTTGTGATTGGTCTATAAGCTTTCATTGATTAATGTTCTTCCAGCTATTGCAGGGTTTAAACTTTATTTGCATTGCTGTAGTAGAAGCTATATAACATATTATACTGTATACTTTTATTTTATGCCTTAAAGGTCCTATATTCTGCACTTTAGATCCACTCTGAATCCGTTCTTTTACATCTCAATAACGTGTAAAAGCCATGCATTGGTCAAATTAGCCCTTACGTTAAGTGCAACTGCTGTTCTTCCACCCCTCGTCCAACCTACTGAACAGTGTTGCCAGATTGGAAATGTTAAAGTATCGTACCAGGATCTTAACATTATCGTATTTTAAGAAAAATTATCGTACAGTACTAAGTTACAGCCTGACGACCCACAGTTTGAATATCTGTGTATCAAACACTGCAAAATTATAATCTTTAAAGTAGTTTTAGCTTTAAATAATCTAACACAATGATTAAAACAAGCATCTCTTACATAAGTTCCACACAACAAAGGGCTCAATTTATCGTATTTATGGAATTATTGATGGTACAGAGTGTTAAATGATCCTACAAATACGATAATTATCGTACATCTTGTTTCAAATGGGCGGGGCAGGTGGAGAGCCAAGCTTCTCTAAGCCCCGCCCATCACTTTTCTCCATGCACATTCACGAGACGTTGGTGGGTCTTCAGGGGCTCAGATGAAGGGAGTAAAAAAAGACTTTTGTGCTTTGCTCCTAGCTTCGCCATGACTGTTTGCTAACGTTTGCAAAGTAGCCAAAGGTGCTCGTGATTGGCTCTGTCCTCTAAAGGGGAGTGGTCTTTTCCCTCTTTGATGTCAGCAGGGGAAAGCTTTTGAAACCACCTGTTTTAGCATTAGCTCAAAACATTATTTCCCAAAATTGAGAATAAGGAAGTGAAAACTGTCAATAGTTTTTCACTTTTGGGTCTCAGACACAGTCACCGATATGACTGTTAAAAGATCTTAAGAAAGTGAATTTTGCAGAATATGGGACCTTTAAAAAGTGAAATCAGTCATACACATTACACAGCTACAGCTGTGGTTTGTCACATTTATGAATCTTAACGCCATGCTGAGAGTTGTGCAATTACAGCAGTGCAACATTAACATGAAGGTTCTTAAACACCCTCCTTATCGCTCAGAGACTCCTATTATTGCTGCTTGATAGGAACAAGAATCACAATCTACTTACATGATGATCAAACTAAGTTTTTAGTTTGTGAAATATTGTGTTGTTTTTGTTTAGTCTTAAAACAGTAAAATCAGTTGAATTGGTTTTGCTTGGAGTTGCTAAGCAAACTCCTAATAGAAAATTATAATAGGAATAAAAATTGATTTGTTGCTCGGCGCTTGTAGCTACAAACAACGACACGTGTGCAAACAACTCTGCAGTTTGTTTGCCAGACAGAAATGAAAATGAAATCAATTGAACAATCTACAACTTTAAAAAGGTTGCTTGGCTCATCTGCTTTGTGCAGATTGATGCAAATGCATCCATAAATAGACTAAATTAATATTTTTAGCCCTGCCCAAAGCTACTTCTGGCAAGCACTTGAGTTTGCTGTGGCTCATGTGGTGAAGTCACAATAATCGTTTAGAGTCATCCAGGATAATCACAGAAGAAACATGCACGAGTTTGAGCAGCCAAGGCGAAACCGCCGTTAGAGGACGTAAAATTTTAGATGTGATCTGGCTTTTCAAACTAAAAGGCAAACAGCAGATTACTCTTCTAATGTAAATAATCAATAGCAGCAGGTGGAGGTTATATGGAAGATACTCTGAGCTGAGGAATGCGTGAAAAATAATAAATGGTTGAAATCTGGAAAAAGAAGAAAATCAATGGTGCTCATTTAAAGTGATTGATATTAGGAAGAAAACAAAAAGGGGAGATTTTAATGACTTTGCATGCATATCATCAGAAAATAAACCATAATCCTGTAATTTTTGTAAAAACAAAAAACCGAGTTTAATTTTAGCTGGAAATGCTTTTTGTGGACTGGTGGTTTAAAAAAAAGTGTGGGCAGTTTTCTTTGCTACGACCAAAGATCTGTCTGGAAGCAGTAGGTGCACAATTTCATGAGGAACATTAAAAAAAACAACATTTTTTTAAACTAGATCAATAATTCTTTGGGCTTGTGTTGCAGCTGGTGTGGTGGGAAACATTCACTGTTAGAAAGAAGAAAGGGGTTAAATTAAATACCAGAAAATTCTGCAAGCAAACATCACAGCGCTCACAATCCCCTGACCTAAACATATGAGTGGATGCACATCAAAAGAGCAGGGCTGTGATGAGACAAGCCAGTGATGTTATAGAACGACCCCCTCCAGCCCACTTCCCCTGGATCTGCAGAAAAAAAGAGCAACGTATCCTATGAAAACAGATAAAAAGGCATCCCCATAAATATGATTATTCTAAGAAAGGCTACTCACTTGGATCTTCACTTTAATATGATTTTTGTCCCATATTTGTGTTTTTGGCTAGCATAGATTTCTCAATAATGTTGAACTAATACCTTAAATGCAGGATCTGAGACACTAATATGACTTCTTCCTTCACTTCCCCCCCAATTTTGTCATGTGCAAACATAAAGCCGTGTGAAGTTATTGCTTTTTGCTCCTCTAGAAATATTTCCAGTCTTTTAAACAGACAGAAAAAAAAACAGATCTCTAAGGCCTGATAAGTGTTCGGTGCAGTTAATAACCTGAAAGCACATCCTGGACCTTGGTGAGAAAATGACTGTGTGCATTTGTGACAAAAAAAAACAAAAACAAAACTGGAACTTCTAATTTTCTGATTCTGAAGCACCCGGACCTGGAGCGTTGCAGATAAAAATAAATCTGAATCAACAGATCTTTTAACATTTAATACAAAATATTAACATCAGTGAGATTGCTGAATAATTTTCTGACAAGAGTTTGAGAGATGTTTATGGATGATACATGACGAGCCTTATCACAAACACTCTGATAGTAGAGCTGCTTGAGAATGTACTAAGGTGCCACATGTGCAGCAAATGACAGAACACATCTGCATTGCTGCCACGGCCTAAATGTGGATGTTCATTCAAAGCTTAGGATGTCTCAGGAGGGGCTTTGCATCTGCTCGGGAATTTGGTCCTGCAGTTTCATTTCCTGCCATTAAAGGAATCACGCATGCCTTTTAAAAAATGTTTAAATTAAACTAAAACGTGCAATAATTATGTTGCCTGTGACTGTGAGGCACGAGTGGGAGGAAGTATGTGTTGAGACCTGGGTGGATGTTAAAATCCTGTCAGACAAATCAAACAGTTAGCACTTGAAGACGTGTTAGGCCACCAGCTTCTCTCAGAATCTCGCTGGGACCTTTCTACACCTCCAAATCATTCATTTCCATAGCAGCCACGGTGTGCGAGCCTGCTGCAGGCGATGTTTCCCAGTGGAACGCAAGCTCTCCGTTATTAACGGCCCCTTGCTGAACATCCTCCACACTTCCCTGACCTAATGACTTTCTGGAGAATGGAGCCACAGTTTAAAGCTCATCTCAAGTTTTGCTCTCCCTTTGTCTCTTTTTGGAGAAGTAGCTTGTTTTCATACTAATTGGTAGGCCTATAGGATGGTAAAGATAAAAAGCAACTTTAGACATGATTAAGACGGTGAACATGCACGAATTAGGATTAGTAATTGTTATTTTATTAATTTAGGAAAGTCTAATTTTTTATGCAACTAAATAATTTGTTTATATTGAATTAAAAATGACTTAATAAGTGAAGATGCATATTTTTTAAATAGGTTGCATATTTCGTTCTTTTCTCTGTAGCCAAAGCCACTACATGAGATTTTTGCTGAGACAAGTGCTACATCCCATAAATAGATTTTCATGTCTGACTGTGACTGAGAGAGAGGAGCGGCACAGAGGACTCCGAAGTTTGTCGAGTATGTTGAAGTTGAACTTGCAAACAAAAAAAAAAGTCTGCATGAAGCGTTTCATAGCTCAGTGCTTTTGGCTCAAGGCTGTTTAGGGATGTTTTCATTGAATCGTTTAGTTCTGTCTTGAGTTTGGTTCGTCAGCTTTGGAGATGAAGCAACATTAAAGATTTCACTGGTAATATTTAACGCCTGTTACCATTTCCTTGGAGAAAGCCCCAGGGCATGGTTTCACATCTGCAGCATTTGACTTTTGAAAATGAAATCCTACTCTTTGAGTACACTGAAGAGTTGAATAAGGTAGAATGAAATCTTTTATTAGTTTGATCAATTTTATTGCAGACATTGCTTTTTCTGTCTAATTTTGTTTAATCCATGGTGAATTTTTTTTCACAGTTAGCACACTCACGTGAATGTGTGTGTGTGTACATGTATGTATAATTAGAAATAGCTCTAATTTATACGTACATGTTTGGTTTTATATAATTTGTTGATTTTCTTTACTAATTTTTGCCACTTGCTACTAGGACTGCAAGTTTTAGACCTTGCATCTTTTAAATGAATTATTAATCTTTTTCTCATTTCCTTCCCAAGTTATTCCAGACATCAGTCTTTATGATGGCAGCTGACTTATCCAGCGGTTTGCGCTCTTTTTCCATGATGCAAGCCTCTGGTTGCGCGTTACTGTCCTAACAGCACACGTGTTTCCCCCCCTTTTCATTATAACAACACTACACTTAGGTGTTCTTATTTAAACTGCCCTGTGCTATTGAATCCTCCTTAGTTTAATAAGCAGTGATGCTATAGGCTGAAACTCCAGTTTGCTCCAGGTCAGCCTGCAGCTCTTTGGCTCGTCTCTTGTGGTGCTTTTTCTGCAATCAGCACCTACTCCTGCAGACGTTTCTCTCAGCGTTTTTTTTTTTTTTTTTTTTGCACAAATGCAGTGAAAGCATGTCGATTATTTTATATGTGTGGTACATTTTAAATACCACAAGAGGAAATTCATAATCTTTAGTTAAAACCTTGGTTTGTACTTTTATAAAAAAAAAAAAAAAAGCACTTTTTGATGCTCGCCAACAGACGTCAAAAACAAAATGAAAGCTGTTGACTTCACATTCAAACCGTGGCACTCTACAAATCAGTTTTAGCAAATCACGGCCATTTTTCCTCCACCATGTGGTTCATCCTGGCTCGCTAAATTGTGTGTCTGTACTGTGTGATAAGGGGTGAAGTTCAAATCAAATTCTGCTTAAGGTCAGCATGAGGTCTTGGACAGCCCTGAGAGCAGTACATCCCACCGCTGTCTTTCATCAAAATATGATTTGTTCAGGGCAAAAAGCAGTTCTTATCTGGAGAAAGGGTACTCAGCGGCAGCCTTTGTCATACTGCACTTTTAATTAAAGGAGAATAAGAGAGTACATACGAGGCACCTTTCCCCGTCGGGAGCAACATCATTTCATATTTCTTTTTAACGGCTGGTGGTATTTTTGCAGAAGACCTTCACCTGGCTCTCCTGACTTGTTCTGATCAGATACTCCTGTCGCTTTAGGAGAAAATTAAATTTTTGCTTCATTTATGTCAGCGGCCCTGTCAAAGACATAATCTGCAGGCGTTTATAGCTTCTTAGTGTAGATTTTAAACTCAGTTCTGCAATAGGACGATGACTTCATGTGCATTCAGCTGTTAACGTCACGAGTGACTCCGTAGACAAGTGGAGGGGCATTAAAGGCAGCTGGATTCAGGTTGTAAAGTGGGAAACTAGAGGGTGAAAAATCTCCCTGACGAAGGAATGCTGGAACATTGTAAACCATTTCAATCAGCCAAGAGCAGCAGGAGACTGAAACTGTCACTGTGAAGGAGGCCATGGATGGCTGCAGTGTGTGCAGCAGTGATAACAAACAACATAATACAAAAAAAAAAATACATCAAAATAACTGCAAACATGATGTTTACATGTGTTTGATTGACGGTATTAAACGTCTTGTTATTGTGGTGTGTTTAGGATTTCTGCAATAAACCGAAACATGCACAGAGATGAGAGAGTGGCTCTGCAATGGACACAAAACGATATCCACCACAGCATTGACAGCTGTGTCTTCTAAATGCTGCACCCATCATTATTTCTCATGAACTCTGACAAGGATGTGATTGGATTGGGTAAAATCTCAACGTTAAGCTTCTTGTATTGATTATTAAAAGTTGACATTTTATAGTTTAAGTGATCTTAGGTTGCTATAAATAAAATATCATATTTACATAGCATGCAAAATGTAACCGTCACCCCGCAGTTTCCTATCAGTTAAACTTATTTTAAATTGAGAAAGTTTGTGTCACATTCTAACAGGCTGATTTTTCTTCCTTGTGCGCCTGACAGTGAGGTACATTCTTTTCAGACTGTCGGTGTCAGTCTCCTGTCATTTTGACTGACTCTCAGCTTTGCTGTGATGCAGCCTTTTTGATTTTATCTCAGCATTCTTGGCACCAAATACATCAACCAGGAGTCTAGCTGGGGCCTTGCCATAGAATCTAGCATACTGCGGTGTAGGATGGGGTTCACTGATAATGTTATTGTTGTCCGAGAAGGATTTTGTACAACAGTGTCTTGTTTTCCACCGCTACCACTGTCCACCAATAGAATAAAAAAAAGGCTTGGACTAGAAAATAGAAACCTAATATACTGAGCCAACGCATTTAGTGTGAAACATTGTGTTTACATTTAAACTGTGCCAATTTTCAGCTTAAGAGCACCCATTATCAGTTCAGTCGGGGCCAAGAGAATTGACTGAGGATTTGATTTTCTCAGCTCAAACATGATTACGGTCTTGCTTTGTGGGTCTCTGCAAATTCTGATTTATTGTGAGTTGTTGAAGCTGGAGTCCAGTCAAAGAGAAACAGTTTGTTGTGATGCATTTAGCACTTTAGCAGGTATTCACAATGTTTCATCAAATGGTGAAATTCAAGATCAAAGCAATTTGTTAAAGTCAAAAATGATTTGGGTTTGTAGTTTTATTTCTGGGTGAAAATCTCAATCAGTTTAGTTTATCTTGGTTATTATTGCACCACTTCTGGACAAAAGCCCTCTCAGGGAACTTTAATAAAACATTAAACAGGTTCAGTTACACAAAATCCACCGGAGTGCAATTATGATCCAACTCAATTTTCAATATTCTAACTATAACGCAATTCAACTGTCAGACTTTATATATTTTAAAACAATTACCAAGTTTATAAAGAGCTGTTTTGCTAAGAACGACAGCATTGAATCTTATTTTATGACCTTATGTATGTTAAAGCTGCACTATGTAATCTTCAAACAAGCTAGGTATACTGTAGCTAGCTAACAGGGTTTCAGAGCTCTCACCCCACATGTTGGCTATAATCTCAAGGCCACGCCTCCCCCAGACACAGGACCGCACATTGCCACCTTAACAAGAGAGAGCAAAACACCAGCCGTTGAAACGCTATGCTAATGCTAATGCTGGTTTTTCCTCTTCCTACGTCCAAACATTTTATGTTTTCTGCCAGCTGAAATATATTTTTCTTTTTGGGACCCTGGTATTTTTTCTAGGGATGTACCGATACCACTTTTTTCAAAACCGATCCGATACCGATACTTAAATCTGAGTACTCGCCGATACCGAGTACCGATACTTCTACCACACAAAAAAATGCAACAAATTAGAATACAGGTTTTATTTTTCTTCTCTGCTTTTTACAACAGTGTTTTTCAACCACTGTTCCGCGGCACACTAGTGTGCCGTGGGAGATCTTCAGGTGTGCCGCGGGAAATTATTCAATTTCACCTATTGGTCTAAAAAAAAATTTTTTTTTAACTAAATTATTATCTGCAAATAATATTCCATTGTCGCGCGTCTGTGCCAGTCATCACCAAATGGCAGACTCAGGTTCTGTTTGGGGTCAGACACGCAGCAGATCCAGGACCTGGACCTGGTCCAGCGACAGCACCCGGCAGCGAGCCGGTGCCAGGGGGAGACGCGCGTCTGCCCCTGAGAGGCTCCCGTGTCGTGGACCCACGGCAAAAACTGGGCAGAGTTTGGGCAGAACACCGGCCACGCTCCGCGTCAGCCGACTGGGTCTCTGGTGAACTGACGGTCCAGACATTTTTAAATTCATACTTTGATCTGATTGCTCCATTAAACCAGGAGATCAGCGGGTCCACTGACACTGGGCTGGACCAACATCGTTTTACTTTGATCTTACGAGCATTCAGCTAAATAAATAAATAAGTCAACGTAAAAAAAAATCCTCTTAGAAGTTAGCATAACAGTTTATTTTTGACGGTCTGAGCAGCCCGTTGGTTATTTTCTCCCATGTCTTCTCCCTTTGGCTGAAGGATGGATGACGTTGTCTGATCACCTAACTCAGCTGTGCATGCACCTCTCAATTACGTGATTGGGGCAGCACGTGCTCAAGCTGTTTCTCAGCATAACTGGCAGCTTAAAATTCAACATATCAAACAATATCAACACTAAAAACACACTGATCTGTCAATGATTGTATCAGAGGTTTGTCTTTGTTTTCAGAGACTTACATTAAAACTAATGTTCAATTCCTCCAAAAATAGTTTTATTAAACAAAAACATGAAAGAGTCCTATGATGTGGATATTGAAATTAACAGTTGGGAATTAAAGTCATTTTAAGGCAGATTACTGATAAACTGGATGCTCCTATCACTTTTTGACACCTGAAATAAATCAGTTTAAAGTTATTTGATAGTAAAAAAGAGAGTTGATGATTTAATCAGGTCACCTGTAAATTAAATCTAACCCTTTACTGTCAGGAGAACAGATGAGAAAGTTTCTACAGTAAAACTATTAAAACAGAGTGAGCCTGAGAAAACAGCTGTAGAGTTAAAGGGAGACAGACCTCTGATGACAGATCAGTGTGTTTTAGTCTTGAAAATGTTTAATTGGACAAAATTCATCCGATAACTTTATCAACCACCAATGAGCTCAGAGCTCATCTCATCTGATTAGTCTGGGTTTCTGAGGGAAGTTGTGACAGGCTTTAGGTTAGTACCCCCCCCCCCCCCCCCCCCCCCCCCCCCCCGTGGTGTGCCTTGTGATATTTTTCTACGACGAAGTGTACCTTGGCTCAAAAAAGGTTGAAAAACACTGTTTTACAACAAATAACTGAGTTAGATAAAAAAAAATTAAATATATTTAAAAAATGATCACAAAACTAAAATATAAGGTGAAAAATAACCATTTTCTGTAATTTCACAGTGAAATTATGGCAGTTTTCCACATTGCAACCAAATAAAATGAACTATTTGGCACCATCTCCAGCTCTCAACCCACACTGTTCCTCTTTAGCTCAATAGCTCCCCCTAGTGTTCAATATAGGAAACTACAACAAAAATCACGTCACAGACAGTGAAGCCACTGGTATCGGTTCCTGGTATCGGGTAACTTTAATTTATCGGTGCATCCCTAATTTTTTTAAATGAAATTGAAGCGGTATAACAGCCGGCTGTTTCTGTCCTCCTCTCAATTCTGGGATGTTCTGCTACAAAATGCTCCAGCATGCATGAATGGAGGATCAAATCAGTGAGGTGCTTTGGCGAGACAGATTATCCAATAGTTGCTTTCGGTCCGAAACATATGATTGGCTCAGGTTTTTAGATACCTGCGAGAGAACCACTTTATTAATTTCTTTCGTTTTTTTTCATCACCACAATTTATTTATAGCTATACTATGTTAGAATGTTGTTAAGACGCATGAAAAGGCCTTTAGGCTAATTTGTTTTGCAGATGACCTAGAGCACCTTTACGCTTTGGATAGAGGTCGACATGATCTGATTAAATCAGTGCATTATTTATCTATACTCAAGGTAACATGCAGAAACTAAAGGATGTCCATCGTTAAACCTGAGAAAAATTGTTTTAAAAAAATGCTCATTGACTGAATACTCCCGAGGTCCTTAAAATACTTTCTCCTCTTCATCACAATAGTAGTTTTTACAATCCTAAAAGAAACCAGAAGCAGTTGGCAGACAAAAGTCACAAGTAGCCATGAGGCCGGAGAAGGTGGTGAGGTTTCCCTGACACTGACGTGGAGGAAAGTCCATTTCACTGTTAGAGGATTCAGACAGACTTTCACACCAAGCTGGGATTGTTCTTCTGTCCAACAGACTGATATCTGCGCCTCTGTTAGGCGAACAACATACAGAACATTTGAAATGTTTTCTGTATGTTTTTTAATTTTTTTTGTTCAGTTCTTATGTGTGCATGTCTGTTGATTTTCACTATTTTTAGGTCTATTGCTGTGGATGAGGATTCTAAACTGCAGGGTTTTGCATTTAGGGAGGAGGTGTTACCTTCCTTGATTGTTTACAATAATAAAGACATTTAACTTTCAAACTGAAAGTAATCTAACCAGCACAGGAAGGCTTTTTTTCATGGGCATTTATTGCAATAGACACATTTAAGCTGTTTTCACCTTTCTTGTCCAATGATGCCAATATCTCTGCACCACATGGATCCTCTATCAGGCTTAGCACAATTTTATCTTTGCACTCAGATAGTTATGGAGCAAGAACATCTCTAAAAAGCCCCAAAATGTTGACTGCAATGAGTGAATGAAATAGTACAAACTGTGGGGGTCAAATGCTAGAAAATAAAAGCACAAAAATATGCATAACATGTCGCTATGCAGCATATGGAAATTGTAATATTGGGTTAAAATGACCCATTCTGTTGGCTTATATTATTCCCAGTAAATCTAGCTCCCCTGTGGCTGCAGGTGCATGCATCAGGAAGTGTGATCGGGTAGAGAAATAACGACTCTATTGTGGATACGATTATAAAGCTCTGAAACATTAAAGAGCATCTCGACTCTCGGCGTGCACCGACTGCACCCGGAGACGATAGGAATCTCATCTTTAACTTTGAGTCCAAGTTAAGTCTTGAGGCTGAAGCTCTGCTGATGTTTACATCAAAGTCTGTTTACAGATCTGTGGAAAATCACACTGTATATGAGGTTTCTGCGAATAGCTGCACGAAATCACATAAAATGTCTCAAGTGATGTTACTTGGCTGACATCCTTTTTCTGCAGGCAGCGAGACCCAGTCTTTTGTAAAAATAAACCACATTTATGAGTTTTTATTAATGCCATGCATCACACGAAAGAATATACTCACAATATGCTGTGTTTTGACTTTAATGTTTTGCCACCGAAGTGACGGGGGCATTTCAGTGAATTACTTCTAATCATGTCTAATGTTCCATGTAAGAGTCTACCCTGTCTCTGTCTTCTCTCATCAGATAGGTCACACAATGCTGTTAAGTGTGTGTGTGTGTGTGTGTGTTTGCAAGCCAGGGGCTTGACAGCAGTGCATTTGGCTTCCCAGTGGACCATGGAAATGCAGCTCAGAGTTGGAAGTGCTCAGATGTCTCTTCATAGTCAGGTCCCTTGGTGCATGACCTTATTCCCTGTGACATTTTCAGCCATTAATCTGCAGACGTATGGTGATGGAGTACCCCTCTTGAGTTACATTGTGTTCATGCCACCATTTTCTATACAGATGTCGTGCAACTCTGAGATTGGGATTGAATTCAACTTTGATTTCAGCCGCAATACTTGACTGTTAGTGTTGATGTTTGTTTTGTGACTGTATATTTAGGTTTATAACTCCCAAGTGTGTGTTCTTAACACTTTGAATGAGCTTTACAACCAACGATAGTTGAGTTATTATAAAAGATGTTCCAGTTGCAATGTCAGAGTGGTCTAGAGTCTTTATTTTTAAAGCAACAGTCAAACTTTTAGGCTACATACAGCCTGCGCTGACGTATTAATGGATCGAGATGTAAACCCTTGCTGAGCAAGAGGCTTATAAGTCATAACCATTAAAAAAAATACACATAATTGACTCTATAACATCCTTTTAGGGTTTTTGAATGTTATTCAGTAATAAATAATGGGTGGGCCAAATAAATCCAACTGAAAATAGGTTTATTTGTAAATTTCACTTTTGTTTAAGCAGATGTGTCTATACAGTGATCCCTCGTTTATTGCGGGAGTTAGGTTCTAAGAATCGCCCGCAATTGCGGTGAAATCCGCGAAGTATCAGTTCAATTATTCCAGATGTTTTAAACCCCTCGCTACACACTTCATACACGTTTCTCTGACGGGCATTAACATTTTCACACCTTTCTCTGTTGTTTAAACACTACCAGACCATCAGGACGGCAGAATAAATCATTTAATTGATGTTAGTGATCGTTTCTGAGACATTGTGCTTGGTCGCGGTAAATAGCCCGCAAGTTGCTGCTGAGAAGTGAGCTGAGAGCTGCTCTGTCTTTATCACTAGAGGTCTCAATTTCAGCCTGAGCCATCGGGTCGGGTCAAATTATTACGTTAATTATTTCAGGTTGAGTCGGACAGAGAGAGAGAGAGAGAGAGGGAAAAAGAGAATCTGAGAGCGCACCGTTTGGAGATGTGACGGCATGGTGCTGTCCATGGTTCTGATTTTGCAGTCTGTCAATCAGTTAAAACATCTTTTCTACTTGTAAAAGTGTAGATATTCTCACAAAGAAGCTCATAAAGGAAGGGTGCGACTCATCCAGACTCTTGGGTGGTGCAGCGCGCATTCTCCAGAGAGAGTCAGGACGAGCTGCACTCCGCTACACGGAGGAGATCGTCAGGACGCAGGACACAATGCGCTGTATAAAATGAAAAAGCATGAAAATTGCACTAAAACAATCCGCGAAACTGCAAGGCTGCAAAAGAGCGAGGGACCACTGTATATCAGAAACCGACAGAAAAATCTTTGAACAAACATCCAAATTCCAAAGCACAGTAAACCTGTATCACAGGTTTTGCTCACCGACATCATCAGCCAGGTCCTCCTCTTTTTGTTTTTTGAAAAATGTTGAAATGATCATTCGTTTGGTCATTTCTAAAATGCTTTGGTTGACACTACAAGTCACACACAGTTAGCCGTAGCTTGTCTGGAGAGTTCCAAAGTTATTCAAAACAGCCAATGAGAGCAAGACTTGCAAATGATGTAATAGCAAACAGAAATCACCACAACACATTCAGGTTGTTAATGTCAAATTCATTTCATTTTATGATGGCTTAAATGACACCCCTCAAAAATAAAACAAATTTAGATATAATTTTGTTGAGGAAGCCATTTGATTGGGTGGGCCCTGGTACACAGTAGCCACGCCCCCTGATTCTGAGATATAGACAGTACACTTCTTCCAGCAAATTTATCAAAACATGTTTTGCCGTAGCTTAAATGTTTTTATAGTTAAATTCTCACAAAGTATTTTTTTGAGATTGGATAACTTTTCCACCCTCATTTAGTCGGGGAAAAATATTTTTTCCTTTTTATAAATTTGTTTAATTCTAGTCCAGAATAGAAACCTTACACCCCCACCTAAAAATAAAGAAACGCTTGGATCTTTAAGACAAAGAGGCTTGAAAAATCTTATCTTTTTCTTACAAAAAATCCTTGTTTGTTCATCATAGCAGCTGGTTGGGACAAAAGTGTCATCTTCCCTTACTCTTAGTTGTGGTGCCCGACCTGTATCCATTTACATGAGATCTGTGTCCACCGAAAACGAGAGGAATAAAAGATACAAATGTTTTAGAAAACTGAACACTGAGGTACACCACAAAGTCACAGATTTGCATTTATGTCATTATTTATTTGTTGTAATTTAAATATCCTGCAGTGAGAGCATGCTGAACTGTGAAAAAGGTCTGCATGATTAAAGAATCGTTACTTTTTTTGTCAAATAAAACAAAAACTTTAAGCGGTTTTGAAACTTCACCCTCCGTTTCCTCAAGTTTGGTTTCTTGAAAAACCAAAGAGAATTTGATCTTTTAGAATATTTAAATCGTTTCATTAAATTGTACCAGTCTGGCTTAAGGCATATCTTTAAAAAGTTTGTCTATAGACCGGTTAAAATAATAAAAATTCTGCAACCATGAAGACGCAAATAATTACTACAATGCTGAATCAAAAACACATAATTAAAATTAATGTTATGATTTAATACCTACATTTTCTCTACAGTAAAATCAACAAACTGAATGTTTTAAACCTATTGATAAATCTATAAAACGTGTTTACCTTTATAATCTGCCAACATCAAACTCCTCCTCTTGTGCCGTCGCTCTGTCGTGTATTATGTTAGACTTCCTTTGCTGAACCTTATACCTCAAAGCTGAGCGATTTTCAAAAGCGATTAGGTATTTTGTGAATATTTATGAGACAGCTTTGACAGAAGCATCACTTCAGAGTTGTCATCCTTGTAGAAGGTCTGTAATCTTCACGTCACTGACGACTTTCACTGCAGCACAACATCTTAATGGAGCCTTGAGTAATTATCCTGACAGTTGAGCAGTTTTTAAATTTTAACTACTGACCACACAAAATGCATGATTCATATTTTGATTCCAGAACTGCCCTTCTGTGCTTCTGTGCACCAGATTCTCCTAAAGAAGAAAAAGCGAACAAAGTATGGAATCTGTTGAAGCTATCGGGTGTTTTACAGTGGAAGGTTAGACCTGTCACCACGAGGAAGGCGTAGAACAAAGCTGACGTGTAATAACATCGGCACATCTATCTCCTTCTGTCGATGTAGCTTCATCCTGAGCTGTAATAACATTTTATAGATCTGTTGACAGACTGTCGTTACGTACTGTTTTTACCTCATCACAACCTGAAGCTGCATTATTGTTTGGTTTTAGTTGCAGTGGATCACTATATTATGCCGATGAACGACTTCATTTAGAAACATCATTATTTTTGTAGCAGCTGTTGCTTCATTTGCTAATAAAAAGCACTTTGGCGTCACATTCTGGCTCAGCGCAAAGTTTTACTAACTAAAACTGGTTGCATGATTTAAAAAACAACAACAGTTTTTGTATTTTTAGTTGCCATATGGGATGATTTGCTTAACATCATCTCTGAAATGCACATTTACAACTTGAAGTGTAATTAGTAGCAGTTTGAGGTTGATAGTCAGCTGCTAAAAAAAGAAAGAAAAGAAAGTCAAAATGTAGATTCCAGCAGTCAGTCCTGACCCTGATATGTAGACTGCAACCTCCATCTCTTCTGGTGTGAGTATTGACAGGAGTCCAGAGAGAAAAGCCACAGTATTACACCCCCAGCTGTTCCAATTTCTCATCTCTACTGCTGAATTGCCGCTGCTGCTCTGTAATGCTTGAAGCTGAATTAATAATGAAGCGAGTCAATAGGTCTCAGGATCCTATTCTCATAGGTATCACCTTGAAGCGACTTTGCTCAGGTATTGAGGTGCCGAGTGTGACGGAAAATTCTACATATTTACTGCTAGGGTTAAAAGAGTCTTCTTCCCATTACTATCGGAAAATGATGCCTTCTGAATTTTTTTTTATCATGCCGAAACTTTGATTTGAAACTTTTATGAGGCGTTGTTTTTTTTAAAAGTGAAGTTTGGCATCTTGAGCAATTAAATGTAATATCCAACGGATAGAGTCCTCTTTGAATTTTTGACTTAAATGGAGCAAGTTCTCAAACTGCGAAGCACATTTTCCTTCTCGGGGTTTTATTGTCCACAAACTCATGGTCACTGCTGAGACACAGAACAGAAACACAGTGTATACATACGAGGAAATCTAATTATCATGTTTGTTTTCTTCTGTTTAAACTAATAAATTCGGCATCCTCCAGATGCTGTTTGGAGTCCAGCCAATCGATACACCTGTTATAATAATTTTCCCAAAGACAAGCCTTGTCAATCTGTCCGAGATCATTAGCCAGGCTGGTGGTGAGATACATTGTGTGTCTGATGGCAAAGAATATCAGGTAGGCGTATCACTGACCTGCAGAGCCGGTTTCCTGTCGTTGATGTGGGTGAGAAATAAAGCCACTAAGAGAGTAAAAATGGGTCTCAAAATACAGTAACTACCACTATATTTTAGGATGCAAACCTATAAAATATGACAACATGGAGGGACAACATCATACTTAAGAATACAGTCAGTGGTGCAACAAGATAATCAGGACAGTGTTGGATAATAAAGGTGTTTTTGTGACTGATCTGCAGAGGTCAGCCCACAAAGAAGGACGGAGAATCTTGCAGTTAGACAGAATCAATCAGTCTTGTCTGTATTGTTGCTGTCAGTTTTAGACCTCCACGTGAGTTCATGTAGTTGTTAGACTTACCCTGCACAAGATCTGTGCCCACTCTTGCAGCCCATGGAGCAGCTCCTTTACTAACGTACATTATGACCACGCTGTAGTGACTCGTTCATCATTACATGTTGTTAAAATGCACCTTTCTTGTCATGAAGCTGCATAAAATAATCAAAAATTAAAGGGATACTCCACCCAAAAGTGATTTTTTTTTGTCTATTGTTATATTCCTCATAGTTCGATAAGTGGGCAAAAACAATTTGTAACCAGCCCAGTTGTTATCCTGATCCAGCAGTACTGCTTTAGCATTAGCTTAGCATAAAACACTGTAAGGGAATGGTAACAACTAGCATTGTGAAAAAAAAGTCTTAAAACTCACTCAGTAGTGATACTAACTCTGCCTCAGTAAACATATCGACTATAAGTGAAAATAAAAAGTAACACGAGGGAATTACAGGTACTATTTTAGACTCTGGACTACTTTATGACAAAGAACAGCTGTAAGCCTCGACTGAAAGGCGCAAGGACATGACGCAGCGGCCCAAAGGAGACCTACTTCCATAAATACGTATTCACATGTTGTTTGCAAACCTCAAAGACAAAGAAAAATAACACAAAGGCGCAAAATTATCTTCAAAAAATGTTACTGTTTTTAGCCTCGTCATGTCCTTGCGCTGTTCAACGGAGGCTTACAGCTGTTCTTTGTCGTGAAGTAGTCCCAAGTCTAAAATACCTGTAATTTCTTTGTGTTACTTTTTATTTTCACTTATAGTCAATATGTTTACTGAGGTCACTAGGCAGAATTAGTATCACTACTGAGTGAGTTTTAAGGACTTTTTTCTCACAATGCTAGTTGTTACCATTCACTTACAGTGTTTTACGCTAAGCTAAAGCTAAAGGAGTACTGCTGGATCAGGAAAACGGCTGGGCTGGTTACTAATTGTTTTTGCCCACTTATCCCACTATGAGGAATATAACAATAGACAAAAATAAATAAATAAATAAAATCACTTTTAAGTAGAATAGCCCTTTAAATATTAAGGAAGTACAGGATGATTTTGTATTTATTTAATTTAATTCTCATAAGGAGAGATTATAAATATGATTTTAACAATATATTTGAGCAATGACTAAAAATATAACAGTAAAATAAGTTTTTGAATGCACCTCAGCCAATTTTCTTGGAGGACATTTTTATTTATTGCAGAGTCAAGAACAGTGGCTTTAACCATACATCACATAATCTCTGTTTTAGAGACCGTTCACCAATTATCCTTCAAACAATAGACTCACAACTTCCCTTTTTCTTCCAGTTAGACTAAAAGGAAACTTTGACAAAATGTCCAGTAAATCCAAGCTGTTATATGTTTGGTTTACGGAGCAACCCCACGGAGCTTTGCTTGGTGTTTTGCTTTAGGGCACCAGCGCTAGCAGCATTTTGTCTGTATTTTATATGCCACGACAGAATCTTACCAGAAGAGCTGCTTCAGACTGTTCCTTTACACCGGGGGATTGTGTGTTTGAAGAATTTTATCTTGAGACATGGCAATGTAAAGACTGAAATGAGACCGCGCTGTGTCTGGGATAGAAATGGCTCGGGTGCAGCAGCGCTTAAATTCATATGCACACAGACAACAGGGAGCACGTGCATGAACTGATACAAGAGTTTGCCAATTTCAGATAAAATGACGTTTTTATAGAAAAGAAAAATTCTTCATATTCAGAATGAACTGCAGCCTGTGACTCTCGTGGCTGCTTTGATTGGATGGAAGTGACCCTGGTTTCTAAGGACTTGCAGGCAGAGAAATAAACACAATACAAATTCTCTTTAATAACTAAATAAAACCCTCACTGGTTATCATACATATAGATGTGAAAAAGACTATTTAGAAAGTAATGATTATTTCTACCAAAAACGTGTTTTGAAGGTTAGCTGATGGAGGTTATCTTGAATTTTTCTGTGGATTTTCTTTCTTTCTTTCTTTTTTCCCTTTTAATAACACAAGATTGATTGTTCTTAAGAGTCGGTGAAAAGCTTTTGCACCTTGACATAAGATGGATGTGTTTATCAAAAGAACCTTCTACATCCTGAGTAGAATTTGTTTTTTTCCACTAGAAATAAAACATTTAACCTCATAAGGTTACTGCTATTCTTTTTTACCCTTTTTTTTCTGCAATAATGTAGGTTTGTACTAAAGAAGTGGATTGGACAAAGCAGTCTCTCTTCATTCTCTGCCTGTACTTAAAACGTCTCTTAAAAAAAGATGTTGAGCTAATGGTATTAGTCTTTTTTCCTCTTTTTTTTTATACTCAATGGTTATTTTGCTGCGTGAATAAAAATACTGGCTAATTGGACAACCTGATTACTGACCGCCTCGCTTTCACAATATTGTGAGACATCAGGTGTGATGGGGTGGCAGTATTCATATTATTAATCTCACAAAACCTGCTGCTCCTTCATTATTGTTCCAGGCAGCTAACTGATAAAAGATGGAGAGAAAGGGCAGCTGTGTGGTAAAGCTAAAAACTGCTTTTATTCAAGAAGGTTGGAGGTAGAACACATTATTTGTTCAAATTAGATATACAACTTTTTTGTTTTCTAACTTAAAGGCACAGTTTGCAGTTTAGCTTGTCTTTAGCACCCCCTAGTGTCTGTTTTCAACCACTGTCGTAAAAACGTTAGCATTGTCTTTGCTCAGAAACACCTAAATCTGACTTTTGAAATATCTCCTCAGCCTTCATTGCTTTCTACTGTAGCGGTTCATCACTCATTCAAAGAAATCAGCTGTGTTCAAGCAGGGAGAGATCGAAAAAAGCAGGAATCATGAGCTAAAAACACTCCGGTGCTAGCATAACAGCTAGCCACATTGGGTTAACCTAACCCTTGTGAGATACGTGGCTTTGTGAGACTTCAGGGCACCGGACCGGAGACTCAGAAGTTGCAAATGTGGTATTCTGGATCCTAGATTCTAAAATATAAAAATGTTACATAGTGTGCCTTTAAATTAATGTGCGTTATAATGGTGCATTCGATTTGTCCTCAGAGGTCGGAACTCGGAACTGGGAATGACGTCACACCCGAGTTACAGCCTTCTGTTTGCAAAGTCGGAAATATCGGGAAACCAAAGTATAAAGTAATTTATGGTTGTATTTCTTTACGTGTGCACTACATGTAATTCTGAACTTAATTACATCCAAACAAGCAGATCTTGCAAAATAAACGTGTTTTCATGGCATTTTAACTGTTCTTGTGATGAGTCGACATCTTTTTTCCCATTTTCCCCAAAGTCAGGATGCAAAAAAATCTCCGACTTTCCGAGTGGGAAGTCCGACTTCGGGGGGCGTTCTAGTTGATTTATCCCACTCGGAACTCGGAATTTCCGACTTCCGAGTACAAATCGAACGCACCATAACTACATACATATATATTTAAATCACAGTAAATCATCAAAGAACAATTAAATCATGAATACAGCGACAGTGAAACAAAGGCCTGATTGAATTTTAAAAGTAAATATATTTTTCTATTTATTGTCAATTAAAGTAGGATTTAGTTATGATCATCTGTTCTTTTGAAACCTATAAAACTGCTCAACTATTTCTAGAACGATGGGGAGAAAAGAACTCAATGTTCCACTAAAGTATAGAAAATTGCTTTAAATGTGGCGTGTCTGACATTGGATACTGACTAACTGATTAGAGACAGGGAATGAAAGAAAGTCTGTTCAGTTATTTTCTTCACTTTATTTTAAATGACTGAGGAGACCAGGCCAATATGCTGGTGAAAAGTAGAAAAATGGATCATGTCTACAATGCAAATGTGATCTGTGATTAAAAATATCTTCGATGTGGTGAGTGCAAATCTCTATTCTTTGGGAGGATCACGCAAAACGTCCAAGGAAAGACTGATTTGCATGAAGATATGTTTACTTGAAGCAGGTTAAAGACAAACTTAAAGGCACGGTAACTGTTTCATATTTAAATAACATTTTTTAACGAAAAAAAAGAGTCCATCTGCTCTCTTAAAGCCACGTGTCTCACGAGGGTTAGGCTAACCCAATGTGGCTAGCTGTTATGCTAGCGCCGGAGTGTTTTTAGCTCATGATTTCTGCTTTTTAAAAAATCTCTCCCTCCTTGAACACAGCTGGTTTCTTTGAAGGAGTAAATAACCGCTCATGTAGAAAGCTATGAAGGCCGAGGAGACATTTCAACAGTTAGATTTAATGTTTCTGAGCAAAGACAATGCTAACGTATTTACGGCAGTGACTTAAAACGGGCACTAGGGGGTGCTAAAAACAAGCCCAAACTGCTTAGTATGCCTTTTAAAGTGACCCTTTTTTTATTCAGCTAAAAAATGCAATGAACTCTGTCTGCTGCTGTTTAGTTTTACTGATATTTATTTCGATCCAGCAAAGCAATAATGTGTTTCACAAAACTTTCAAGGATCCACTGTAAAAGTGTGGCGTTTCTTATTGGAAGAACTTCAAAATTACTAAAAAGCCCAAACAAAATGTCATCCACGGGGTGCTGCAGTGGAGCCAACAGCCGATAACTGTTTTCCTGTGAGATTAGCTGATCATTAAGCAGTGGGCGGCTGCTGGCATTCGATTCTAACAACCTACAAACACTGCTTTTACTCAACCAAGCTGAGCTGGCTCCAATTGACTTTTGACTGAGCGAAACTGCTGTTATATTATCTGATATGATTTGCTGTCTGCCATCACAGAGATTAAAGGAGGGCTGTATTGTTTGGCCCCGTCTCCTCAGATTTACCTCTGGACCGACCAAAATAAAGCTGCATAATTAGCATAACAAGAAAAAAAATGACATTCAGCATTTCCCCTTCCGGTCTTGCACGTATGCATTTGTTGTTGCTTGTTTTTTATCTTTGTGTTTCAGTCCAGGCAGAAATAACAAGCGTAACGTATAGCCACAGGTCCATTAGTCATTAAAATGTCTGGAATTTGTCCCGTGGATTTATCCTCAACACCAAGGACAAACAGGAACCAGAGTGTTTCTGAGTGATTGGCAGAGATGGTAACAATTAAACTGTAGTTGTTAAGCAAAAGAGAGGATTTGCTTGGTGAAAGATGACCGCTGAGATGTGAGCCGGTCCTGGTTTTGTCCGCTGTGCAGCTCCAGGCTTAAATAGGCAAACTTTGCCCCCCTTGCGCCGAGCGTAGTAGGCAATTACACTATCGTGGCTCCTTGTCTGCTATATATTACAGCTATCTTTTAATTGGAGGAATGGGGAAAGGCGTTTTATAGCGAGGAACCATCTTTCAGCTCGCTAAGAGAGGAGATGAATAGAACGGCCACTTCTCTAATGTGATTTCACCTGAAGGCCACAATTTTAATAGACAGTGGGAGCTGATCCATTGAGCTTACTTTCATTTCTCAGACATGATGCTTCTTTTGTGGCGTTGCACAAAGGGACATTTTTAAGCTCAGTCATTTATGATCCTGTACTTGGGAAATCACCACCACATTTCTAGGGAGAATAAATCAGATTACAGGCGTTTTCGTCTTCCCTTGCCCTTGCTTGGAGAGGGGAACATTTCCAACAATTAACTGCAAATCATGTTCAATTTGAAATGTTAAATTATGCATACATTTTTAATTGGCTGGTGGGTAGCGGTTATGGGATTTCTTCTGAGAATGTGACGTGAAAGGTGAGGCCATGTTTTGTCTTGAAGAGTGTTGGCTGGTTTCCAGAGGTCATGCAGCTGAACCGTGGGAGCCCCGCTACCCGCTGTGTTGCTCACCCTCTCTACACCTCTGCATCTCCCCACAGTGCCTCTTGATAGCAGTCACTCCACCCTCAGGGCAGTAAGCGGGACACCTCGCACATGTTCATGCAGCTCATTTCCTCATTCAGCATAAGCAGTCTTAATATAGTTGACCTCTTTACGATGAAATTGTACAAAAAGGACACGATTTTGACCTCAAATCGTTATTCTAGTAATACTTTACCAGGAAAAAAGGCCAAACTACCTCCGACTAAGTGTTGGAAACTTTATAATAAGGTTTTTAATCTAAATCCAAAAGAACGATGGGCCGCCGTATAGCTGCGTGGGTAAACAGCGCAAATTTATGAGGCATTTTCGTGTCATGATGTATGTGAATTAAGGAGGATGACACACACGCTCCCTCAGCAGGAATTCATTTCTGTGGGAAGAATAGCCTTTTAATCAAAGAGGACTTTTCATTTCATCAAAAGCTTTTATATTCATGATACAAAAGTGGGAACAATCAGATGGTTTTAGGTGAGATTTTTCTCTCTCTCTCCGCTAAACCTTGAAGAGCAAACGGATGATGGTGTTAAAGTGAAAGAGTTTGAGTAACTGTTTTAAAAGTATACGACAACCTTGGGGTTAAAGCACCATATAAACTAAAAGAACACTTATCTTTCCTGCTATAAAGTGTAGGCTGACAGTTTGCTGGGTGGACCATAAATATATTTACTGAGGACGGATAAATAAGGACCATTACAGATATTACTGAAGGGTGTTAAAACAAATGTCACAATAAAAAGAACAATCTATTCTATTTTTAGTTGAAATGTATTTGCTGTGATCAGTAGAAGTCTTTTCTGCCCAAGTGTTTTTAATAATGTTCCTTCAGCCTTTCTGAAGGTCTTACCTAATTTGTTTTTGGACTTTTTCCGTTTTCACTCTGAGAGTCAAAAACACAGCGTTTTTCTAGAAAGTGTGCCTTTTAAAAAGACAAATGGAGTTAAAATAAGTGACAGGCCTATAATGGCCATGTGGATCTTTTTGGAATAAGGTTTGGTTTTGGTGTAAAAGCTTTTTGGGAATCATTTTATTTCAAAAATACAATTTCACACCTGTCAAACTGTAGGGAATCCAAAGATTCAAATTCAGAACAAGCTCCCAGTAGCGTAGTAAAGTAGACCCTAAGTTTTGTCTGCAGACTTTGGTCTAGCCACGCTCCATTGGAACCTCCGCAGCCCACTGATTGGTCCAGTCATTGTCATGCCGGGCCAATCACAACGCTCAAACGGTTAGAGGCTACTTCACACCGAGTGCGGTTGTGCGGACTCCGCAGGAATGAAAAAACATTGAGTACATCAGTCAATTTTTTTCGTACGCCGCAAGCGGATCTTAAAGGCCATAGGAAGAGTATTTTTCTCTGTATCAAAGTTTTCTAAATGTTTTAAATGATATTTCAGGTCAAAACTATGATCTATGGTTAGAGTTCCACAACATGTCATTCTGATGAAGACCCCACTTCCTCCTTTAGACCCCTTTGCATTCTTTCTGTCCGCTGAACTTTTTCAGCCAATAAAATTCAAATTTCTGCATTGTCGGCTTTCTGACAAACGTGCACATGCTTCGAGCAAACCTGTAGCAGTAGGGGGTGCTCTCGGACAGGACGCTCTGTATCTTTCTTTGCAGTTTCAGCCGTATGGAGGAGACAGTCAGAGCTTGTTTCTATTAAAAAGCCCTCCTTTCCCAGATGCTAAGAGATATATTTTTATTTTTAAACATTTCTCCTAACAGAATGGCAAGGCTTGCCAAGGATACACGTTTATTTTGGTGGAGGACTCATTCTGGACTGAGTGTATTCTTATTTCTGGTTCCTGTATCTTTAGAACATCAGCTGCCATTCTATAGCCACGAATCAAACACAGCAGGGACAGAGAGGGCAGCCTCTTACTTTCTGAGAATATGATTTGTGAACTGTGAGTGATTAAACCCTACAATGTAATCGTAGTTTTTGAGCAGGAGTTTCAGTTTATGTCCAACTTACAGACCAAAGTAATGCACCGTGTGCACACGTGACCGCGCACACGTGTCAAGGTGTTTGGGAGGAGGAGCCGTTGGATTCAAAAACTGCTCTCTTACTGAAATAATCCACAATGCAGCTTTAATCAAGTAAAGACCTGTGCCAGACAGGAAGTGAGATGTTCGGGCGAGGTGCATCTGGTATTTTTCAAAGTAAAATCTTTACCTACATTGTTAAAGTTAACACGATTTGGATTTTTAAAAGACAAAGAAACAACATAAGACTTAATTTAGCATAACATTAAACTATATAAAAATGAAGTGTGCTTACCCATTGTAGAACTAACCAAGTGAATAAATAATCCTCAACAAAAGTACCAGAAAAATAAGTCTAGCTCTTGTTTATCAGCTGCTGTTTATACACGTACTTGTTATCGTGTGAACCACTGAGATTTGGTGCTCCTGCAGATGCAAAGTACCGGAGACGTTCCGTAACAGAACAGCAGCCGGTGTAGGGTACATTTC
Organism: Callopanchax toddi; assembly: GCA_006937965.1. Lineage (NCBI taxonomy): Eukaryota > Metazoa > Chordata > Actinopteri > Cyprinodontiformes > Nothobranchiidae > Callopanchax > Callopanchax toddi. The sequence continues at coordinate 90,607 of SSNR01000555.1, forward strand.
TTGCAGCTGCGGTGCGGTCACCGGACCGCAACCACACCTCATCTGGTGTGAAGTCCTTATTAGTGGCAGGGATTAGCCAATGACGGCAGAGCTTGGATTTTGAAATTAAACAACATGGCGGCAGCATCGCGTTAATCTAGAACGGCTTTGTCATCAACTCTGGATGATTTAGATTTTTTGATTCTTTAAGACGCGAACAGCTAGAGGCATTTAAGGCTTTTATTTTGAAAAATGATGTATTGGCTGGTTTGCCGATGGGATACAGTAAAAGTTTATTTTAGCAGAAGGTTGTTGCTAAATGGCTCTGACTTGTCCTAGCGCTATCCAATAGCATGTGAAGACAGTTTGATTGACAACCGTTGATCCCGCCCCTATGAATGAGTCATTTCAATGGATCATGGCTAAAGCCTAAACCTAAAATAAGTTTCAAGATTCATTCATTAAACAAAACTAAAAAATTACTTATAGTTAATTATATTTATTGTCATTATTCTCTTCACTAAGAGTGTTAGTCAGAGCTAAAAATATTCAAATTCCCTTAAACATTTTTCAGAGTGAGATGGTAATTGTATAGGCTAAATAACACTTTAATACGTTGTATTGAATTATAGGCTAGCGCTCTGTAACCTCATTACTCTGTCACCAGTTCAGGAATATGCCAGTGACAGCGAGCAAATGCTCCGCTGATATTAAATGGCTTTTATGGCCGAACTGAAAAATTGTTTGCTTGCTATCATCCTAGATCAAAAAGATAGATACTCTCACTGCTGTGAACATCAAATCGGCGCTGTTAAAATTCTGTAGCCAAACCCGTATCAGATTGTTTGGAAGCTGAGAGTGTGGGTGCTTGTTTGTATCTTGAAAATGTGGAGCGGTGATTAATGCTGATGCACAGAGGGAGGCCAGGATATGGGAAAAAAAGGCCCTGAGCAGCCTCTGAGACCCAGCTAGCCTGCAGCCACACCCGCCAGGCATCACTGAACTCCTTCCAAATTCACCAGGGACTCGCAGGGAGGTGTGACGACTTTATTCTTCATACCTGCTTGCTGTGTTACAACTTTAACTAATGGTGTTTCAATAAAGACAAAGATTCAGCAACACAAGGTCTCTCTGCTTGCACATTGCTCCTATAATCTGCACTCTGTCTTTAAAAAAGTGTGCTCTTGAATGAACAGCTATCAGTAATCTGCATGTTTTTATGCAGAACTAAAAAGTTCAAACATATAACAGGGCAATCCAGAAGATATTACAGTGAGGCTTTTTTTTTTCTCTCGTAAAATAATGCGTCGTACGTTAAAATGCCAGATCTCAGGTTTGATTTTTAGTGCGCTGACGTCAATGGTGGATGAACTGAGCAGAAAATATAGTGCTTTTAGCACATCTTATGGCACTAAGTGGGTATTTGGCTACTTTATGCATCCTGGGCAGCTGATGGTTTTTTGCAGTGTTACTGTAGCTCATGCACAAAAGAGCCCTCATTAGGCACAGAGCTGATTAAGACTTGAGAGTTGCCATTTAGGCCCAAGGTGGAGCTGTCTCTCAAAATAATCAATTAGGGGCATTATGGTGTAAATAAAGATCTCTCATAAGATGTTATTACTGGCTTGTTTGTTGAATTCAGCAGTTGAGCACCTTGTAGATGAGAGAAAAATACACGTGTGCTAAAAAATTAGAATTATGAGAATTAGATCAGTTTAAATGCTACAGATGTTTTGAACAAAGTGCTAGCCTAAAACATTAAAACAATACTACAGGTAAATAGGGATTTAGTAGGGAGAAAGTAAAGCCTGATATAGCTGCTATGAGTAGAGGGTAAATGCAGAGATTTAAAGTGCTCAGATTCAACCAAACTAAACATTTTAAGGTCATCGCTTAATCTTTAACACATCCAGAGGACAATAACTCTGTTCTTAGTGGTACCAGTAACCTTGAGTGGCCGAGTCGTTCATCAGATCTCAGTCTGGCTGCGTTTCACTTACTGAAGCCAACAATGAGCAGGCGAAGTCGACTTTAAAGTCGTATTAGAGGAGAAAATTGCTGTTCTGATGTTTGTGGGATTTATGGAAAAGATGATTCTTTAAATATTTAAATAAACGTATAAAGTTAAGGCTGACAGACCGGTACATGTTCTATCATAAGGAGAGAAGAAAAGCAGCGGACAGACAGAGGGTAATCATTTTTTCTATGATTTTGCAAAATAAAGAATCCAGTGGCAGGGATTGATTACTGCTGTGCAGATTCTAGTGTACCTGCTGGGCTGTGCAAATGTCTTTTGATGTGGGGTGCATTTTTAATGTGTCAGTTGAGGGCTGACAGAGTTACTACACACACACACACACACACACACACACACACACACACACACACACACACACACACACACACACACACACACACACACACAGCTAGATGGGTTTTTTATTTCTTCACCCAATGATATAGCTTATTTTTTAGGAAAGTATCCTGTAAAGTACAGTGGTGGTTCTCTAAGTAATTGGTGTGAATCATTTTCTATTTTAAATTTTAAAAAATCACTGACAGCCGAGAGTTCACAACATAACCAGCAACCATCCTAGAGTGTAGGCAGAGATAAACGACATTAGAGGATGCACAGTGTTGGTTTTTAATGGTACCTTTAAACAATAAGAGTTTTGCACATTTTAATTGTCCCTTTTATCAGTTTTCTCATATTCCATTTTCTTTCATAATCTAAAACATTGCACATACAATTATGTGGAACTCCATATTAATTATTTTTGGGTATGAAGGGTATCTTGCATAATAAAGAGGTGCCACTCTTTTTGCCATTTGGGGGAGATTAGTTATTTTAAAGTTAAAAGAGAAAGAAGTTGTTGGAATTTACATAGTTTAAATGTTTTTTATCCTACAAAATATCTATATATAATATTTTTGTCATAGAATTTCCGCCCTTCGGATATTTTTGTGTTTAAGTGTAATTGCTGGTACTTGATTGTGACTTTAAGAAATGTTCAATGATTAATGTTACCAATACCCCTAGGAGGAGTATTTTTCTATGTATCAAAGTTTTCTAAATGTTTTAAATGATATTTCAGGTCTAAACTATGATCTATGGTTAGAGTTCCACAACATGTCATTCTGATGAAGACCCTCCTTCCTCCTATAGACCCCTTTGCATTTTTCCTGAGCTTTTTCAGCCAATAAAATTCAAATTTCTGCATTGTCGGCTTTCTGACAACGTGTACGTGCTTCGAGCAAACCTGTAGCAGTAGGGGGCGCTCTCATACAGGACGCTCTGTATCTTTCTCTATAGTTTCAGCCGTATGGAGGAGACAGTCAGAGCTCATTTCTACTAAAAAGTCCTCCATTCCCAGATGCTGAGAGATTTATTTTTAAACATTTCTCCTAACAAAATGGCAAGGCTTGCCAAGGATACACGTTTATTTTGGTGGAGGACTCATTCTGGACCGAGCGTTTTCTTATTTCCGGTTCCTGTATCTTTAGAACATCAGCTGCCATTCTAAAGCCACAAATCAAACACAGCAGGGACAGAGAGGGCAGCCTCTTACTTTCTGAGAATATGATTTGTGAACTGTGAATGATTAACCCCTACAATGTAATCGTAGTTTTTGAGCAGGAGTTTCAGTTTATGTCCAGCTTACAGACCGAACCGAAGTAATGTGCCGTGTGCATGCACGCGACCGCACGTGCGTGTCGAGGTATTTGGGAGAAGGAGCCGTTGGGATGTTGGATTCAAAAACTGCTCTCTTACTGAAATAATCCACAATGTGGCTTTAAAGTGATAATATGCAACTTTTTCATATTTTTAAATTTTTTCCTTGAGCCAGTCTGTGCTAATATGACCCTTTACAAAGTTAATGAAAAGTCACTTAGCCCCATCTGGTGATTACAGCCGGAAAACCACGATTGCAAGATCTCCGTCGCCGTCACGGTACCCAGGAAGTCACATGTCTCACGAGGGTTAGGCTAACCCAAAGTGGCTAGCTGTTATGCTAGCGCTGGAGTGTTTTTAGCTCATGATTCCTGATTGTTTTCAATCTCTCCCTGCTTGAACACAGCTGATTTCTTTGAAAGAGTAAATAACCGCTCCTGTAGAAAGCTATGAAGGCTGAGGAGACATTTCAACAGGTAGATTTTGGCGTTTAGAAGCTGAAACGATCTGGTAACTTGTTTAATGCAGTAATTTAAAACGGACACCAGAGGGAGCCCAAAACAAGCAAAACTGCATATTATCACTTTAAATGATCTTAGCATGGCAAATTTTGCTGACTGTTATTTACATCAGTGTTTTATTTGGTATTAGGGTTACAATCAAAAGAATACCTTTAGTTTAAGTTTAGTGACATAAGTATTTTTCTTTGCTGAAGGTCTCTTATTGTTACCTGAATTTTTTTTCTCACCAGCATAGAATGTGAAACAGATGTGGATGAAAGAAGTACTTTTTCTAAACAACTGTAAAAAAATGCTCAGTTCATTAAGGCTGTTGCAAACAGTGTTTTTTTCTAAGTGTGATCTAACAGTTTTTGGGGAGGTAAAACATCCTTAGCTCTCTAAGCCAGAAGCAATAGAGTTTCTGTTTGAGCTGACCCAGGCCCGGAGCGTCGGGAGGATTCCCATTGGACCATCTGGGTTCATGGGCAGCAGGGGTTTGCAATTAATCAATGTTAATATACATTTGAGTCTAATTTCTTTCAATCTGGGCTACAGCCAGCCTGTTAGCTGTCCTCATCTGGCCTGTGTGTGAGAGGTTGATGGAAAATCTGAAATCATAAAAAGATAATTGCACAAGAAGAGCATTCTTTTATATAATCTGCTTTTACATGAAGGTGGAGGCGTTTACGTTAGCAGCCTCCTGCTTGAGTTAGCAGCGTCGGGAGTTTGCAGGTCAGAGATGATGGAGATTTGACTTCTTCTCATGTCGGCTCATAGAAACAGATGTTTGATCCAGATATCAGCTTGTAAGTTTTAGTTGCTGGAGTCACCTAGAAGCAGCTCAGTGAGCGAGTGGAAGAGGAAAAGTAACAAGACCTTTTCACCAGGATTCACACATCCAGGAGCAGAAAGACCAAGCTAATGAAAGCAACATTATCGGTTTCTCTGACTGATCCTGGTTGACGTTCTAGATTTGGATCGGTGCCTCCATTTGCTGTCACGTGTTGTGTCTGAACGTAGATCCTAATTAGATTTAACAATGAAGCTAGGACATCTTCAAAGCATCAGAAAATAAATCTCATTAAATCAAAACAAAACGCTGATCTACAAAACATTAAAGACAAAAAAAATCATCATATAGACGATATGAACAAAAAACAATAGACGTGTTGTTTTTCTTTTCTCTTTAAGCATTCTCGTCAGCCTAACTGACCTTCAGGTGATGCTAATCATCTGTAGCTAATTACTGGTCTACCTGAGTAAACATTTTTTTTTAAAACTGCAATTCAAACATTAATCATCACAGTGAGGAGTAGTAATGAGTTAGATAACAGTAATTAAAGTTTGAAGTATGGACTGTCGGCTGCACTAGAAAAGACTCTCTTTGCATTATTAATTATCCGTGGTGTTTCTAAACAGTCAAGGATATCTTGAGCTTTTAATATGATTGTACTAAATCGTCTTGAAAATGTAAAGACGTCACTTTTATAAGACCTCAGCTGTGATTTTAATCTCCATTAGAGCTGATGAAAAGGCTGTTAACATATTTGTGTCAGAAAATGACGACAAACTCCTCGTGTTTGTTGCTCAGTGCTCAGCAAGACACATGGCAGGACTATGTGGCACGCTTTGGTAACTGAACCGCCGTGGTTTCAGTCATTTATAACACATAGAACATCTCAAAGAGATTTTTTTATATTGATTTTTCAGCCGTGCAGGGAAGATGGTGAGCCGACCTTGGGAAAAGTTTAAAAATGTTCAATTTTCTTGCATTTTTAAAATCATAAACATTTGTTTAATAAAATGCAACCACTGAGCAAATAATGGCATTTTTACATATTAAAGGCACACTGTGTTACTTTTTCATATTTTTAAAATCATTTTCTTGATTCAGTATGTGCTAATATGACCCTTTACAGCAGGGGTGTCCAAACTTTTCAACATGAGAGCCAAAATCACCAAGTGTAAAGTCCTCAAGGGCCACAAAAGTTCAAATATTTTTTTTAAATAACAAAGAAAAGGCAAAATATGATTTTATTTATTTGTTTTGCTCACAAATTCCTCATAAATGCACCATTTTAATGAGCAGAATCTTTGTGAATATGAAAATGTACAGGTAATGTACATGTAATAAAAAGCATTAAAGTTACTGGATCTGATTGGTCGACCGTTTTTAGTTAAAAACTTCAGTCATGTTTTGTGAACAGATCTCACCAGCCTGCTTTTTGATAAAAGTCAGTGAAGGTGTTAGGAAATTTAATTATCTGGAAAAACCTGATTGATAAAAATCTAATACTTTCATTAGATAATAAATTTTGTATTTTAAAAATATTGCATTTTTGTTTGTTGGGTCTCTTATTGAAAATCTAAACATAAAAAAAAAAATCAGAAAGTATCTTTCTGCACCAACATCTTGCAGGAAAACTAAATTATATCATTCTTAAAATACAGCTGAGGGCCACACAAAATCCCTCTGAGGGCCACAAGTGGCCCCCGGGCCGCACTTTGGACACCCCTGCTTTACAGGGTTAATGAAAAGTCAGAACCTGCTCAGGACAGACGAGCTGAAGACGCAGACATCATGTATATGAGCTAAAAGATCTATTGTATCGTGTTCATCATGGCGCGGCCTCCAAAGAAATAAAGAAAACCACGGTTTGTTTTTATGACAATAATTTAAAACAGTCACTAGGGGGTGCTAAAAACAAGCCAAAACTGCCTAGTGTGCCTGGATGAATACAGTGAGCCAATGGATAAACTTGGAAGCCCTTCACTTTTTGAATTCCTCATTTTATGACGGTTTTGGATAAAACTCAACCAAAGGATTTAGTTTCACATCACAAGACAAGATTGCAACTTTTTGCTAAGTGGCCAAGCAGTCCAGATGGAAAGGCATTACCAGATGGCAGATGCTAAGGGAGAGAAGTGGGGAGGGTATGTGTCACAAAAGAGGACACAGTCTTCAGGAGACAATAGCTTTCTCTGTCTCGTTTTTCTCTTACTAATCCTAAACGATAGAGCTATATTGTGTTAACGTATGTGATTCTACAGCTTTTACTGTTACCTTAGTAAGATATTTTTTTCTCTCCTTTTGAAGCGTTACATTTAAATAGCCATGGGTAGCTAGCTAGATGAATGTCAGTGATGAGGTTGTGCAGATGCTCCAGATGTTTGGTGACAGATGTTCTTCATGTGGGAGGTGAGCTGGAATCCCGAAGCAAAAAAAAAAAAAAACAGCTGATGAGGTAGGCAAAACAAAAAGAAGTACACTGTGATGTCCTCCATGATACAGTTATAGTCACACAGCCTGTCCCTTTTGCAATAGAACAATTGATTGGGCGAGTATCAGTGCATTCTTGTGGGTGTCTTAAACATCCTGCAGCAGGAGGGATGGACTAGACGGGGATGCTGAGTGTATAAATAGTCCACGTGGAGATTTTAGTTGTCAGTGTGTTATTAGGTGAGGTCTCTGTGGGGCAATTTTGTCGGGAGTGGGGTGGATGGGGGGGGTCACTTGATTAGAACCATTCATCAAGCCCGTGTGGAGTGGATGTGCATGATTACCAAACTGTGCTGTTTATTTTGTCCCAACACGTCACTTCATCTTCTGCTGCACCACCAGCCACTCACACGCCGCAAAACCGTCCAAATGACTCACTTAGGCAGCAAATCCGAGTCCGGGAAACATTCAGACCGATATCTTGTTAGGTAATAAAACAATTACTCCCATAATGTCACTTTAGCGTTTCTCTCAGGACTAGCACCGTTTGAGATTAACTTAAAAAGTGCAGAATATATTAATTTTAGACCTCTATCATTCCATTTCCAGCCACCCCCTCAGAGGACGCTCGCAGCTAAATTGCCCTTGAAGTTACATTTTTTTCTTGTTAAGACTGGAGGGGGTTTTCTTTCATCTCAGCCATTCTTGTGCTGCAAATTTGGAGAATATTTGATGTCTGTGTACTGAAAGGCCAAATGGAGCTTTGCATAAAGATAAAATTGGATACACTGTCATATTCCGGTGCAGGAAAGCATCATTAAACATCCGGAGTATTAGCTGCTGTGTTTGCCATCAGGTGGAGCAGCATCCAGGATGTGATGTTGTCAGTTTGTTGTTGACGTCTGCACAAAGGTTACTCCTTAACGTTTGCTCACAGAAATGATTGGATTACAGCATCACTCCTCGCTTATCTGGTTTTTAGGTAAATAGACAGAGTAAACGCCCTGATCATCACGTAAAACTGAAACACGGAGTTTACAACGCCGTCATTGTCCTGTGAATTGAGACGAACTTTGTGGGGAAACAAATGTTGAGGTGAACGACTCGCTTTATGAACATAACCGAGGTTGTCTTATAAAAGTCAGTACCCTAATAATTAGGTAAGATTTATATAAAGACAATAATCACCGAGGAGAACGAGTATGAACCAGAGAGAGGGTTTAAAAGCGATTGTGATTTTTAATTGGTTTCGGTCTCAGTGGCTCCTTTAATATGTTGCCACATTACTGCTCTCATTAAAGTGACATAATAGGCATTTTGCATTTAAATGTACATTTTGTCACTCTCTATTGATTTCATTAGTCAAGGGATACAAGTAATTTCCTCTAGAGCCAATAAATAAAGGAAACTAAAACTGTAACTGTGGGATTTTATTTGTGAATGTAGCATCATTGCATTTTCCATATCAATGATCACCTAAGAAATAAAAAAAGTGATTTGAATTGTTGTGAATGTTCACTATTACCTAATGCGTTAAGTTTTTATTGTCTAGTAGTTTCTTTGCAAGTCTCCTGATTGATTAAGGGTAATTGTTTAGATCTGATAGGAACTTTTAATAGAAATCTAAGCCAGTATGTGCTAATATGACCCTTTTAAAGGGTTAATGAAAAGTCACTCAGCCCCATCTGCTGCTTGTGTTCAGAATACCACGTTTGAAACAATTGAGTCTCCGGTCTGGTGTCCTGAAGTCTCACAAAGTCACGTATCTCACGAGGGTTAGGCTAACCCAATGTGGCTAGCTGATACGCTAGCGCCGGATGTTTTTAGCACATGATTCCTGCTTTATTTTTATCTCTCCCTGCTTGAACACAGCTGATTTCTTTGAATGAGTGATGAACCGCTCCAGTAGAAAGTAATGAAGGCTGAGGAGACGTTTCAACAGTTAGATTTAGGTGTTTTTGATTATAGACAGTGGTAAAGTTTTTTGTTTTTTTGCTAACCTTTATATGACAGTGATTCAAAACGGACACTAGGTGGTGCTAAAAACAAGCCAAAACTGCATAATATGTCTTTAATAGGTCATCTTAACTTTTCATGTCGTCATTCTTATTATAATTTGATATATATTTATAACTGGATAAAATTATAGCATGGTAGAATTTTATATATTTTTTATTTGAATGGTAAACTGTTAAAACTAAATAAAAAGTAAAAAAAAAACCCCATCTTTTATGGTTGACCTGAGATATAAAACTGGTTTCACTGACTGAATACTAATTACAGAAACATAACAATGTTGTCTTTAAAAAAAAATACTTGAGCAATGACATTTTAGTTCATCTCTAGAATATGATTCTATATTGTGAGTTGCCATTGGTAAAATGTTTTTAAAGCTCTACATTGTGTTTACAGTCACATAAACCTTCATTTTTCTGAGGGTCAGAACAGCCTGTAATACGTTCCCTGAGAACAAAAACACGGGGCAATAAAATCTTTAAAGTACTCTCTGCTGCATGTAATCCGTGAGTGCATAGTTATAACGGAGGCTAAATGAGCATCCCGAATTCTTTATCAACTCGGGGCTTTTCTCGTCTGGCAGTTGAGGGGCAGTAAATAAATGCACTTTAGCAGGATTTGCAAGTGTAACTCAAGTTTACGGCGCTGATGTGTCGAGCGCAGGCCTTTCCTCGCCCTCGGTGTAAATCACGCCTTTGCTCTCTGTCACCAATTAACATCATGGAAAAGTGATTTAACAGCTTGTGAATAAACAATCCAATTCACCAGAAACAGCAGCCTTTTAATGCGACAGCACAAAAGGTGGCTGTTAAAGTATCGTAAACACCTATAGCTGATGTCTCCTATAGCATTAGCTAGATATCAATAAGCTGTTTTAATCAGCCGCGTTTAGCTTTTAAGTGCAGCTTAGCCAATCATATAGTGTTTCTGCATGACTGACTTTTGTCAGTTGGAAGATGCTAGCTGCTGCTTTATATAGCTCAAGCATGTGGCCACTGTCACAAACGTTTTCTGAACTGGTGACAACATTATGAGGTCACAGTGAGGTCGTGCATCATCTGTGAGGTCACAAATCAAGCCAAAGAACCTCAACTGTCACATCATCTTAGAGGTCAACAGGATATAAACCCCATACCGAAACCATCCTTCAACTAAATGTCCTCAAACTGGCCACGACACTCACTTGGCTCCCAAATAATTCGATTTTCCAGTTTGATTTCCACTTGAATTATGTTAAGCATGAATTAGACAGGAAAGGCAAAAACAGATTTCACAATTAATCGCTGGAATACAAATAAAAGCCTGCAAGCAAGAACCATTCAAGATAAAGGGATGCTAATTTGATTTTAAACAAAGGGGTGGCTGCGCCGCTACACTCTGTGCACAAAGGTCAACCTATTGGCTTTTAGAGCTTTCAGTCTTATCTCATGATTATCATTAGTTAATGCTTGTAATGCTCGAGATTTGCCTCTTGTTTGCAGTGAAAGCATTGCAGCAATTTGTAGAGCGCTGCTATTTAATCAGGGTTTAGAGCTCTGACCACTAAGAAGTTGTGACAAGTGGTTTTCAAGCCTCCGCTCCTCCGAGATTGTGACATGGGGTCACACGTCAGGTGGGAAAACATTTCAGACAAGAAGAGTGGGAGGCAGAGTCACCTTGCCTGGGGGGGCAAACTAGTGCATTTCTGGAGTAACTCCGATTTGGAGCTGAGGACGAGGAGCCAATGACTCATTCTGGCCCAAGGCCACTAGAGTCTAACACCTTCAGATGGCCGTTTGCCATTGGTGGAGAAACACTTTGACTGCTGGTTGTTTGCAGACTGAACCTCAAATGAGCAGGTGGCGCAAATATTCTGCCAACAAAGACGTCTGTTTTTGGCTACGGTGTTTAATGAGAATTGAAGTCTTACAGGAATATTTTCACTTTGCAGAGGAAACGGATGGATGAGATATTTAATTAACAAGTTGTCGTCCAGCCTTATATTTTAAGGTGGTAGGACATCTCTCTCCTAGTGATTAACAAGAAAACAGCAAAACCAGAGGCTGAGATGATTAACTTCTGTCTAATTATAGGATAAGTTCCATTAATAATTGACAAATCAAGACTTTTCCACCAGAGTTTTTAGCTTTCTTGAGTTTTTTTTTTAGGGAGATCCCACACAAAGGCTGAAATCAAAGCTTTTTGTTGAGATGCCACAGAAAGCTGAATGGTTTGTGTGTGTTTCTTTCTTCCATGGTGTGTTGGGATATTAATTGAGAACATCAATAACAACAGGCCCTGTTTCTTTCTCTCTTGAGGAGAGCATTCATCATGTGAGGTCAGTGCAACCAGGCAAGAGAAAATAGGGCAGATCTGGTCCTAGTAAGCAGGGCCTTGCTGTACTGGAAATTTACCGTACCGTCTCCGACGTGACAGAGTGCCCTGATACCAACCAGGCTTTGGTGTGAAATTACTACAGCGTGTTTCTGCCTGTGGTCACATGCATGGTTGACAAATTTAATCTAGTATTAGACATGTCTTTTTGTTTCTCATTCGTGTGTTTTTGCACAATCTTGGGGGAGAACTATGATTGGAATTAGGTTTGGAATAAATTCAATTTCAAATTCTTCAAATGTCAAGTGAATGCAAACCCCCCCAAAACCCTTTATGTGATGCTAAATAGTTTATTGTGAGGTTTGTTTGTGTGTTTGGATAAAATTTTTTAAAAAGGCTTGAATTAAGAACTCTTTAATGTGGAGGTGGTTTAATTTTGAGATGTTAGGAACATCAAGAAAACATGAAACCTGCTTTATTCTTGACTTGTGGTTCTTTTAGGTAAGAATTTTGAAATGGATGAAGCAAGTGTGAGATGCTGTGTTAAATTTAGCAGCTTTTTCACTTACCAACCAGATGTTGAACACTTATGGAATGAGGCTCTGCTTCTCAGGTCCTGCAGTGTTTTACACGTTGAGGAGTTTTTAATTGCTTTTGGAAATGTTGTGTTTTCAGGAGAGGCTAAATTACATTTAAAGCAATACAGAGATCAAACCTCGGCTAAATAAACCTTGATACACTTTCTGTTTCGCCTGTTTTCTGTCTGTCCTGTGTTCTCCACAGCTTTAATGGTTTAAAGGCATACTTACATCTTTTCCTTGAGCCAGTCTGTGCTAATATGATCCTTTACAGGGTTAATAAAAAGTCACTCAGCCTATCTGGTGCTTAGATACAGAAAACCACGTCTGCAACATCTCATTCTCCGGTCCGGTGCCCCGGAAGTCTCACAAAGTCACATGTCTCACGAGGGTTAGGCTAACCCAATGTGGCTAGCTGTTATGCTAGCACCGGAATGTTTTTAGCACATGATTCCTGATTTTTTTCCCCCATCTCTCCCTGCTTGAACACAGCTGATTTCTTTGGAGTAAATAACCGCTCATGTAGAAAGCAATGAAGGCTGAGGAGACATTTCAACAGTTAGATTAAAGGCCAATTCATACTCCACGAGAAGAAAGAATTTTGTTCTCGCTGGGGGTCTGCGAGAACAAAATGACGTCATTTTGTTCTCGCAGACCCAGTTCGGCAGCGCTAACGGTTTGTTCTTGTGCACATCAGCTGGGCCGAACTTTTTTCGGCAGGATGTCCGAGAACAACTGCTGTGATTGGTCAGAAAGGGAGGATGAGCGTGGTTTTGCGAGTAGCGGTTGACGTTTTCCTCCGGCGCCTGCTGTACTGCTTTGTGCTGACGGACCCGAGGAGTCCGAGTCACGGTCTGGATCGACCCGCGCTAGGCGGACCGGGGCAGGCCGCGAGAGTTCTCGCCGTAGACCCGTATGCCTCCTCAAGTAGTGAGGACAAATCGTTTTAAACTGCACACACACACACACACACCTGATACACACACCCATTTGATACGTCACTGAAGCAGTTTGACAGCTGAGTTCTCGGGGAGTATGAATGCTCCCTGCCAAAACAAACTTTTTTCTTGTTCTCGGCGCTCCCCAGCGAGAACAAATTTCTTTCTTGTCGTGGAGTATGAATAGGCCTTTAGGTGTTTCTGAGCAAAGACAATGCTAACGTTTTACAACAGTGACTTAAAACGAACACTAGGGGGTGCTAAAAACAAGTAAAGCTGCATAGTATCCCTTTTAAAGCACCATATTTGACCAAAACCCACAAATATTAATAGACAGACACTGTATCTGTGCGTTATCCATGTTTTTGTTTATTATAACAATGTTGCTGAAACAGTTGATTCAATATAGATGGTCCATTTAATTTTGCTGTGACAGAGTTTTTAATAAATTGCCTTTTTTTCTATTATTTTACAAGATTAAACGATAAATATTATTAAACTTAAACACATTTAAAAGCACACAAACATATAGAGCAAGACTCAAAGACAACTATTACGTGAAACCATCTTTATTCACAGCACATCTTCCGAGAGTCTGTTTGTACACTATACTGTACTACAACATATACATATATATATATTATTCACATGTTTTGGCTCAGCGCTAATTCACTTTGGACATCATTCCAGCGTACAACCTAAGACATAAAAGCTGTGTTAACAACAACCAACCTACAGGCAGGTTTTCCTTCTGCCACAGCTCTGCAGGGATCTAATATCCGGGGAGGGAGATTTGTATAAAAGATACTGACCTGATTTACTGCTCAGACTCAAAATGAGCATTTGAAGCACAATTTTGCAACGAACAAGCACTTTTTGGATAAATGCCTCATACAGTTGGACTTTAGTTGGGGGTAACGGTTCAGTTGTGGATAGTGAAAAAAAAATTAGCAACCGTGACCCTTCCTTATAAGCACATTAGTGCAGTGTAGAACAATCCAGTCTAACAAGAGCTAGAATATCAGCTGTCAAATCAAATATCGTCATTTTTAATAGGAATCCTTTCCTAGGACACCACAAATATTATGTAGATTGGATCATGTGATGTAGTTGAAGCATTTATGCAAAAGTTGTTCAGATTTTCTTTTCACAATTTAGTTACAAAGTGATTTATTTCTGTTTCAAGTTGTTTGCAATGTACCCTCATTTCTTTGCAATTTTGTTGTAAACTTTTCACACATTTCTCACTTTTTTGGATTCATGTAAATTAAGTTGAAATTGGTTTTGAAACACGTTCTTAATACCAACGTTAGGGATGTGTAATATGTTCCAAATTCCACAAACTTGAGCTTTAGGCCCTGCAATTTGCGAGGAAATTGAGGACTGTTGTTTCAAGGCATTTTGCAAATTTTCTAATTTGTTGTCAAAAACCCAGCACGATATTAGTTTTAAATTATATAAATGATTGGTTTGCAAATGCATGCCTAGATAAAAACAAAAAGGCATTGAAGAAGGAAATTAATTACCTGTTTTCTTAGGATTTTGCTGTTACTTTGTCTATTTTGTTAAGTTTGAGAAGGAAAAGAGAGGATGTGATGTTAATAGATCTTTAAAAAATGCTTTCACTTTTGTTTTTCTGAAGTTTGTTTAACCCCTTTTGTTTCCCCTCTGAAGCATCGCTGAGCTCATCATTACCTGAAGGAGGACTCATCACCTTAGTGACTGAGTCGGTGAATCAGGAGCTTGTTTTTGGTTTATCCATTTAGTTTCGTCACATTATTTGTCTCCAACCAGAAAGTCCTGTTTCAGAAAGTCATGCTCATTCCTCACATTTTTATGAGAGCGGGTCATAAAACAGACTTTTCTTTAAAACTTTACCTTGACTTCTTCAGTAATCACTGTCTTCAAACTTAGTCCAGTATGACAGGAGTTTAAGAAAAAAGTAGGAACGCTCGATATTGGCTTTTTCACTGATATCCGATATTGTCTAACTCTTAATTTCCGATACCAATATAAGCGGGGTAGCCCTCATAAAAAAAAGAAAAAAAAGACAAACACAGTATTTAATGAAAGGTGTGCCAAATAAATAAAAAATATCTCTAAAACTATACATCAGATTGGTTATATTTTGACATTTTGGGAGAGAAGAGAAGTAGCCGAACACTTTGATGTATAATATGTGCACGGTATGTAAAGGTCATGTGTGTCGTCATTGCAAAAACCGATACCGATATTTACCGATATTGCCAATATCGGCCGATGTTATCGAAAAAAAACGATACCATCCCTTTAAAAAAGTGTTTTCTACATAAACAGATTATTGTTGCTGTATCTTGTAAATCAAATCACTAAAACTGTATTATTTATGTAAAAAATATAATGATAATAATATATTACAATATAACAAATTATTTTTTAAATTGAGGTCAAGTGAGCTTTGAGCTAAGGGTTGTTGTCCAGCAGTCCTAATGTTTGTTTTGTCTTGTGTGACTATTAAAAGCTGCAAATTGTGAGTATTTCTAACATGCAAGAGAAAATGGAAATGCATCAATTCATATCTCTAAATAAAATGGTGCAAATTACATCTAAGTGTTGTTCAAAATAACTTGCTAAAATAAGATGATAGAGCAGTTGGCGAATCTCTAAAAACACGTGTCCTTTCTTTTGACATCATTACTGTATTTAGAGCAATAATGAAATCAGAAACGTCACAATTTAACCAAAGTATTTAATATGTCTGAGAGGAATCAAAGTGAATTTAGTACGGTTATTTAATTTCTGCTTCGGTTTTTAATAAAGTCTGTAAATGTACAAAATAACATTATTTTATTTTACCATCCATTTACAAACTATAACTTCTAACAAATTTTTATGTTTATCAGTTGTGGTTGAGATTTTATCTTGATTTTTGTCAGTGGTTTTGACTCTTAGGGATGCTCGACATTGGCTTTTTACCGATTTCCGATATTGTCCAACTCATAATTTCCGATAGATAAACCGATATTGATATAAGCGGGGTAACCCTCATAAAAAAAAGAAAAACTAAATAATTTTAGGTAACCGACATCCCATACGTCCAGTCATGCTTACTTAAACTTTAAATATTATCTGTGCAAAATATGACAACTGCTTCAATTCCTCTTCTGAAAAAGAGAGAGACATCTTGATTCCTCCTCATTACAAATGGCAATTTTATTGTCCGAAGACACCGAAATAATTCCAAACCAAAGACAGGTTGGCGAGTCCTCTTATGTTACATGTTATGCTGCAAGTAATGATGTGGTTTAATCAAGTGTACGGCGATAGATGTTGCATTCAGGGTTCGCTGAGAAATGCCAAAGCCACAGGATTTAAAGGCCGGTTCACACAGTAGGATTTTAACCCGATTTTTGCCCTGATTCTCCTCCTCCGACAATCTTAAAGACGCGCCTGATCGCTAAAATTAATCTTGTCAGATCATCCTCTCGTGCGGTGGGTTAAGAGCGCTCTGGTCCGATCGGAACGCCGTCAGAACCGCTCCGATTGCAAATCTGTGAAATTGAACATGTTGGATTGTCTAGACCCGACATTGCAGCGTGTGTGGTGACCCCCGAGAATCTGCCTGTGGAGACTGACGTGTAGCCAATCAGAGAGCGAGTTGACAGACCCCGCTGTGCGGAGCGAAATGAATCTCTCATCAAAACAGCTGCTCGGATTTTAAAAACTCGCAAGTTCATTGTCCTCGCCTCGCATTCCTCCGCTTATCCGGGTCCGGCATCCTCAGTCGCGCATCCCAGGCCGTCCTCTCCTCGGCTTAATCCACCAGCTCCTCAGCCGGGACGCCCAGACGTTCCCTAACCTGGAGATGTATTTCCTCCAGATTGTCCTGGGTCGACCCGGGGGGCCTCCTGCCGGCAGGACATGCCCAAAACACCTCCCGTTCATCGTTTTCAATAAAAATAAAAGCTTTCATGTTTGTTTACTCCAAAGTCACGTTTGATCTCGTGAAGTTCTGCGAGATTTCACGTCTGATCTGGGAATGTTTGTGTGTAAAATCAGTTCGTGTGATCCCACCACACACTGTAGGATCAGGACGGTCAGTGTCCTTGAAAGGGAAATTTCTCGGCACGTGTTGTGGTCTCTTAGGATTTAAAATGGGACGGCAATTTGAAAATCCTGCCGTGTGAACCGGCCTTAATGCGAGGTGCGTCAAATAAATGAAAATATCTCTAAAACTATACATCAGATTAGTTATATTTTGACATTTTTTGAGAGAGGAGAAGTAGCCGAACAGTTTGATGTATAATATGTGCATGGTATGTAAAAGTTGTGTGTGTCAGTACAAATCTGATACCGATATTTTACGAAATTACATTTTAATGTTGGCTGATATTAATGGTAGACCAATAATAGACTCTATAAACTATAGTTAGAGTCTAACTATGATATTGCAGAAGTGTTTTGAATCCTGCATCTGCTCACAGATGGGAAAGTCTGGCTAAAGTATTTATTAAATGAAGTCATATGTTGAGTCTGCTGGCGCCACACCTGTTTCCTGTTCAGACATTTTGCAATGGATTCAAACTTTTCTCCTGCAGACCGGCTTTTTGCGCCAGCAGCTTTTTACAGTGTTGATTTAAGAGCTGCAAGATGAAGTTTACATTCTGGATCTAATGAGGGTTTTTATAACATAAGCTTTAAATTCAGGTGTTACATGCTAAAACCAATAAATGTCCAAGTGTTTCTTTAAATTTCCAAACATTTCTTTCTCCCACAAGCAGGTTGCACAAATACCAAGCTGCAATATTTTTATAACACTGACTCATTTTGAGTGGCTTAAATTTTAAATGACTGTTTCATGTCTCGGTTCAACCTCCCACTGCGTTTGCTCACTGTTGGCGTTGCAGCAGGGGTTTGGATGGATGAAAATGCCGGCCTCATAGCTGTCCTGTACCTGTGAACACGCAGCTGTGAAACAAGCCCTGGTTTACATTTTGACTGCGTGGACAGCCAAGATTAAATCAAGTAAGCAAATATGAGCAAACAATGAATTTGAGTTAAATCTAATAAAATAAGGAAAAAGGAGGTCGTTTTGACTTGTTTGTTCAGTTGAATTAATCTGCAAAAAAATAATCTCTCGTAGTATTTTCACCCATTTAATTTCTGCTGTCACAGAGGAAAAAAAAAACCTAATTACAAAACTCTCAGCCAAGAGTGCCGTCACAACACTGTCCTCCAAACTTTGCATTAAAGCACCATTATAGTATTTTTCTGGTAGCCAGTGAGTAAGTGGAGTAACCCACCAATACAGAATACAAAAACCTTCTCTTTAGCTGTCATGTTTGAAAGCTTGAAAGCCTTTCTCATCTTTTCAAGAGCAGGGATTGCTGTTATTTGTCTAGTAGAGCTTGAAAGCTTTCAGCTACTATTTCTAGGCAGGAATTGCTTTAATTCATGAAACAAAAACACAAGACAAACCTGAAGTCTCCTGACAGGAATATAAAATGTCAGGACAGTATAGGGAAGGAAATATGCCTTTGGTACAATAGGTGGATTGAAGATGACAGATTAGTCTAATCTGCTGTTAAATTATCAGCGTATAATGACAAGTGAAAGAGTAATGTCTGGGTCTGTGTGCTAATAGGATAGTCAGCACTTTGAATATCTAAACAGGCTGAATGTCTTTCATGTAAATGTGTGTTTCAAGCTTTTGAATCAGAAATGATTCATTTTGTTTCCTAAACAATCGGCACCAATTACCATATTGTAGCTATATATATTTATTTACTTATGATTTCCATTTGCTTTCATTTTATCATCATCAAAAGAACAATTATAATTGGAAAAGCCAAGAAAACAATCAGATTATTAAATATAAAGTGGGTTAAAGGCACACTATATAACTTTTTTCATCTTTTTCTTGAGCTAATGTGCTAATATGACCCTTTAAAAATCACTCAGCTCCATCTGCTGCTGGTGTTCAGAATACAGCGTTTGCAACTTCAGAGTCTCCGGTCCAGTGCTCTGAAGTCTCACAAAGTCACGTATCTCATGAGGGTTAGGCTAACCCAAAGTGGCTAGCTGTTATGCTAGCGCCGGAGTGTTTTTAGCTCATGATTCCTGATTTTTTTCAATCTCTCCCTGCTTGAACACAGCTGATTTCTTTGAATGAGTGATGAACCGCTCCAGTAGAAAGCAATGACATTTGAGGAGACATTTCAACAGTTAGATTAAAGCGTTTCTTTGCAAAGACGTTTTTACGACAATGACTTAAAATGGACACTAGGGAGTGCTAAAAACAAGCCAAAACTGCATAGTATGTCTTTAAGAAGTAGCCAAAAAGGTGTTCCTAGAATTTGGTGCAAAAATAGATCTTTTAAAACCCGTTATCTGCATTGTAAAAAGTGTATTACCTTGTATAGAATGTAAAAAAACAAAACAAAACCAGTGTACAGTAATCAAAAGTCAGAGGTCATTGTGCATCTTTTAGTCAGCTGTGGGTATTTATTTATTTATTCATTTGCATTTATTGATTTTTACTCAGAACATGTTGAAATAAACCTTTTAAAAGCAAATGGCTTCATACATAGTTTATGCTGTATTTGTTTTTTATATTAAAGCAGCTCAAAGTACTGACTACAAATGGGTTGTTTGAAAGTTGAAAGGCTGCAGCTTTCTCTCCATCTTCAGCAGAAGCTCCTTTTAGTCCTGTTTGGTTCTAATGTTGTTGCCGTTAGTTGTGTTTTATGTATTTTTGCAAGCAGTGTTTGAGAAGAAGCTGGACTTCTTTTTTCATTTTTTTTTGAAGATTTCTTTTTTACTTTTCAAAATTGCTACTTCAGTTTTGATTATAATTTGGGAGATTTGAGCTATTGTGGAATGATTACACTAAAGAGGACCATTGAGTCATGAGTCAAGAAACACGAAAATAGGTCCAGTTGCGTTTTGTTGAAGCACTCTGAATGACTGAGAATATGCAGGACTGACTGATTCACTGGTTCTCAAAGTAGAAACTCGGTTCAAACGCTATTTTAATTTTAGGGTATAAATGATTTTTACTAGGGATGCTCAATATTGGCTTTTTTACCGATATCCGATATCGTCTAACTCTTAATTTCCGATACCGATATAAACCGATACGATATAAGCGTGGTAGCCCTCATTAAAAAAAAAGACAAACACAGTATTTAATGCAAGGTGTGCCAAATAAATGAAAATATCTCTAAAACTAAACATCAGATTTGTTATATTTTGACATTTTGGGAGAGAGGAGAAGTAGCCGAACAGTTTGATGTATAATATGTGCACGGTATGTAAAGGTCATGTGTGTCATCATTACAAAAACTGATACCGATATTGCCAATATCGGCCGATATTATCGAAAAACCGATACCGATTCCCATCCCTAATTTTTACAACTTGTTACACATGATTTTGGTAAAGATGCAAAAAGAAACCTCTAGTGATGAATGGATGATGTAAGGACTGTTTTAGCTTCTTTCTGTTGTCATTGTTCTAATGTTTTTATTTGAGCTTTTTAGCTATATTTTTGTACAGCAGCATGTCTCTGATGCTGTTTTTTTGTGAGTGGGAAGCTGCAAAGTTTGGGAGTCACAGCTTTAGTTTGGAACAAGTCATAAAACAAATATGTTGCATAAACCGGAGCCCTTTTCATTCAGGAATAAATAAATAAATAGTATTCTGTCCACAATGAGGATTTCAAAATATATCACTGAACTGATATTTTTCTGAAGCATCAATACATTTTGACAATATGACAGAAAAAAAGAACTTGTCAGATGTGGTCCCTTTTTGTCAATTATATGATAATTTAATAATGGCTAGAACTTGATGCTAGTGGTAAAGATGTGACTAAGTGACTTTTCATTAACTCTGTAAAGGGTCATATTAGCACAGACTGGCTCAAGGAAAAGATTAAAAAATATGAAAAAGTTGCATATTATCACTTTAAATATCAAACAGGCAGCGTTTATTCTTGCTTTTACATCTCTTCTAAAAACACACCTAATATTAATGACCGTTTACAAAGTGTTATGATGGTTTTGTTTTTTAAATTTACTGTCTTTAATTCTGTTTCTGTTACTATAAATATAAAATATGAATGAATGAATAAAAAACCCCAATTAATAATAATAATTTGTTTAGTTAAAGGTCCAAATGTATGTGTGTAACCAGTTTAGGGTTTCAGTTTGTAATTTTTTTTTCTTCTGTTTTGTTCTAGAATGGATCTTTTATCCTCCCAGCTCCACAGCAGCCAGTTGACGGCTTTATCTGGCGTCCTGGTGCTGATGGAGTATCCCTCACTATTTGGTCGTATCACACCAATTTAACAGAGTGCTGCTCCTACAAATCTCTGCTATTTGTTCTTGTGACCAGGCATTTATACAGTGAGAGGGGAGGAAAAATGCCCCCACCTCTCGAAAAAAAGACGTGTCAAAAACAAGAATAAAAGTTTAATGATGTCACCAAGCTGTGGCAGTGTTTGCATTTATCCCTGTGTTTTTATAGGTAGATTATTCTGTTTCCTGTTTGCATAATCAAGCCTACACTTTTTTCCAAAGTGCTGTTTCTATATTGTTATGCTTTTAGAATATATATATATATTTTTTTTTTGCTCATGGGATACCATCATGCTCCATTTGAACAATGCATGTGTTTTGCTGAACATATGAACCCATTTTCACGAGTTGCTGACAGGCAAAGTAATTAGTTGTATAAAGGTCATATATCAAGTAATGAGGCGAGTGATGCACTGCAATGGTCTCAACCATTCCGAGCTGTACTGCTGATTTGTTAGTTTCACTCTTAATTATTTTTTAAAAAGGCAATAGTATTTTTTTAAATAGACATTTTTTTATTTCTCATAGCCAATTTAACCTCAATCTGCTTCCTGTTTGCATTCTATTTTTTTTATAAGGTCTATATAACACTTTTTGCATGCATGTGATCTAAAAGTTGCACTACAAGATCGAGGTATATTAAATTAGCTGCTCTTTGATCTAATATATGTTTTGCAGTGAGGGCTGCTTCTGATGACCTTTCCGTTACACCTTTATTTCCTCTGCCACGTGTCATGAATCATAGAGTCCTAGAGCTCTTAAAGCCAACTGCTCTCCCCCTCACATTATAATCACTCAGAGGAGAGGAGGAGAGGCTTAACAATCTCTCATCGCTCACTCCATCCCTCCACCTTCAGCGCCGGACACACCAAATTGATTTTAATCAGGCAATAAAGTAGATCTGATCCTCCCTCTGTTGACTCACTTTCATGCCCCAAAGAGGCCGACCTGATCGACTTCTGTGATGGATTTTACTCATAACTGCCAATAGGCCTGTTCAATACACACAACCTTCTTCATTTGGGTTGCATTCAGAGAAGACTGATGTGCTGTGAGGTTTCAACAGTTTATTTATTAAAGAGTGTGATCCTTTAATCCTAGACCCCCTAAGGTGCACAAAGAACCATTATGTCAGAATAGGTTGGATCAGAAAAGTGAAACTAGGAAAGTGAAATATTCAGACTGTCTTTCTTTTTTTTTTTTTTTAGTTTTTTTTAATCCTCTCAGCCTGAAAAATACATAGATGTTGTAAAAGTTAGGATTTTAGCCCTGTCTGATGCTGTGTGTGCAACAGGTCATTAGCTTTAGCTCCATTGTTAGCTGATAGATTTGACATGGTTGCTTCATTCTGCAACACTAGGTCTCCACATCAAGCAACATGCAAGTCATCTACTGGTTGTACATGTTGGCCCCAGCATGTTGGGTGCCGTGTCTTTCTTCTGCAAGATATAAACAAAACAGAACAAAAAGAGGAGAGATGCCATCTAGTGGTGCCTCCAGATCCTGCATAAAACAACAGTGGTGTAGTTGGTGTTTCAAAGTAAACAATGGACTACTAATGATGCACAGTTTTAAGAGGAGTGATGAAATCAAGCACTTTAAATGCAGTTAATTTGATCAAACATTTACATAAACTAGCGCATCAAGATTGAAGAGTTTGCAAATAGCAGCGATGAAGGAGGCAGCCAATTGTAGCAAACTGGAGAAGCAGCAGAAGATTAAGTCATTGTAAGAAGCGTAATGATTCATATTAGTAATAAAAATTGGCACATAATCATATTAAGTACTAGTTAAAAAACAAATAAGGTATTGGCTTGTTTTTCATAAATCGCCCCTTTAGTCTTTTGCTGATTTTTTGAGTTACTAAAACAGGATAAATCTAATTTGACATAAAGGGATTTGGGCTTTTGTGTCTTCAGACATTTGACTGGACTGATCTGACATCATCCATGTGATGTCTAACAGAAAAAAAGTGCATTTCATTCAAAGCGCAGACCAACAGACTGAAAAGAGTACGTCTCAGTCAACTTTCTGAATTTGAGGCTCAATCAAATTTGCATGTGGTATATTGGCATGAAGTCCCTAAAGATGTGATATTCAGAGTCCCTCTTTGAAAACAAAATAATTTCCATTTTAAAATGTGGCCTTTATGCAAAGTGAAAGGGCAGCTGCAGCCTTCAGGTCTGTTGTTTTCATCGTCCTCTTTACATCTTGGATTTAGACTCTGATTGAATATCAGATTTCTTCTGGAAAGTTGTGCAGATGTGAGCATTAAAATGAGCAAAAAATGTTTTGGTTTGTACTTTATAGAAACTACCAAAAATGAAACAAATCAAAATATAAACACCAGATCTGCAGGGTATAAAACTGTTCTTTCTGCCCCACAGCTTTGGACGAGGGTTTAGATATTTTCATTTTTAGGAGGTTTTAATGTTGCCAGATTAATCTCTGCTTCAGGGCATGATGAGGGAAGCACTCTGTTCCCAGCTTTGTTTAAAAAGCCACATTTTTTCTTAGCATTTTCTTATTCTCATTAGCTTTGGGACCTGCAGCAGTTTTTCCACAGTACACCCACATATATATGCATGTTGGCAACATGACTGATATGTGTTGGATTGCAAAGTTTTGTAAACATTCGCAACATTTTCAGTATGTTGATGATTAGTTAACTCACTCAGGGCATGAGCCACAATAATCAACCAGCAAAGATCAGGAAAAGCCTCCGAATTTCTCTTCGAAAAGAAAACCACCACAAGTAAATAAGTTTTTTTATTTTAAGATATATTTAAAATGTTCATAGAGGCTTCATTTATTGATTTACAAAAAAAACAAACAAAAAAAACAACCCTTAGCGTTTTTAGAGCTGATTTCAGATCCATAGTTTAAACATACTAAAAAAATTCAAAAAGTTTGAATAAAGTTTTATGTATGCATAAAACTTTCTCAAATTTTGTGACTTTTTCAGGGGTTGCTTTTGTACACAAGAATTGACCTATCCCTGTCAATTAAAATTTTTTTAAAGAAAGCAAATCATTCAGAAATTGAACATTTTGCATCTTCTCTCACCAACAGCGAGACAAACTAGAACACCAGCCATGCATTTACCAGCTGCATTAGCAAGGATGCGTTTGTTTCCCTGAAAATCTTTTTGTGTCGTAATTGGAAAACGGTACATTCATAAAACCAGGAGCAGCAAAAATGTGTTTTTGAGTGATTTGATGTGGTAATGCTCCTATCTGTTAGGCAGCCATTAACACTGAAAATAACAATATGTAATGAGTAAATGATACTGGAAGCAGGGAGATAAAGAGAACACACATTGCATGGCAAACATTAATTTTTCAGTGTGTTTGTAATGCCTCAGCTATCTTTATTTAGTGCATAATTTCCAAGCATTCATGTTTAAGGCACCTGAACTAATCCCAAGGCAGGATAGTCTCCAGTTAAAAGTCAATGTCATGTATTATTTAAGAATAGCTCTTTTTACTGGAACAACGCTGCAACTAAATCTCTATTAAAGCAACAGCGCTCATCCAAGATCAAATAAAACCTGTTGCGAAGAAGTTGTCAGCCACCTGATTTTGCTAAATAATGAGCAATGAGACAATTATTCCTGGAATTTATTGTGCTAAACTTTTATTTTCACACCTGGAAGCTGCACAGATAAGTCAGGTTTCACGGAAATTAGGGAGTGCTATCATATCTTTCACTTTTATCGTGGTACTTATTATTTTCATAAATGATTATTGCTTTTTTTTTTGCACCATCTTGCAAAAACACCCTCTCCTAATAGATCATTGACTCTCTGTCTGTCAGTGTGATGCGTTTATGATTAGGCAATTATTTATTAGTGCAAAGCCTGAATTAATATGCACATTAGTGAAATATATATTAGAGGGGATAATGTGCGTCTTATGTTTCTCATTACATGTCAACATAATTTTTCATGCTCGTGTGCACCAGTGAAGTGTTCTGTCTTGGGTGTGTTCCATTTCCAGCAGTCAGGCTGCTGCTGTGGCTGAAAGGCTGGTGCGTTTTGTGAGAAGCATTGAGAAAGACATGTTTCCCCAATTCTAATGGAACAAAGCTAATCACTTCTATACAAGCTGACTTTCGGTTGTGCAACTTTGCAGCAAAGTGGAAAACTTAAATAAAGGGCAAGTCCATCTTAATCACATGGTCCTGTGGCAAGCAATGAGACAGAAATGTCACATTAGCAATGAGATCTACGGTGTTTTAATACATGCTGTGTTTCGGACGATTAATGGCAACCTCACAGGTTTTCCTAAAAAAAACTTTTACTCATTAAAATATATATGATCACAAATGCAAACATCGTGTTTCTCCCCAGTGGCACAGTCTGTCATATTTTAAGAAAGATGGAAAAATGCACACAACCAGATGGCGAAAAAGCCTTTAAGAAACTCTTTCTGTCAGTCCCTTTCACTCATTTATCTCTTCTGCTTTAGCTGCCTGATTACTTCCTCTGAAGAGTGTCATTAAGATGTAAACAAGTATGCCCACAGCATGATGAATTCAGTATTTGTGCTTGATTAAAATCAACTGCAGTGGGTGATTAGGGGAGAGCAAAAAATCTAAACAAGATCCCCCATATGTGTCATTTATTCCATAACCGTAGCCGTGCAGTTTGAGGAGTTCCACCCGCCTGAATCCACCCTATATTTTTTATTATTAACCTTTATTTAACCAGGAAGGTCCCATTGGGAGTCCTGGACCCTGTAGGGCATGTTGTGATCTGTGGGGGAAACCGGAGTGCCCGGAGAAAACCCACGCATGCATGGGGAGAACATGCAACTCCACGCAGAAAGGCCACAGCCGGGATTTGAACCTGTGACCGTCTTGCTGCGAGGCAACAGTGCTAACCAACTGCGCCACCATGCAGTCCATATTTTTACATTTTAAGTGTTAAAATTTGCCTAAACGGTCAACTTTTAATGCTGTAACTCTGTATTTGAGTTGTTAAACCGGAGTAAAATAGTGCCGTTCGATCTTAGACAGCAGCTCAATGTTTTTGTGATGACGTAATCCATTGAGGATTCAAGGCGTCGATCGAGTTATGGACTTGTTGGATAATAAACGGGCTCACTCGGTGTCAGTTGTGGGTCCAAGGAGGATGTGATCCTTCACCATAACAGCTTTCTCTCCACTCTGATAATGCTGTTTAATCTGGAGGCTACACTCAAGGTGCTGACATGTCCCACGGACTCGGTGGAAACCTTGACTGGCACTTCACCCCTCAGTGATGACAGAAACCCTGCCTGCTTAAGCAGCTATTACTCCACCTGATTGGTAATCATGACATGGAATGGGGAATAAATCCTTCAGACTGCAGCTGGTTCGGATGGGGTCTTTGAAGGAACCCAGTGATTAGGTGACCTTGGATGGGGGCATCAAACGGGAGACATTTGAGGAAAGACCGGTTAAGGTGGTAATTTTCTATTATTGGCAGCATAATGACACATTCTCATGCAAATTGCATTCACATATGAAGGATTTAATTGTGAATAGCTATGAATGTGCTGAATGATTTTATTTATTTCATTCTCTTAGAGGAGTGTATGTTACTGTTCACCTCAATAATCTTATCTGCCTCACGCACAATGCATCTCATTCGCACAAACTGAAAAGCCGTATTTTCCATTATGTTTTCCCAAATTTATTCACGCTGTTTAAACATTCAGGCTCTAAGAATGCAGCCCTGCACCGCCAGGCAAATTTGTCCTCAAACTTTCTAATTGATTTAAATTTCCAAGGAGCTTTTTTCAGCTGGATCCGACCCAAATGCCCCGTGCGGCTGTACAGTACTTCCGTAGCACTTGCATATCGTAAAATAAATCTGGACGGGTCCGACAGAGGTGAGGGGGAAATCGGTTTGAATGCAGGGGCAGAGTCATTGTGCCAGAGCAGTGAGACATGAGCTCTTGGACTAATGTGGTTCTCAGGCTACCGATCAGCAAATGCACAGCATTACTGTGTCAGAGGCAGTTCTGTTTGGAAAAACAAAAAAGTGTCCTTATGCAGAGTTCAAGACCCAAAAATCAAGAAGAACACTCATTCAAGGATTATATGTTATACACACTGGGAAACTTATTTTCACGAAGATGCTTTTAATTAAATATTGCAGGTACTTTAATAAAAGCTGCAAAAGTTGCTCCAATTTATATGATTTGTTTCTTTATTGTGTTTTATAATAAGTATAGAGTTCAATTGGTTTATCTTAAATTATACTTCACTCATAAAATCAACTGTTTTGAGAGCAGAGCTGTACATTTAGAGGGGAATGGATATCTTCGTTTTGACTGTTCTGACATCCAACCTCCAGAGGGGGCGCCAGTTCACCTCTGACTTGTTTGTTTTAAAGGCACATGCAGTTTTAGCTTGTTTTTATCCTACTGTCCGTTTTAAATCACTGTCGTAAACATGTTAGCATTGTTTCTGCTCAGAAACTCCTAAATCTAACTGTTGAAATGTCTCCTCAGCCTTCACTGCTTTCTACTGCAGCGGTTCATCACTCATTCAAAGAAATCAGCTGTGTTCAAGCAGGGAGAGATGGAAAAAAAAGCAGGAATCATGAGCTAAAAACACTCCGGCGCTAGCATAACAGCTAGCCACATTGGGTTAGGCTAACCCTCGCAATATACGTGACTTTGTGAAATTTCAGGGCATCGGACCGGAGACTCAGAAGTTGCAAACACGGTATTCTGGACACAAGCAGCAGATGTGGCTGAATGAGTTTTCACTGGCATATACTGGCTCAAGAAAATGATTTTAAACCATGTAAAAAGTTACATAGTGTGCCTTTAAATGTTAAGGTTTGCTTTAACAATTACATTTTGACTCAACAAGTAAGTGAAATATTATCGAAGCTTGTTAAAAACTTCAGAACAAAAAAGCAGCAATTAGATTCAACAAGTTGGTGTGTGTGGAAGAATTTAATGTCAGCATATGTGCATGATGACCTTTATTACTGAACTTCACAAGGGAATATTAGAGGGAAAAATGATTTACTTTTGTGAATTCCCAATTTAATTTGACAAAATCCTGAATTTCTTTTAAAAATCCTGTCAATGTTTTTAAGTACATGCACGTCTAGGTCAGTCCTGACACTTTTTAAATCATTGGCATTAAAAGCCTGTCAACTCGGTGAAACTTGCTTTTTGGCAACGAGGAATGGGCATTAATGGCCATTTTAGGGGTACAAATGACAGAATTTGATTGTGAGGAGAAAATAAAGCATTTCAAATCATGTAGAATCTGTCAGAGGTGAACTGGATGCAACAATAGGTGAATTTGTTCCATTTAGTGATATTTTGCATAATGTAAAGGACTAATTATCCTGCGATGTTTAAGATATTAGCTTGTCTGTCAGAGTCAAACTGGATGCTATAAACACGGTTTGACAGGTGAAAATAGCTGATTTAAAATATTATACAATACAACGCGTCGTTATGGTAAAATGATTCTTAAATGTGTAATTTATTGTCACTAGAAAACAATTTTACAGAATAAAAATATGATTTTGTCAAAGCAAATATAAGAATGTTGACATCTTTGCAAATTATATTTATTTTCATGTGCAATGAGTTCATAATTTACATTCACTGCAGTTCAGTCGTGTTATAGTCTGGTTTTAGATGACTATAATATACAGGTAGCCAAAAAAGAAAAAATACATTTGTGTTATTGCTGTTAACATTATTTGATCCTTATACTTAAGCAGCAGAAATAGTGAGTTTCACCAAGTGAGACAGCTAACAGGCGGCACATGTGATCCCACGGCGGTCGTTCAGTTTTTGGCAAACCGTCACTTCAACACCCCCCGTCAGGGATTCGGCCTTTTCAACACCAAGCGCACATCCTCTGCCCTCACATGTAGTCCATGTTCTCTGCATTTGACATATCCACTGTTTACCCGTGAAGCTGTCCAAGTCCAAAATAAAAATCTATAAATCTCTTCCATTGGTGTGTGTGTGTGTGTGTGTGTGTGTGTGTGTGTCCTCCATCACTGTGGTTGTTCATAAAGTCTAAGGACTGACCTGGAAACACCTCAGTCAAATAGGGTGAAATCAAACTTTGTTCACAAACTTATTAGGATATATTTAAAATCTCACCAGGCTGTTGTTTAAAAAACTGCATTCATATTTAAATCTATTAAAAAAGAAGCATTTTTAAATAATTTATGTATTTTTCAGTGCTGCAGGACGAACAGTTTTTCGTTAAATAGAAGAATTTTTACATCATCAACCTTCAAAAGTGCTGATTCTTTCATTATTTAGCTAAATTACTGCAGTCTAGTTTAAATCTATTCTATGATGTAAATCTAAAGTCTTTACAGGAAGGGTGCAGGTTTAGTAGGGGTTTGATGCAGGCTGCTTCTGCTCCGATGGTCCAAGAATGAAACAAACAAACAAACAAAGATCAGATCTATGAGAAAATCTTTGTGCCAAAATTGAACAACTTACAAACGAAGTCCAAAACCCCAGAAAGCTTCAGGCGGTTCACCTGGTGCATCAGAAAAGCAGCAGGTCCAGGACGAAACGACAGAATGGCTTTTATTTATAGCTCTTATTTGTTGTTCAGAGTTTACGGTGTTCTGCTCGAACGCTGGGGCACTTACACACTCAGCCACATTTTTCTCCGAGAGGTGACACAAAATAATGAGATGGGGAGTAAAAAAACAGAAGGAAACAGCCAACCGTTTAATGGGAGTGACTGATTTTAGTCACTGTTTGTAGGTTTTAGATGAAATCCAGCTAAAGAAATGTCCCTCGATTACCAGCAAACCGACAGAATGAAGGATAATCCAACTTTTAAAAAAAGACTTGTTCATGTTTTTTTTAAGCATAGCTCTAACTTGACAAAATCTCCTTTAAATAAATCATTCATTTCACCAAGCCTCTTTTGAGATGATCATTTATTTCATGCACATAATTCATTATTTTGAAAGAACAGCTCAAAGCTGAAGACCACTTACTGGTTCAGGGATTTCTGCTACAGAGTCTATGATCGTCTTCTGAAACTTTTTGTACGGCGTTCCCTTCTAATGTTTGTTAATTTCAATGTCCCTTTTAATGTTCAATGTTGACATGCCCCTGCTGTTGTTGAGAAAATAAATGTGACCTCAGTCTGTAGTGAAGGTCAGCTGGTATCTAATGAAGGCCCAGAAGCCTAACGCCATTGATTCCTCACCCGTTTCATGACTTGAATGCAAAGTTATTTGGCATTTCTAGGAGGGGTGAGGTGAGAGAGCCAGCTGATGTTTCCTGCAGGAGTCAATTCTGCAAACACACACACTTATTTATTAAAAAATTTGTTTTCTAGCTTAAGTTTTGCTATATGCATTTTTCATTCCTTAATTTAAGTGTGTGAAACCTGATCTAGACGTAAGCTGTCTCTTATACACAT
>SSNR01000555.1:125537-136777 GCA_006937965.1 Callopanchax toddi
TTTATTGTGGTGTGATTATTCTGACTGCAATCAGCTAAACCTCCACTTGTCCTTCACTTTGGAATTATTTGTGGCATGAATGCTCTTGGGGATTGTTATTTACCCACTTCTCTGACATAGATTTCCTTTAATGGAGAAACGGAGCAGCATTATAGGCTTATTGAGGCTTTGTAAATTATGATGAGACTGCGACTGTCACGCAGTCTATCGGAGCTAAAAAACAAATAAGGCAACAAAACTAAATTATTAACATTCGGCTCAGGTTCCCCATTGGTGTGAGTTATTGGGGATAATTAGGACTTTATAGTTTTGGCAGTGACATCTGTGCATAAATAGTAGGCAGTGCACAATAATTATTGATGCCCAAGTGTGTGTAGGGCTTGTATCAAGTAGGCTACTTTGGGATGATTGTGCTTATTGCAGAAAAAGACAGAGCTGCTCATCTGAAAATTAAATAATGACACGTTTAGCAGCTGGTTACATGCACGCAGATGCTTGCAGGCTTTCTAAGAAGGGAAGTTTATTCAGAGTCTCACAGCCT
Organism: Callopanchax toddi; assembly: GCA_006937965.1. Lineage (NCBI taxonomy): Eukaryota > Metazoa > Chordata > Actinopteri > Cyprinodontiformes > Nothobranchiidae > Callopanchax > Callopanchax toddi. Next base: position 126,079 of record SSNR01000555.1, read on the forward strand.
CTGTGTGCTGAGATAAAGCATCACAACCTCCTGACCCAGACAGAAGGAACAGAAAGAACGTGAGAAGATTTTGTAGTTTTATTTTTTTCTTGTTAAGACCACAAAAAAGTCAAAGTAGACGGAGACTGCTGCATCTTTCCTTAAATTCGTTGGTGATGGAGCATGTTGCTGTAGGTTTCGCTCGTCTCCAGCTTGGCTCGTTGCCCGTTTTCTCTTAATTCTCACATCTCGTGTGCCAGATTAATTTCCATGAAAGATTGTCAAGAAGCATCCAGAGGCACCGTTAAATTTAGCAAACATGGAGTTGCAAAGGGCCGTGCCACAATGTGCCAGATAGTTCTTATTGATTGTGTGCAAGATCTCAACTCTTGGTAACTGTTGCAAGATGTTTTCGGTAGTGAGATATTTCTGATGCATTTATTGGGGGAAATATATAAAAAAAACTCAATGAAAAAGTTGCATTTAAATTAAAAAAGGCCGGACCAGTTTTAATTAATTCAGTTGCACAATTAAAACAAGTTTTGGAGCTTAAAGTTTATTTTAATGTTCACTATTTTCAAATTAATAAATATCACGTATCAGCAGATATCTGAAGTTCTCATGTTTTTTGTCATCTCCGATTTTTTCATTCTGCTTTTGCAAGAAGCATTTTGAATATATTTTTAATATAGATGATGCTNATAGCTCTAACTTGACAAAATCTCCTTTAAATAAATCATTCATTTCACCAAGCCTCTTTTGAGATGATCATTTATTTCATGCACATAATTCATTATTTTGAAAGAACAGCTCAAAGCTGAAGACCACTTACTGGTTCAGGGATTTCTGCTACAGAGTCTATGATCGTCTTCTGAAACTTTTTGTACGGCGTTCCCTTCTAATGTTTGTTAATTTCAATGTCCCTTTTAATGTTCAATGTTGACATGCCCCTGCTGTTGTTGAGAAAATAAATGTGACCTCAGTCTGTAGTGAAGGTCAGCTGGTATCTAATGAAGGCCCAGAAGCCTAACGCCATTGATTCCTCACCCGTTTCATGACTTGAATGCAAAGTTATTTGGCATTTCTAGGAGGGGTGAGGTGAGAGAGCCAGCTGATGTTTCCTGCAGGAGTCAATTCTGCAAACACACACACTTATTTATTAAAAAATTTGTTTTCTAGCTTAAGTTTTGCTATATGCATTTTTCATTCCTTAATTTAAGTGTGTGAAACCTGATCTAGACGTAAGTGTGCTGCAGAGCTGATATGCGCCTTTAACTGTGGGCATTGGTCCAGAAGTGTTGTGACATTCATCAGTCGCTCATCAGTGAGCTGAGTCACGGTGCACTCCTCTCTTCATATGCTGATCAGACTTGACGTGGATGGCATTTAGGACTAAATAGCACAAGTCGCATGTCACTTCTGGAGAAACGCTTGTAATAAGGATTTAATATGCAGGTGTGCGGCATCATTGAGATGCGTCACAGTGCATTGGATCTTATCACAGATTAAAGAAATGAAGATCAGGGAGAAAGGCCATTATGCTGTTGTTATACTTAATAACCTGTTTAGTTTGGCTCAGAGCCTTATGTTTATTCATAAGGTGTTTGACCTGCAGCTGGCCAGGACAAGAAGTCGGCTCTAACAATGTGAAACAGCTCGAAAAAGCGTGGATTGGCTCGACTCTGGGTTCATATTGAGTAAATCTGCATCCGACTCATAAAGATGTTAATGAGCCAGATTTCATGCTATATAAAATATTACTTTATTTCTGTTTTATTATGTTGTTGGTCCTTAAAATGCTATCATCTCCAACCAGCTGAGTTATGAACTCTCAGCCATCTGATAAAGGTCTATTATTCTAATATATTCGGGGTAAGGATGCTGTTTAGGAGATGCTCCAATAAAAGCACTTGTGCACGATGATCTAAAGGCAAAGACTGTTCAGATCATGAATTATGCTGTTACAAAATAATCTGATCAGAACATCTCTTTAAATATTTAGCTAATAGTACTTTTTACATAAACTCCCTGAATGCATCACAGGTCAAATAGACGATCACAGCCCTCTCAGGTTCACATATTTCTTCATTTTTATGTCAAACAACTTGGACAAGCATCTCCTTTAAAATATTCTCAGAACTATATATCTATTTTTTAAGCTGTGCAACTAAGCTAGGGTTTAATGCACCTCTTTGAACTCTGCACTCCACCGCTGCTTCTACAATCCTGGTTTTGTTTGAATAGGCTCTTGGCTTAAGACTTATCCAAAGTACCACATTGTGAAATGTGCACCTGATGCAATTCGGGGGATTGTGAGGTCTTAGTGGTTTGTGGCTTATACCTTATTGTAGAATAATGTTGTTTAGAAAAATAAATAAAGACCTAAGCTCTCATGTAATTCACAGTTTAATAGGACTGAGCAAATGGGACGGTGGACGGCTCGCTGGAACATGCAGGGTGAGGAAATTAGCTGCGCCGTCTGAGCGTTCGTGTTACAGTAGATTGAACGTGCTTTGCGAGAGGCTCACTATAAAATTCTTGCCTCATCTCAGTAAAAACTTGATAAAAATATATGCTGCACACAGGCTCTTGGCAGGTTTTTGCTGCGGCAGGTTTGCAAACTGCGGCGCTGCCTCCAAATAACTCTTTGTTCCTCTGAAAATCTGGCACCTTTCAAAGAGTCGGTCGCTTTAATGAGCCACTGTGTTGTGCCAGTGGTGGCTGCTGGGTGTCAGGAATGGTGCTCATGATAATGTGCCCAGCCGAGTGCCGACTATGTGTTTCCCACTGTTATGGAAATGAAACCAGTTTGGGTGTTTTTCCACTTACAAAGGGAAGCTACGGACCTCTTTATATATATATTTTGAAATCAGCACTTCAGTGATGTTTTTTATGGAATTATCTGGAAAAATATATAATGTTGTGTCATACTACACCTTCATGTGTCTTTCTAATGCAAATACAAATGTTACTTTCCCTCAGCTGGGTGTTTGTGCCTCTGTTGTCTACCAACAGCTGCAGGGACTGTGAAGCCCGTCAAAGAGAGGCTGTTTGGAAAAAAAGCTGAATGGAAAGATGAAATGACTTAAGAGGTCATTTGCTCGGCTCATATTTGGCCCCTTAGCTTTGAAGATAAAGAGGCTTGAAAGGAGGTAGAACATCAGTAGGTAACTAGGTTCCTCTGAGGGGCAGGGACTGTTTTTTTACCGCTTCTTTCAGTACTTGAGGAAATGGCCCTTCTGTTACCAGCATTCTGCTTCACAAAGGTAATCAATTCAGCTTTAAAAGGGTAGAAAACAACCCTTTAGAACGTTCATCAATCTGAGTCTGTCTGCCAAAAGCAAGCACAGCATGTGCCTATTAATGCCTCACTTTGTGTAAATAATGTTGTTGGCATATATAAAGTTTGAGCGCTGTGCATACAGACTATTTGTCCAAAAGTGGGAAATAAGACAGATTTGTGCCTTTTAAGTTAAAATAACATAAAACTCTGGTTATTAGTTAGTTTTTATACAACAGGTAGTAAAATCTGTTGCACTTGCTCATGATATTATATTTTCTATTATTTATGTTAGGGCTGCTCGATTATGGCAAAAATGATCATCAGGATTATTTTTGATTGAAATTGAGATCTCGATTAATTAGGATAAGAAGAATATGTATTTGTCTAATATTATATTGCCTCTGGGTTTCATTTTGTTCTGGATTTTTGATTTTTTCCAGCTCAGGCACAGGTCTGTTTTTGTAACCTGTATTGTATAGTTACTAGAAAAAAGGGCGTGTACAGCCTTTGTCCTTAGTTTTTTTTTCTTTTTTCTGTTTACGTTCACATTTGGTTTAGTAGATTTTCTATGTCTGAAAAAGAATACAAATCTTCAATTACAAAAAAAGAAGAATATGTATTTAAGTGTGGGGGGGGGGTTAAGAGTGCACTGAAACGGGAAGTAAGTTGCAGGCTGTGCAGCCGTCCCAAGGTTACCATTATCGGGAAAATGGGCCAGTCCAGCCCTTTACACATCCAGACCCAGGGCAGGTGCCGTCTATGTTAGTGGCTCGGTGCAGACCACTATCCAGGGGGATTGGGCGTGTTTGGGACCACATAGTGCTTCCTGGAACGAGGGGTTTGCACCAGTCGATCCATGCCTCCTTCACCTGGACAACGGTCCATGCACAGCACCTCAGTCCGCAGGGTTGCACCTATTTCTGGTGGGGATGCAGAGCTACTTCTGCACCCTTGGATCGGGTTATTAGTGGGGATAATTCAGTGATCGCTGGGTATTAGTGGGGACACGTCACCTCTGTCCACGTTAAATCTACACCCATGTTCTCACTTGTTTGAGACGTGTTCGCAACTTGCACTGAAACGAAACCAATACAGTCGGGGCTGTGAGAGGTGCGCTCGATTTGCCACTCAGAACAGCGCGAGAGTAAACTGTGGGGGGAGGAGCTAATCGGCTCCGTCCGATTTAATAATCGTTTAAAACCCAGATTGTAATAAAGATTAAAATTTGATTTATCGAGCAGCCCTAATTTTACATGATTTATTTTCTGCTTTTTTAGGTCATAAAACATTTAGAGATACAGGACATAAGGTGGGAAAAACACAAGTTGATTTGATTTATTTTCTATCTTAAGCCTGTTTGATTTAAATACTGACTGCTCAGTCTTATGATGATGCTAATTAAGGCCACGAGCTAAAACATGTTGATCAAATACTCAAATCGTGTTCTCTCTACTAATATTGCTGGCACGTTCACCTGCCGATGTTTTGTTTTCATTCTCCATGCATCTTGGAAGCATGTGAAGCTTTGCCAGGATACTCATATTTAAAATAAGCTCAGCTGATTGCAGCAGGGTTTATTAATTGCAAAGAAAAAAAAAGGTTATTCCGTAATATATGTTATTTTCATTCAACTGTGTTGAGGGTTTATTATGGTGATGAACCTACTTCTCATCAAGCTGTCTTGAGTTTTTGATCAACTTAATGATCTTTTTTATTTTTTTTTAATTCTGTGACTTTTGTGTGGAATTTAAAGAGCTTGGCACAAAAAGGTCTGCATATTTCAAAGGGGACCTTGATTTAAATTGTTAGATATCAGCTCTATTGCATCAGTGGGAATAGAAGAGGAAGAATGGATGAGATGTTTGACCTTTTCAGATTTGTCCCTGGGTAGTGAATTTGCTGGAGGGTGCTGGGGCAGGGAGCAGCGGTGCGTTGAATTATCACTCCCACTGTTCAGATGCTACAGACCTGATCTCCCACTTTCTCCCCTCCCACCACTAATGGGTTAGGAACACAGGAAAAAAAAAAGATGGAGATAGCAAGAGTGAGTAGGAGGAGGAGGGACTTTGAACATGTCCGATTGTCTGTGGGTTAAGCTTAGAAACAAATTACCGTTTTCGCCCGGCGCTGTAGAGACGTAGAGGCAGGTCACATTGTAGTGTCGAATCTTTCACAAAAGCTTGTGTCATTCTGCTGTGTGATCGAGCTGAGTTTCTGACAGCTACCGGCAGGAAACATGTCAAGTCTCTGATGGATGCTTTCTTTATCGAAAGGCTATGATGACTTTTTAGTTGACTGGGCTTTCACTGAACTCCCCCTTTCCTCAAATAAAAGCACGGCACTAAGGAGGCAACAAGATAAGAACAAACTTGCCAAAATGCTTTATAACGGTTTGCGGCGTCGCGAAGGACGTGATGTCATTGTTGGAGGAGAGCAGCTGTCAAAAACACAATCGTCTGGGCAGTGCCTTTAATGGAAACAAGTGTGTGTTCTCGTATTCTCGTAAAAGCTTTTAAACATAAGATTTCAATGCAGCGACTAAGAAACTCCTTTATATCTGTTTCTCTCATAAATTCACATTTCTAACTTTGATCTCAGCTGTGTCTTTTCACCAAAAGCATCCCCCGCATGGGTTTTCATATGAATTCCAACCATATCTTCTCATGTTTTCACTGAAACCCCGATGCCATCACCTCATTCTGAATCTTCTCTGTTCTTCTCCACCCCTCTCCTCATGCCATCCAGAATCCATCATGTGCGACGTAGGGGAGTTTCATTGTCACGACCAGCAAACCTGCATTCCCGAGGCCTGGCTCTGTGATGGTGAGCCCGACTGCCCCGATGACTCAGACGAAACCGATCATGTTTGTAAGTCACTCATTCCATCCATTCTTTACGAATCAAGAGTTACACCACAACGCCTCTTCTTCCAGCAGCTTCATGGTGCATTCACTAACCCGTCAAAAAAAGATTGTTTACAGAGTCAAACTAGTTAAAAACACAAAAACCAATGTGGTGATTTTGCTAGGTTTGACTATGCATTGGATAACATTCTATTTATTTCAGCTGATTTTGTTTTAAATCTTTATTGTGCAGAAAATATCACTTTGCAATGTCTACCTCTATGTGCCTTAGAAAGTTTTAGATATTCCACGTGCACATAATGCCACTTCCTACCCGCTCCATGCTGCTATAGGATGCACCGCCTGCACCTTCTTATTTATTCAAATCTGTTTTTTTTAAACTATGTTCTAAGCGCTTTGTGATTTTTATCTTGAGAGGTGCTATATGAATAAAGTTTTACTTATTTACACCTTAGGTACTTTGAAAACTTAAATTAGTGTAATAACTTTTTATGCTGTAATTTACAGATGCCTTTCAAAGAGGTCATATTGTGTTTGTTGGGCTATCTTCTCGCAGCTAAAGGCTATTTCACACCGGATGTGGTTGTAATGCGGTCTCCACAAAGATGAAAAGACATTGAGTCCAATCCAAGCCTGCATATCGGCTCTGGTACGTTTGCAGAGCGTGTGGATTTTCATCAAGTTAAAGAAATTATGTGCACCAGACAGGAAGTGAGACACTAGCCAGTGAGATTCATCCGTTTTTTCAAAATAAAACCTTTAGCTACATCGTTAAGACAAAGATACAACATAAGAATTAAGCACAACATTAAACTGTATAAAAACGAAGTGTGCTTACCCATTGTAGAACAAGCAGGTGAAAAAATAATCCTCAACAAAAGTACGAGAAGACGAGTGTAGTTTTTGTTTACCAACTCCTGTTTATACAGGACACTCAGTGGTTCCATTAAACGAACCACTGAGATTTGGCGCTCTCACGGGAGCAAAGTACCGGAAACATTCGGTAACAAAACAGCAGCCGGTGTGGGGTACATTCTTGCAATTGCAGTGCAGTGACTGCACCGCAACCGCATCTGGTGTGAAGTCTGCATAAAGCTCTGAAATGAAGAGAGACTGCTCGCTGCAAAACCAGAAAGGTGGAGCTGCACCAGGTTCAGCCCCGCCCATTCAACCAGAGTCAGCTCCCACACCTCCCCTGTGATTGACCTGGTTATTAAACTATTCCACTGGGCTGTTAGATCCGAGAACGAGGTGTTGCATCTCCGGATCCAGAGCACAAAGTCCGGCGGAGATGCAACACCTCGTTGTTGGGTAATGCGAAGTCCGCGGAGCTTCGTACGGTGCTCCTGGTCCACGAAGCAAAGCTCCGTTTGGGTCCAGCAGAGCTTTGTGCTCTGGGTCTGCTGAGCTACGTGCTGCGGGTCCGCGAAGCGCTCAGGGTTTCCCCCGGTTCTTTAGCCCCCGCCAGGTTAAGCCACAGAGCCCAAGAGCAAAGCTAACAGCTGCTATCAGCAGCTAATGGTGGCTAACGCTACGAAGCAAAGTGGACTAGTTCGACTTTCTCTGTTAGGCTCACTGTCTCTCGTTGTAGTCCGTATGACAGAAAACGTTAACGTTTCTCATTCACAAACTAATACTGTTACCAGAACATGACTGAAACCCCGAGATATTTAATCAATTTTGAGGATATGTTTTATCCTGAAAACAAGGGGAAACTGAAAGAGAAACAGGCAGATATTCAGTTATTTTCTTGTCAATTCACTCTTTTGCAATAAAGTTAATTAAAAAAAAACAAGTCAGCGGGGCTGTGTAGCAGGGCAGGGCTGACTCTGGCTGAACCTGGTGCAGCTCCACCTTCTGGTTCTGCAGCGAGCACTACTTGGAAATGAACACCAAATTTAGCCACTAGAAACACATCGTCAGTCTGAGACATTTATATTTATGCCATAAAACACATTTTCATAGTAAACTAACCTGAACAGAAACCCTTTCAGGTGATGTGCTTTGAAAGAAATGATCCACATGTACTTTAGTTGAGAAGACATTGATGATGCCAAAAAAGCAAATATTATGTAAATAAATAAGCTTTACAGCTTAGAAAAAAGCTCTTAGAAAATAAAATATAAAAATGTTAAAGTTTGGAAAACTGGTTTAGTGAAGTAAAAGTTTTGGTTATTTTACAAGGTGATCGAAAAGTTTTAACAAACAACGACTAAAGCGTGATACATCAGAGCAGTCAAATATAGCTCTGAAATGATTAGCAGCGTTGTATTACTCTGTAAACAAGTTTTTTTTTTTAAAAGCNCGGTTTGACAGGTGAAAATAGCTGATTTAAAATATTATACAATACAACGCGTCGTTATGGTAAAATGATTCTTAAATGTGTAATTTATTGTCACTAGAAAACAATTTTACAGAATAAAAATATGATTTTGTCAAAGCAAATATAAGAATGTTGACATCTTTGCAAATTATATTTATTTTCATGTGCAATGAGTTCATAATTTACATTCACTGCAGTTCAGTCGTGTTATAGTCTGGTTTTAGATGACTATAATATACAGGTAGCCAAAAAAGAAAAAATACATTTGTGTTATTGCTGTTAACATTATTTGATCCTTATACTTAAGCAGCAGAAATAGTGAGTTTCACCAAGTGAGACAGCTAACAGGCGGCACATGTGATCCCACGGCGGTCGTTCAGTTTTTGGCAAACCGTCACTTCAACACCCCCCGTCAGGGATTCGGCCTTTTCAACACCAAGCGCACATCCTCTGCCCTCACATGTAGTCCATGTTCTCTGCATTTGACATATCCACTGTTTACCCGTGAAGCTGTCCAAGTCCAAAATAAAAATCTATAAATCTCTTCCATTGGTGTGTGTGTGTGTGTGTGTGTGTGTGTGTGTGTCCTCCATCACTGTGGTTGTTCATAAAGTCTAAGGACTGACCTGGAAACACCTCAGTCAAATAGGGTGAAATCAAACTTTGTTCACAAACTTATTAGGATATATTTAAAATCTCACCAGGCTGTTGTTTAAAAAACTGCATTCATATTTAAATCTATTAAAAAAGAAGCATTTTTAAATAATTTATGTATTTTTCAGTGCTGCAGGACGAACAGTTTTTCGTTAAATAGAAGAATTTTTACATCATCAACCTTCAAAAGTGCTGATTCTTTCATTATTTAGCTAAATTACTGCAGTCTAGTTTAAATCTATTCTATGATGTAAATCTAAAGTCTTTACAGGAAGGGTGCAGGTTTAGTAGGGGTTTGATGCAGGCTGCTTCTGCTCCGATGGTCCAAGAATGAAACAAACAAACAAACAAAGATCAGATCTATGAGAAAATCTTTGTGCCAAAATTGAACAACTTACAAACGAAGTCCAAAACCCCAGAAAGCTTCAGGCGGTTCACCTGGTGCATCAGAAAAGCAGCAGGTCCAGGACGAAACGACAGAATGGCTTTTATTTATAGCTCTTATTTGTTGTTCAGAGTTTACGGTGTTCTGCTCGAACGCTGGGGCACTTACACACTCAGCCACATTTTTCTCCGAGAGGTGACACAAAATAATGAGATGGGGAGTAAAAAAACAGAAGGAAACAGCCAACCGTTTAATGGGAGTGACTGATTTTAGTCACTGTTTGTAGGTTTTAGATGAAATCCAGCTAAAGAAATGTCCCTCGATTACCAGCAAACCGACAGAATGAAGGATAATCCAACTTTTAAAAAAAGACTTGTTCATGTTTTTTTTAAGCATAGCTCTAACTTGACAAAATCTCCTTTAAATAAATCATTCATTTCACCAAGCCTCTTTTGAGATGATCATTTATTTCATGCACATAATTCATTATTTTGAAAGAACAGCTCAAAGCTGAAGACCACTTACTGGTTCAGGGATTTCTGCTACAGAGTCTATGATCGTCTTCTGAAACTTTTTGTACGGCGTTCCCTTCTAATGTTTGTTAATTTCAATGTCCCTTTTAATGTTCAATGTTGACATGCCCCTGCTGTTGTTGAGAAAATAAATGTGACCTCAGTCTGTAGTGAAGGTCAGCTGGTATCTAATGAAGGCCCAGAAGCCTAACGCCATTGATTCCTCACCCGTTTCATGACTTGAATGCAAAGTTATTTGGCATTTCTAGGAGGGGTGAGGTGAGAGAGCCAGCTGATGTTTCCTGCAGGAGTCAATTCTGCAAACACACACACTTATTTATTAAAAAATTTGTTTTCTAGCTTAAGTTTTGCTATATGCATTTTTCATTCCTTAATTTAAGTGTGTGAAACCTGATCTAGACGTAAGTGTGCTGCAGAGCTGATATGCGCCTTTAACTGTGGGCATTGGTCCAGAAGTGTTGTGACATTCATCAGTCGCTCATCAGTGAGCTGAGTCACGGTGCACTCCTCTCTTCATATGCTGATCAGACTTGACGTGGATGGCATTTAGGACTAAATAGCACAAGTCGCATGTCACTTCTGGAGAAACGCTTGTAATAAGGATTTAATATGCAGGTGTGCGGCATCATTGAGATGCGTCACAGTGCATTGGATCTTATCACAGATTAAAGAAATGAA
>SSNR01000555.1:142787-175080 GCA_006937965.1 Callopanchax toddi
AGAGCTTTGTGCTCTGGGTCTGCTGAGCTACGTGCTGCGGGTCCGCGAAGCGCTCAGGGTTTCCCCCGGTTCTTTAGCCCCCGCCAGGTTAAGCCACAGAGCCCAAGAGCAAAGCTAACAGCTGCTATCAGCAGCTAATGGTGGCTAACGCTACGAAGCAAAGTGGACTAGTTCGACTTTCTCTGTTAGGCTCACTGTCTCTCGTTGTAGTCCGTATGACAGAAAACGTTAACGTTTCTCATTCACAAACTAATACTGTTACCAGAACATGACTGAAACCCCGAGATATTTAATCAATTTTGAGGATATGTTTTATCCTGAAAACAAGGGGAAACTGAAAGAGAAACAGGCAGATATTCAGTTATTTTCTTGTCAATTCACTCTTTTGCAATAAAGTTAATTAAAAAAAAACAAGTCAGCGGGGCTGTGTAGCAGGGCAGGGCTGACTCTGGCTGAACCTGGTGCAGCTCCACCTTCTGGTTCTGCAGCGAGCACTACTTGGAAATGAACACCAAATTTAGCCACTAGAAACACATCGTCAGTCTGAGACATTTATATTTATGCCATAAAACACATTTTCATAGTAAACTAACCTGAACAGAAACCCTTTCAGGTGATGTGCTTTGAAAGAAATGATCCACATGTACTTTAGTTGAGAAGACATTGATGATGCCAAAAAAGCAAATATTATGTAAATAAATAAGCTTTACAGCTTAGAAAAAAGCTCTTAGAAAATAAAATATAAAAATGTTAAAGTTTGGAAAACTGGTTTAGTGAAGTAAAAGTTTTGGTTATTTTACAAGGTGATCGAAAAGTTTTAACAAACAACGACTAAAGCGTGATACATCAGAGCAGTCAAATATAGCTCTGAAATGATTAGCAGCGTTGTATTACTCTGTAAACAAGTTTTTTTTTTTAAAAGCTTTATTGTGGTGTGATTATTCTGACTGCAATCAGCTAAACCTCCACTTGTCCTTCACTTTGGAATTATTTGTGGCATGAATGCTCTTGGGGATTGTTATTTACCCACTTCTCTGACATAGATTTCCTTTAATGGAGAAACGGAGCAGCATTATAGGCTTATTGAGGCTTTGTAAATTATGATGAGACTGCGACTGTCACGCAGTCTATCGGAGCTAAAAAACAAATAAGGCAACAAAACTAAATTATTAACATTCGGCTCAGGTTCCCCATTGGTGTGAGTTATTGGGGATAATTAGGACTTTATAGTTTTGGCAGTGACATCTGTGCATAAATAGTAGGCAGTGCACAATAATTATTGATGCCCAAGTGTGTGTAGGGCTTGTATCAAGTAGGCTACTTTGGGATGATTGTGCTTATTGCAGAAAAAGACAGAGCTGCTCATCTGAAAATTAAATAATGACACGTTTAGCAGCTGGTTACATGCACGCAGATGCTTGCAGGCTTTCTAAGAAGGGAAGTTTATTCAGAGTCTCACAGCCTCTGTGTGCTGAGATAAAGCATCACAACCTCCTGACCCAGACAGAAGGAACAGAAAGAACGTGAGAAGATTTTGTAGTTTTATTTTTTTCTTGTTAAGACCACAAAAAAGTCAAAGTAGACGGAGACTGCTGCATCTTTCCTTAAATTCGTTGGTGATGGAGCATGTTGCTGTAGGTTTCGCTCGTCTCCAGCTTGGCTCGTTGCCCGTTTTCTCTTAATTCTCACATCTCGTGTGCCAGATTAATTTCCATGAAAGATTGTCAAGAAGCATCCAGAGGCACCGTTAAATTTAGCAAACATGGAGTTGCAAAGGGCCGTGCCACAATGTGCCAGATAGTTCTTATTGATTGTGTGCAAGATCTCAACTCTTGGTAACTGTTGCAAGATGTTTTCGGTAGTGAGATATTTCTGATGCATTTATTGGGGGAAATATATAAAAAAAACTCAATGAAAAAGTTGCATTTAAATTAAAAAAGGCCGGACCAGTTTTAATTAATTCAGTTGCACAATTAAAACAAGTTTTGGAGCTTAAAGTTTATTTTAATGTTCACTATTTTCAAATTAATAAATATCACGTATCAGCAGATATCTGAAGTTCTCATGTTTTTTGTCATCTCCGATTTTTTCATTCTGCTTTTGCAAGAAGCATTTTGAATATATTTTTAATATAGATGATGCTCACAGTGACTGTGGGCCAGGGGAATGTAATCTCCAAAATGCAATTAATTATCACTTTGATTAATGTTGGCACAGTTTTTATATACTAAGCCTGCAGAAAGAAGACCCTGCATATTCAGCTAAAGAAACTGGCGCAGCATTATCGTGGATTATATACAAATAAAAGGGCGAATTAGATCAGCTTTACCCAACAAACAAAACGTAAGGACTGGAATGTGTTCAGCCTTCTTAAAGAATAGGACTGCAGTAACCTGTAGGGAAAAAATCCAAAATCATTTTTGCTGAATTTGAATAAAAAACATGAAAAATTGACCTCATATGACTTTTTGGTTTGATTTTAAGCAACCATTACAAAGAGGGATTTGATATATTTAGAAAAAGCGAAGCTATTAAATGTAATGTTTGTCATTTAGACATATAAAATAAAATTAAATAGAACTGTGCCATTTATGGCTTCTGTGCTGTCTGCTCTGCTTGGTCAGGAAGATGTAATCACTGCATCTTCAGGGCTTATTGGGAAGAGGAAGTTGGCCTTGGATTGCAATACCTAGAGACTAGAAGGAGACATGAGCTTATCCCCTTGGCTGCAAGCCTCTCAGGAGCAGACTGCTGACGCCAGTTATTCATGGTGCTGGGAATACAGCTTGTCTTCAGCAATGACAAAAGAAAACCCAGAAAAAGGCAATTCTCCCTTTTTCTGTAGCAGATTTAAAAAAAAAATAGAATGGAAAAAAAAATCTAATGCAATAAGAGGTCAAGCTTTTGTTTTGGGGACAAAACACATTTTTAGTGTTTGAAGATGGAGAAACATCTTCATGGAGTAGGATAATCTCTGTGCATCACACCTAAATCAAAGCGAAAATGTCAAGGCAGTCTCATGACACACCGCTCTGCTGTTCGCTGTGAATCTGTGATGAAGTGGGACAAGTCATAATTCACTTTAGTATTTCTGGTGGCATAAAAAATAAATAAATAAGAACACTTAGTGCTAATGGCTGTCAGCCTGCAGCTCTCCTCCCGTATAGATGCTTCATGCTTGCAGACAGTGTTTAGAACCCTAAATCCATCATGAATCCTTCAGGAAAGGATTTCATGGACTTCTGGCTCCTCTTACTTGTGCTGCCATAAGGAGCTTTGTGAATCTGGTGAACATGGAGACCAGCGAATCCTCTGATTGAATTGTCACTCCCAGAGGAAGAGACAATAAAAGGGGTCAGTGGCTGACTTCAAAAGCATGGTCACACACGCTGCGTTTCATGGCGGCGGATCGGCTCGACCCAATCATCGCCGATGTTGATCTCTTGGTCCTGGAGGCCAGCTGTTCAGAGACCTCACTCTCAGAGGTTCCTCTTTTTATTTCATTTAAACGGCCCTGCAGATTTTTCCTTTTTAATATTCTCATGATTGAGTTTATGAATGTACTAAAGCAAGCCTGAAATTAGAAGCTGTGATTAAACAAACAAAAATTTACAGTAAGAAAATGTCTTCAATCCAGCTAAATGCTCGTTCTCCCGAGTGTTATAATTTACTGACTTCTATTGCAGGTCACTTAGTATAATTACAGATGATTGCACCCTCATGCATTCAATAAATTAGCATTTTGATTGTTGATTATAAATAAGGCAACTAACTGGTGACAATGTGGATTTACAGGGTAAAGAAGCTTTTGCTTTTAGATTTAGAACATAGACCAGGATCCCAGCTTTCTTGAAGAGCTGAAGACAGATTACCATTCACACAACTCCTTTTATAACCGAATGAACCGTTCATGTATTTTGAACCATAACAGGGACAGAGATCTACTTCAGAGTCTCAGATGTGTTGGGGGTCAGTCTGATGGTTGTAATAAAATCACTATGGTTCAATTCTTCATGTCTAAAGAACCACTTCCTGTACCTGTTGTGTTAACAAAGGCAGATTATACAGGCGGTAAGGGTGAAATAGAGGAAATAAACTTCTTTAAAATAGTGATGCTTATTTAACTAATATGGCACTTTACAGGATTTACCTGGCCCCAGCCTTGCTACTAAAAGTATCAATAACGTGACTGTAAGTTAACCATCCTAAAAAAACATCTTGAACAGATAAATAATGGTGGACAACAGTGGAATAATAATTAAAAAAAAACTTTCCAAATTTATGTTGAACAGCTATATGATGCATTGTTTTTGTATTGCCCCATCTTTATTATGCAATCTCTAAATCTGGGTATCTTTATGTCGCTGCAATAAAAGTCCACTCTGATATTATGTTGGTATTGTGGCTAAGATAAGGTTGAGATAAAATTTGAGATAATGTTATAAGTTAAATGGTTAGTGGGGACCAGGACGGGAAGGGTGGGGTGGGGGTCCGAGCAGGATAAATTCAGGGCTGCATGACCGGTTCAAGGTTACCATTACTGGGAAAATGCCCGATGGCCAATCCAGCTCGGTCCACATCCCGACCCTGATCAGGTGCCGTCGGCGTGAGCGGTTCGGCACGGGCCTCTGTCTGGGAGGGGGCGTGTCTGTGAGCACAGACTGCAGTGTGCATCCCAAAGGGGCTCGCGCCGGTCAATCTAGACACACCTCCTTCCACTGGACAGAGATCCGCACACAGCAACTCGGTCCGCTTGGCTGCACGTATGCTGGGGATGCAGCACTATTTCTGCACCAATGGATCAAGTTATTGGTGGGGACACGTCACTTCCGCCCATGCCAAATCTACACCCATGAGTTATTATGTACAAACAGCATCACTGTCGAATTGACCCTAAGCATAGATCTAACGATAATAAATATAAACATTTTATATTATTAAAGCATGTCTCACAAATCCCTGGCTGGAACGCTACAACAAGGGTGTATTTGTGATGAAGCTTCAGTGACTGCAGCCATGCTTTAGAGTTGTTATATCAACTTGTCGCGGCACAGTTTATCTGGCGAGTCCCTCACTGAAATAAATGTATCACTAATGTGTCTGGTTCCCATGAGAGTTGGCGCCAGTAGGCTGGAGGTTTAGGGGTAATGTAGCGTAGCACTGTGTTATTGAGCTAAAGGACTGGGCCCTTTTGCATTATGTAACATTTTCCTCCCTGCTAAGATGGAACCCATCTGTTAGCTTCATCACACATGTAAACAAATAAGTAACATTCAGGATGAACATTTTGTAAAACTTAATATTTAAAAGTGGCTTTAAGGTGGAGTTAGAGCTAAATACTCACAATTCTGATGTCACTTTTCAGGTTTTAGTGATGGATACTCAAAGTGATCAACCCCTGATGTTGCATTGTGTCCCTGTTTCTAAGCTATTTAGGATATCAAGCATATTTACATGGCAAAAGTTAATTAGTAATCATGTTTTTAGTGTTTTTTTTCTCCTCCCTGCCCTTTTCCCGTGACCTGGATTTAATTTAATGTCCTTTGCTGTCAGCCTTATTAACCTAACACACATGTTGCTTGTCATGTTAGTAATTTGGGGTTTGCCTCTTGCATAAACTTTGAAAAAAAAAAAAGAGTTTAAATTCATTAATTTTATCTACATTTGGAGCAGAACTTATGTACATTTCTCCAGGCTCGTGCCATCTGTTTTACCAGCAGTTCCAGGGAGCAGAAACGCCAAATATCGTGTACACTGTGTGCGCCTGTGCACTTACTGTAGGAGTAGTTATTCAGAATTGCATAATTTTCTCTGATCAGGACATTTTTTTTTGGTCATATTTTTGTCCCATTTTCTGTTAAATTGTAATACTGCTGCAGACGAAGAATCATTATCTTTGCCCTTAATATGTCATTTGCCTTGACTGAGTTCTTGCTCGCCGGATTGCTCCTCCCTCTGTCGTTTAACAGATTTCCATACGTTTGAGCATTTGTCTCAGGCAAAAGCATTAGTGCAGGAATTTTGTTGCCTGGTGACAATCTTGTACCCACACTGCGTCTCATTCCTGTCAGAAGTGATGCACTGGGAGGAGCGCATTACAGTTTTGTCTTTGCTCTCACAACCCCCCCAACTCGGCTTCTAAGCTGCGCTGACATATTTTCCCTTCTGTGTTCCCTCCAAGAACGAGTGTTGTGAAGGACTGCGTCTCAGCTTGTCACCTTAAGAACCAAAGAGAAAGAGCATATATTATAAACTTAACATGCCTGCTGTCATGGAGCCAGTATGACATTTAAGTATTAAAATCTCCATTATTCCCCTGCTGGTGCAGCGGAGGAGAAAAGCATCGCTATGACACGAGCTTTAACTCACAGTAAACACAGAGACTAAGAGTTAACCACACCACGACACCCGCGGAGATTTATATTCTCTAATCAGTACCATAAGTGTCATTCAACTCACAAGGATTCTGTGGCCGGGACTTGAATGTAAATCAGCGTGAATCATTGAAAACAGCTTTTATTTATGGACTAATGATGAATAATGAGCAATCTAATGTATATGAATGGGCGAAGGCCTTCTACTTTAGCTACTATAAACATGGTCATAGTTCATTAGTTTAGGGGAGCTGCCAGAGGATATTTGGAGAAAAAAATACATGCCCTCCTAATGCCTGAACGTATTGTGCTATAAAACAGGTTCTCAGTGTATTAGTGGCTGAGCCATATGTCACTAAAAACACATTATAAGGATTTATTATATAACAGATTTAACTAGTTGTGGTTGTTAAACTTTGTTTATTATACATGATAAATGTATCTTATATTAATATAATGTGTGTTTTATGATGCATAAATCCCATGCAGTTTTTTCATTTCATGCACCCCTACTTGTCTGAAATGTCTTTCTGATGCAGAATTAGATTACAATTTAAATTTTTATTTAAAATGTTCTATCTTTTCCATTTCCATATGACACACTTAGCTTATCAATGATTACGTTATGTGGCTTCTGTTGCTTATCAACCATTTTTGGAAACCATATTGTAGAGAGTTTAGGTTACGTCACCGTCGACACACTTTATGTAGAAAACAAAACCCAGCATGACTTTAGATTTATAATCAAAATAAAGCTCACTTCCTAATTTTATTAGAAAATATACATTTAGACATTGGATTACATTTTTTTTTTAATTATACAAGTCTTACAGCCTACATGGTATTTGTCAGTGTTTAACGCAACAATTTAAATATCTGGGTCTGATGTGGTGCTGGTTACAGTGTTTTAATATTTATAAAGAGTTGCCAATTTTGTTACTTCTTATGACTTTATAGAAAATTATCATTAGAACTTGAATTAGCATGAGAACATTAAAGGGATACTATGCAGTTTTGCTTGTTTTGGCTCCCCCTGGTGTCCGTTTTAAGTCACTGCCGTTAAAAACGTTAGCACCTTTTGTTTATGCTCAGAAACACCTAAATCTAACTGCTGCATTGCTTTCTACAGGAGCGGTTATTTACTCCTTCAAAGAAATCAGCTGTGTTCAAGCAGAGAGAGATAGAAAAAAAATCAGGAATCATGAGCTAAAAACACTCCTGCGCTAGCATAACAGCTAGCCACATTGGGTTAGCCTAACCCTCGTGAGATATGTGACTTTGTGAGACTTCCGGGGCACCGGACAGAATTAGATGTTGCAATCGTGGTATTCTGGATCTAAGCACCATCGGGCTAAGTGACTTCTCATTAACCCTGTAAAGCAGGGGTGTCCAAACTTTTCAAGATGGGGGCCAAATCTCCAAGTTAAAAGTCTTCGGGGGCCAAATAAATGTTATTTTTTATTTTAAAATGGTTTTAGAGTGATTTTCTGATTTTGTACTGCTCAAAAAAATTAGGCATAAAAGGGTCTCAAATGTTTGCTTCAGTAAAAAAAGCATCAAATTCCCTGGATTTGATTGGTCAATTGTTTTATAGTTTCTTGAAAAAATTTTCTAGTATGCTATCAGCAACAAGACTGGGATCTGGCTGCCTCTTTCTTCAGTAAAGCTGCTGGATTTAACCAGATTTTATGAAAGAAGTTCACATCTGCTGTTTAGTACGAGTGTTTGTGGTTCCATTTACCAGGAAATTAATTTAACATTTCAACAGTTAGATTTAGGTGTTTCTGAGCAGAAAATGGTGCTAACGTTTTTACAGCAGTGATTTAAAACGGACACCAGGGGGAGCCAAAACAAGCTAAACTGCATATTTTAATGAGACGGTTTTATGTTTTTGATTGTGAAAACATGCTAAAAAGATATGTAAAATGTATAATTATTAGCTTGTCATAATTATTTTTTTACGGTTTGGCCTCAAGGTTTTCAGGTTTGTTCCTCAAATAAAAAAATATTTTAACCATGACTGGAAGCATGGAGAATAACACGTCTGTTACCTGTTAGACAGGATGTTGCATCCAAAAAGGTGCAAATATCAGTGTCATCATTACCTAAAAATGAAAACAAACACAGGATTTGTTCATTAATCCACCAAGTAATCAAACTGATATAAAATGTATCAGATACAATCAAGAATCAGCAGGTTTCCCAGCAGAGTCCGGCCAACCTGCTGGGCTTAAATGCACATACAAGCACACAGTTAGGAGCTCAGCCAGCTAACTGAATGTCAAGATCATTTACACCAGTAGCAGGGAAGCAAAAGAAAAAAAAACTCCTTCACAAGATTACAGTAGAGCAGCCACTTAAAGCTATAAATACATTGTTTGCACCTTTACCAGTACTTTATCCTTTTTTATTTCAGTGTAAAAACACAATAAACCATTTGCACCAGTTACAGCAGAAAAAACTTTAGAGGTATTTTCCCAAAAGTCTTATGATCCCCAAGCATTAAGTACTACAGTACTTAATACTTTACATTAGACATCCTGTCTGAGTAGATTTAAAACTATTTCACTTAAGTCAAATCCACACTCGTATATCGTTTTTATTCCCTTTGTGATAGTGTGTGTTGCAGTATGCAGTTTTCTCAAAAGTTGTATTTATTCTCAGTTCATTTTGGTTTGAGCTCCTGCAGCTGCAGCACTTATTATGTTTTATTCATTTCATTCTGGCTCCGGAACATTTAGATTAGCATTCCTATAATATATAGTCACAAAACGATCTCAGTTGACTAATTATTAAGCTGCTTTTTAATGAATAAAGTTGGTCTTTTATTATTTTATTTCATTTAGTATATCTCTCTCTTTTTTTTTCTAAGGTTCTGCTTTGCTGGATTGTCCTGAGGGCTCTCATTTCTCTCAACAGTCTGATGTATTGATTCCTCACTGTAGAGTGCAGCCAGGGCGTCATGGATTCCAACACCTGGCTTTATTCTAAACATCAGTGAAATGAAACTGGGACTATTTTCCTTTTTTTATTTTTTTTTAAATGCTCATTTATAGCAAATAAAATATTGCATGTAGAAATGAGTTACGGGAGCTTTACACACATTATAGCTTTCATTGAGTAGCATGACCGTATGACATGTAACGTGTCACTTTGTGCTTCTGAGAGTTATGTTATATTTTTACTATGAGTAAAATGTTTTATGTTAAGGTCTTTTCCCAGTGGGACTTGTCTGAAATAGCTCTCATGGTGCTCAGAGGGCATCTTTATCTGACGCTCAACTCACCTCAACTGTCTCTTTCCGATGCTGAGAAGCAATGGTTCTTCTCGCTTTTATTTATTTTATATACTAATGATTGTCGCAGCCAGTCTTCACAGCATCACATTTTAAAATTTGCTGACGACTCCGTCATCCTCTCTCTCCTCAAGTGATGGTCCTGATCATGGACCAGCGGTCAGGGATTTCACTGACTGGTGTGAAGCTAACTTCTTGAAGATAAACGTTTCCAAGACTAAAAAGATGATTATTGATTTTAAGAAAAACAGTTTGGTCACCCAGCCTGTGCTCATCTCTGGGGAAGTTGTGGAAACTGTGAATGAGTATAAATACCTGGGGACTGTTGTTGTCCGCGGAGTCTTGAAAAGTATTAAAAGGTGATAAATCAATTTTGGGAAATTCAAGACCCTTATAAAGAATTAAAAAGTCTTATCACGGCTTTATAAAGTCTTAAATTTTGGAACGAAAAAAAATCAGAATTTGATGTCCAACAGTTTGAGTCCCAAAAACATCGTAAACGTGTGTGAATTTAGTCGTTTTCATTTTAAAAAAGAACGGGAAACAAAGGGTGCGTTAGTAATCCTTCTCTCAGAGCACCAGGGCGGGCGGTGCAGAAGTTCAAAAGCACAAAGTACGCTCTGGTGTTCCCGGTGAGTATTACGAACGCACCGAAATGTTAAGACGGAAGAGAATCTCGGCGAACGCTGCCGCATAACCAGAATGGCGGTGTGGGATTAAAAAAATTTGAGACGGTCTTGAAAAAGTCTTGAAAAGGTATTGAGTTTAACTTCAAGATTTCTGCATAATATACCCTGTGATGACAGGCTGACCTTTGAACCCCACGTGGACTCACTCTGTAAGAAGGCTCACCACAGAATGTATTTTCATCAGAAGCTCCGTGGTTTTAACGTGGATGTTTTATCGAGTCTTTACTAACTTTTAATTTTATCTGTTGGTTTGGGCTTTTAACTGGTAAGAACAGGAATTGTCAGGATGTTCTGGCTCCGCCCTCACTAACCTCACTGATGTGCACTAAGCCGGGTCAGTGAAGAAGGCCAGACTGATCCTGGCGGATCCCTTTCACCCTCTACAGTGAGTTTAGGTTGCTACCGTCTGGCCACAGACATCAGCTACCAAGGGTCAGGACCAACAATGATCTGTTTTAATGTATGAATGTTGTTTTAACACTACTGGTTGTAAAACCAATTGCCCCCGAGGGGATAATAAAGCTTGAATCAATCAATCAATCAATCTCTTTGAAAGGAGTCCTTTTTGGTCTTAGCATCACACCAAACCACAAACAAGGTAGCCAGGTATCATGTAAAAAAACCTGTTTCTTTTTGGAAGTTGTGTAGTTTAAACTCCACACTTTATTCTTATTTTAACTTTTCAGATTTGAATAAAAGTATTCTCCTGTTTTTGAAAAATAACTTGAGACAAAAACTGGAAAAGTCTTTTTAAATGTAAACTTTTATTTTTTATTTTTTTGCATATTTACTAACTACAGATATAATATACATATGACTTTAGGGAGAAATACAGACAAAGAATGCTAAACACAAGAGATTAAAACAACCTTTTGGCTGAGGACAGAAATTCAAATGCCAAGTAGGTAAAGGTCACACAAGAGAATAATTCGTTTAAAGAGCCCGTGCTGTTGGGACCACGGTGAGAACCTGCAGTAGAGAGCTGTAGTTTAGTGAAACAGGATGGGAGTAAACTCCGTTTTATCTGTTATTGCCAGGGTACTGTTGAAAGTTGTTGCCACGTGCATTAGATGGCGTGACTTTTACATCAAAATATTACCCATGCACCTTTAGATGTTATACAGATCATCTCTAATAGGGTTTAATAGGATTTGGCTCATTGGGACCTGTGTTATTTGGCAGCTTTAATATCATTAAAACCCCATCAGATATAGGTCATCATCAGAATCTTAATATTCAAACATTCTTAAGCTTTAAGGATGACATTAATCATAACAGGTCATCCATATAAAAACTAAAACACTACATGAAACTGAAATATTTATGTTTTTTTATCCTTTTATGTTCATCCCTCCACATCAACTGTAAACCACCTAAATTAATGTTAACGTCTCTACACAGAGTCAAGATGTTTCATCTCTCTACAACTTTTATGTTTTGTCTGTGTTTCTGTTAAAGTCTAGATCCGCGTTTGAGAAACTTGATGCTGATCAGATGAGTCTACAGCACGCTGATGTGGTTCTAAGACCTTACAGGGGCTGTTTGTAGGAGTCAAACTGAGATGGCAGACTTTGTTTTCAGACACACTTCTTGGATTTTTGCACACAACAGCGATTTGTTGACTTTAGTCATTTCTTTTTGCCATCACGAATAAAAAAGTGATGCTTTGACCTTCAACTGTAGGCAAAATAAGCGAGAACATTTTTTTAAATTACAGAAAATAACTTCCACATGACTAATTAAATAAACTGTGCACACAAAGGCTTTGAGTGGAATGTGATTTAGCAAAAAAAAACCTTCAGGGGGTTTGGAGGAACAAAACCTATAAAAGGAGATTTAAAGCTAACACTGCTTTTATAGAGCTGATCTGACTTCCTTGTTTTAATTTATTTCACTCGTTTACAATCAATTTTACTCATCCTCTCTTTTTCATTTGCTGTTCAGTGTGATTAGTCAGGTTAGAAAGCTGATCAACGTGTTGCTTCATGACCTCATGGTCTGTCACACTGAACGATGATGACAGCAGCTCTCAGAAAACGGATGAATATGATGACTTTGAAATGAGATTGTCAGTTTGTAAATTTTAAAAAAATTCTGAAATAAATCCAATTATAAGTTGATTTAAAATTGATTGTAAATTCCTTTTTTTGTAGATTTAAGTATTGAAGTAAAAATAGTGACTCCCATGTAGTGCCGCTTTCAGGAGGAAATATATTTTGCTTCAATATCTTCTCATCTGTTCATTATCAAAATGAAATGAGCAACTCTCTGCAGGTAGTCTAGCAAGTAATCTCCACTGAATTTAGATTTTTGAGCTTGTTTTGAAGAGAAAATTCTCAAAGAGTAAGTCACTCACACTATAAATCAGCAAAATGCGAGGAGGAAAATGAAGTGATTAGGTCACCTAGAAAACCGCCCCGGATGTGCCGTAGATCCCCGTTGAATGTACGCTCTTCCAGGCCGCTCTAGTCTATTTAATTTTGATCAGAACCAGCGTTTCATATGAGTCATACGTTATTATTTGAGAATCTGTAGAAGGTTAAATTTGCCTGCCTCTTTGTTGTTTTGGATGGGTTTTTTTCTGCAGTGAAAATCAACACAGCCAGCAGATCCACAGAGCCCGCTCGAAACATGTTGAAATAAGTTAATCTATACTAAAAAAAACAGGATTACACTTTGAATATTTAAATGCATCGTTTTAGATTTAAAAATTATGTACGAATCAATTATGTTTCTTCTGCAGACAAATTTGTTGTGACATGTAAGTTGAGTGTATCAAGAGGAAAGTCACTGATGGCCTGCAGGCAAATTAGCTGCACCAAAGCTCAGCGCAGTCAAAGCTGTTGATGTGGTTTTTTTTTTTTTCTGACATTTTTTACTTTGCTTCTGATTCTTAAAAATGATTTTTAGGGTTAGTGGTAACCCGTGTGAGAGGATTTATTTGTTTTAAATCTATTGTAGAAACACTGCCTCGGGTCAGGGAATCAAAAATGACCTTAGTCATCAAGTTTAATGATGAATTAAGAAAACACATTTTATATTTGTAAGTACTTTTATGAATCCCTGCTCCCATAGGCTTGGGGAGCTTTATGTGCTGAGGTGTTCTTTTTGTTTTAAGTGTGCATTACTCCATGACTGGAAGTGTTAAGTGATTATTTTTATAAATCTGCTGAATTACCCTCCTCCTACCCCCTCCAGGAACCTCTCATTTTAAATTATATACTTTATTATTATTATTTACTAAATGCGTTTTTAAAGGGAAAACAGGCTAAAATGTTCAGTAAAGAAACTAATATATATTTCCACATATTACAATATGACTGGAATATTATAAAACAGGTTATTTTTTTCACCTGATAAAATTAGTCATTAACTCTATAAATAGATGGTCCATTACTGTATGGTAGGGGTGTGGATTGGCAAGACTCTGGCGATACGATATGTATCGCGATACAGGACAGATGATACAATATATTGCGATATAATGCAATACTATGAGTAAGACCAAATATTATGATTTTTAAAATATAAATTAAGAGTAGAAAAACTGCCACAGCATTCTAAAAACTTCAACCGTTTTCATACATCCAGTTTTATTACTGGTTCTAGTTGATCCACTGGAACGAAGAAGGTGAAAACAGCCACCAACTAGCGGTCATACTTTTAATTTGACTACAAAAATTACTGCCATCAGTAATGGTTCCATTGCATTTTTTAAAGAAAATAAAAATTGATAATTTGCTTAAAAATTCGATACAGCAAAATATCGCGATACGGAGAGCACGATATCGACATGATATTGTGACAGAATATATCGCGATTTATTGCAGTATCGATGTTTTCTTACACCCCTACTGTATGGTGTGCTCATGTTGTTTAAAACAAACAAAATGTATACTATATGCAGCCAACCCTAATGTCACAGTGACGTTTGAACAAAAAAAAAAAAAAAAAAAACAGGAACTAGGCCATTAATCCTCAGGTGTGTCTCTGCTCTCTGCTTTGTTTTGGGGTACCTCGGGCTTTTTCCTTTTTGAGTCCCAACGACCTTGTCCTTATATTTGTCTGGTCTCGCACTTCAACCACATTGCTGAGGTCTACAAACAAAGTGCTGTCTGAACTCGATGAATCCAGGACCACAAGGTGATTTAGTGGTTGAGCTCTAATTTCTGGATGAGTCTACTTTTCCACATATAAAGTGTCTAGATCCTTGATCGTTTTTGTCTGAAAAGTGCCATCAATTTCTCTTCACTGACTATTTGTTCTGGTTGAACAGGATACAGATGGAGCCGAGCTTTCATTTTTGCAAAGGACAGGTTGTTTATCTTTAGTTTTTGATTATATTCAACAGTTGTTTGTCTTCTTAATATTCATATTTGATTAAATTTAGTAGATGGCTTGTGTAGTTTAGTGGTTGCAGTTTCCTTACAGCAGCATTCTCTGTTTTATCTTGTTTCTCATCGTCTCTGTGAGGATGTTCTCCTCACGCATCCTGTTATTCTTTTTTTCTTTCTTTTATTTTTAGGTACTCTGGCCTCATGTGAGTTTGGCATTAATTAGAAATGACTGCATGGTGGACAGAGGTAACATTTTTTTGTCTGACGCCACATTAAAGCACCACAATAGATACGTTAAAGTGAACATCATCACAATTAAATGACTATAAACTGTTTATCCTGCAATTAACCTCAGCAAAATATCATTTTTTATTGCAAATATTTGAACTTTACATAATTAACAGCTTAAAAGCAATGGCTGAAAACCACTTAGTCATGGATCACCATTAAAGGTGCATTTCTGTATGGTTTAAAAATGTATGTTGGAATAAAAATAACAATGTCTAACTAATATGCAGCTTTTATTGCATGTAAAAGGTTTATGTTAGTCTACAGTTTACTTATTGTACATCAATAAATACAGAGGCAGTTCTTAAATGCTTCTTTGGCTGACGAAGCATACATCTCTTATCTGTTTTAGTCTTTTTGCTGTTGTGATTAATCAAATATTTATTTGTGCTTCCTTGTTTCATCTTTAATCATAATTAATGTATCAAAGCACTGATTTAATGCACAGTATTTAGTATTTTTAGCTTGGGAGAAAACTGCATAATATTATAGGAATTATGACAGTTTATCTGCTTTCCATCCATTTTCTGAAACCGCTTCATTCTCCACAGAGGGTCGCGGGGAGCTGGGGTCTATATCTCCAGGGATCAAGGGGTGAGAGGCGAGGGACACCCTGGACAGGTCACCAGTTCATCGCAGGGCCACATAGAGATGAACAGGACAACCAGTCACAACTAGGGACAATTTACAGTCACCAGTCAACCTAAAAGTCATGTTTTTGGTTTGTGGAAGGAAGCTGGAGTACCCAGAGGGAACCCATGCATGCATGGGGAGAGCATGCAAACTCCACGCAGAGAGACCGCAGAGTCGGGGAAGCGAACCCACGACTTCCTTGCTGCAAGGCAGCAGTGCTAACCACTGCACCACCATGCAGCCCTTACCTGTTTTCACATGTATAGTAATATAAAAATAAGCTCTCATGGAAACATACAAAAACAAAATACATACTCTCTAATTTTAATATTTTCAACATTTAAAAAACTGATCAAATGTTAATTGTTTCATTTTGATTTCAATTTCCAAATAAACCAGTTGTCAAATGAACGTAGAGCTCATCATCTATCCATCCATCCATCCATCCATCCATCCTGACCCTGTAAGGGTTTTATTTTCGACCTCTCAGATGATGCCACATTCTTCCGGTGTTCTCAAGCTTTAGTATTCCATCACACCTCACATTCACATTTTCTAGCCTTTACAGCAGTGAAACACTCTCAAGCATTCAGACACACAAACAGATCTATAATTATTGGCTCTAACTGCTTGAATTACAGGAGGTCAATGTCAAATGATATATCTTTAGAACACCACAACAGTGTGCTTTTTTTTCCCTTTTCTTGGCTACATTCTCAGGAGAAATGCATCAACTGGTTGACTTGTCTTCATTTAGCTTATTTTTTCCTACCAAATATCGTCATTATGAACTCAGTACACACATCGCAAGCAGATTATGGAGTTTGAATGTCATTTGCACCTTGAAATGAGGAACAAAGGACAAAGAAACTATCTTATCTCTTTGACTTTGTGCACCGTAGTGGTAGTTTAGGACATTATAGAAGATTTCTGTCCACCTCAGCTGTTAGGAGACCATCTGTATACCCCTGCATAACAGATCAGCGCCACTGAATATTCATGCATCATCCCTCCCCTTATCACATTAGATTAGAACCCATGTGGCGAGAAACCAAAAAAAAAAAAAAAAGGAGTTGACAGCAGTGTTAGTTCGTCACAGACCTTTAGAGCTGCGTGTTAAATAGCACATTTACCAAATGGACACTGAGGCGAGGATGTTGCAGGAAGAGTACCTCTTGTCCTTTTTTTAAAATAGTTAAACTTTTTAAACTTTTGCCTTGTAGCTCATTTCTTCAATTAGGAATTCATTTGTATATTAAAATATACAATTTAATATTTACAACATGTCCTGAAAAAGCAGTGGATTCTAAGAGTGTGAAGAGTAAAAAAAAAGTTATCAGTTTTGTGAGAATTTTTGTGTGTTTGTGTGCATTTGAGTGGGTGAGTTGTTGGTAACAGACTTCTCAAGCCAGTTAAACTACACATGCACACCTATCATATAGAAAGAAAACAACAACTTGTTACTATAAGAACGTTTTACGAAAGCATTCAGCCAAAAAAAATAAAAAGCTCAGTTTTTTCGAATTAACGAGATAATAGCCTGAAGAATTCCTGTGTTGCAGACTAAAAGGAACTCAAACATGTCTCTTTTGTTGAGTTTAATTCACTTTTACTTTTTATGGATTGAGAAATTGGAAAATAATCTTGTCTATGAACTATGTAGATGGGATTATTACTAGTTTGTCGATCAGAGCAGACACACGTCTGTTCACATGCAAATCCCTATAGGCTGCACAATCATTAAAAAATCACGATCTCAATTCATACTTGTATGCGATCTCATTTCCAAATGACAACAATTTAAAAAAAAATAAGACGACTATTGTACCGCTTTTGATCCGGGACATAGTCTGCATGAAAACGAGCGCTCCCTCTTTCTCCCTCAAATGACAAATTTCAAAATGATTATTGTTACAATTATTCAAAGGTTGTAAGAGGAGACAAGAGAGACATTTATTGTTTTTATGTTCAGTGTCAGCTGTTATGAAGTTGATGTGCAGGTAATAAGTGTATTTATTTTGGAAAAAAATCGTGAGAGAATTGTGATCTCAATTCTAAGCAAAAACATTGATTCTCATTTTATCCAGAATCGTGCAGCCCTACAAATCCTCATCAGATCTTCTGGACGTGGCTGTGTTTCTCATGGATCAGTTGACTAAATATGGGATGCTCCACAGTTATAAGTTGATGCATTTGAAAGGCATTCAGTCTGACTATGTGGTGACACAGGAAACAATCGGAAGACTACGAACAATTCTAGACCCTTGCAGAGTTCAGCTGAAACTCTCAGACTTGAACACATGGGTCTAGAAGGTCTAGGTCACTTTAGGCTATTATTATCTCGTTAATTCGAGCTATTTAATTTTTTTCGGGTGAATGCAATACGCTTGCATAACATATAAACAAACGTGACAAATATCATTTAGATTTTGACTTTTGTAGCTTAACCAAAGTCCATTAGTAGAGATCTGATCTGTGTAACAAACACAAACTCTCATGATTGGTAGATGAGGATAGCCAAGGTTTTCAGTTGTGTACATTTTAAAGCTCAGATATAGTCACTAATATATGTTATGAAAGTCACTGTTTCCAGAAAATAGAAA
Organism: Callopanchax toddi; assembly: GCA_006937965.1. Lineage (NCBI taxonomy): Eukaryota > Metazoa > Chordata > Actinopteri > Cyprinodontiformes > Nothobranchiidae > Callopanchax > Callopanchax toddi. The sequence continues at coordinate 161,007 of SSNR01000555.1, forward strand.
TCTTGTAACGAGAGATTGAAATGACTTTGTCTGTCTTCACACATCTGTTCAAAAAATCACTTCAAAGGTTGGTGTCCTTCTTTGTAAAAGCCACATTAGTTACGCCGTCTCTCGCCTTCCAAAGCAGACAATGATCCAAATGTACTGTATGTAACTTCTTATAAGTGGAAGAACTCCAGGGATTGTTTCAGGTCTCATCACATGGATAATAAATCTTCCCATTAAGTGCCTACAAAGGAACATTGGTAATTGATATCAGAGCAATTAGGGCAGGAATGTGACACATTTATAGCCGTGGTGTACTGGTCAGCTGTGTTTTATGTGCTCTTGGGGCCGTCGCCTGAATGAGGGTCACTTATCTATGTGTCTCATGAATCCTTAAGCAGCTGCTCTTCGCTGTTAGCCCGGCTGGCATTGGGAGTCGAGTAGTTTGTTAGAGGATTTCACCAACGCGGCTGCAAGGCGGTGTGGCGAACATCTGTTGTGTGTGGAGAACAATGCTAATATATTTGCATAAGCATGGATTCTTCCTCTCATAAAAGAAGTCTACCAGCACTTTGAAAAGACATGCAAAAAAGAAGACTTGTATAAAAAAATACAAATTGTGATTTTTTTTTTTTATTTGCTCATAGAAAAAAAATGCAAATTTTGCTTATGTAGGGAAAAACGATTTATTAAAGCAGCAATGTTTTGACATTCTTGTTTTTTTCTTTCTGTTTTAGGTGCACAGGAGGTGGTGATCAGATGTCCCCTTAATCACATACAATGTATTGGGACTAAAAAATGTATTCATTTTAACAAACTCTGCAACGGGGCTAAAGACTGCGAGGACGGGTACGATGAAGGAGTTCACTGTCGAGGTAGGAATTAATAACGCCTTCACGTACATCCTTGTTCTTGTTGCCTTGGGTTCAGAATGCATAAATTGTTAAGCATTCTCATTATCACAGCAAATAATCAGACAATGCTAATTCTATTAGGATTATTAAAATTGTATAATTTACCCTTTAAATTAGTATTGACTTTGTGAAATATGTAGCTTTGGCAAATGTTAAACCAACATTGATTACTTGTTAATGCGCTTTGAATTATTACTCAAAATTTTTAAGTCAATTGAGTCTGTAAATGCTGTAAAGGCAAATCGAATCCATGCTGTGATGATTTGAGTTGGCACTTTTTTAACTTTCCCAGTTGAACCGGTTGCCACGGTGATTTCTCATCATCCTTGCTGTCAGAGCAGGCGAGAAACACAGCAGGACAGTCGCGCCAGGTGTTGTGCTGCACACAAGTTTTTGTTGTTGCTTACTTTCTTTGCAAATATACCAAGCTGTTACGGACACCTGGCTGGTGCGATAAGCTGTGTTTGCCTTGCGATTGCTGCAGTCTTGGCAGAACAATAGAACCCCGTCAGGCAGAAACCACAACTTTTCCTGACCTGTAAGAAAGTTAAAATCAAGCTGGGGTTGAACTCTGTGTGAGGCTGAGGTGCAAGGAAGTGGTAGCTTACAGTGATGAGGAAAGAACAGAAAAAGGACTGCAAAAAATCTACACTTCAAGTTGTCTGCCTTTTTAGTTTAAAAGTTTAGACGACTTCAAGTGAGCTAATTGCAAATTTATACAACTTTTCTACAGACTGCATGGGAAATGAGTTTGCAGAACTTCACTGCACTGAAGCAGCAGGACTTTTTCCTCCTGCTTTCACTATTATTTTAGTGCTATTGAGCTAATCTACACTACTGGAACAAAACCATAAAGACTGTTAGGAGAAAAAAAGGCAAAATAATTTGAAAATTCTGTGGTCATGTCAAAAAAAAGAAAGAAATGCCATCTGAGAGTGACAATCAAGTCTGCACTCACTGAAAAAGATTTTTCACATTTTGCTAAGCCATTGCATTGTGAAGCTAAAGTGAGTCAAACGGCAACAAAAAAAGACAGTTGATGTTGAAAGCATCAGGTAAGTTTCTGTGTCTGTTGGAGAGTATTCATGGTATAAAACCTGCCCTTTCTATAGGTGCTACATAGTCAATAAGTGTATTCATGCTGCTTGAGAGTGGTGAATTGCTTCCTCTATAATAGAGTTTCATAATAAAACCATTTGTCTGGTATTTTTCTAGCATACAGCTGGAACACAATAAGACTAACTTTGCTGTATGATTCATTTCATTGATCACAATCCATGAACTACAGGAAATCTGGACAGTATTTTTTTTTTTGTCCTGGTTAAAAGTAAAAAGAAAATTAAAATCACTGCATGCATAATCCAAAAAAGCCAATTTAATCTTTTTGAAACAATTAAAAACATATTTATTTCTTGGAATTATTTCTTACATTTTCTGTGCTATTGTTAAAGATAAATGATGTACCAGGTTACATTTGGAACATATTATTTAATCCTGTTTTATTTTTTATTCCTATTTACATTTAAGTACTTTCTTTAATAACATCTTTTGTGTATAAAACATAAAGTGATGTTACAGATTTTGTTGATGATCTCCTCCTACAGATATTTAGATATTGAGGATATTTATTCACAGATTTGTCATATTTTGGATATCTTACACATCATTTAGTTCTTTTATACAAAGTTTAGAGGTCAGAATATTAAGCTTTCTAATGCCTGCAACTGAAAGATACCATGCATATTACAGGTGGGCTCCCATTTTCATAATTTAGCAATGCAAGTATAAGGAAATGCATTAAAAACCATCTATTTTTGCAACATTTCAGTGTTCTCTATTCAACGTTTGAGGCCTGTTATTGGAAAGTATTGCATATAGTGTAATGGTTCAGAGCTGCAGGGTGTGATCTCTATTATATACTGTATGTATAGAATTTTTTCACATATTCTTGATCAATTTGGGATCAGAAGACTTAATAAAATGGCTTCATTTCCTTCCTTCGGTGCAAAACAGTATTTTTAAAAATGTTCTGTGATCCGGTTTCTTTGCAGTCTTCACTTTGTGAAATAAGCAAAGCTTTTGTTCTCTGTTTTTATGACACATGCCCTTCATGTGTGATTGGGTTACAAAGAACCTGTGCACTTAATTTAATTTTGCATTGTGTTAAAAAAATGCAATCTAAAAATATTACAGTTCAATGCAGCCAGTTGCACTCAAAACGTCATCGTCTAAAGCGGCAAAATGCATGATTAGTTCTGAAAAATAGTTAAAGATATAAGTGTTATTTATTCTCTTCTCTATTTAACATTTTTAATAATTGCCTCAACTTTTCTGGAGTTGACTCAGGGACACTCAGTGCAGAACATGTTAGTTTCACGTGGAAAAACCAAATTCACGGAAACAGGAGAAATTCAGGTCACTAAAGAGAAGTTGAAGGCAACCAGCTGGTCCTCTTCAAACTTTTTTTCCCTCCCTTTTTTGCCCACCTCTTATGAATATACATGCTGAGCATCCCAAGAGACCCTGATATGAAGGTACCCATATGGAAAACCATCAAACTCTTTTTGCTCACCTTCAGGAAACTCGTTTTTTTAATCGTATGCTCAGGGCCGCGCTGTGGGAGCCCTGAAGTCTCTGCTGCTTGCATTTAGGAAGACAAATGTCAGTCCTAAATAAATACACCTCAGCCAGAGGCTTTGTGTGATTTCTGCAGGTCCCTGAAAGTGTAGACAAACAAATGAGTGTCATGTAAAAATGTTAAAGCAGGTGGCTTAGGGCGTGTAGCCTTGACACTCGGTATGTGCCGAGTGAAACATTTAATCTGAAATTTGGAAATTTGCCGCGTTTACTTGACTTAAAGGTCCACGTGTGAGAATGAGTGGATCTGATTTTTTTCTTTAGAGTGGTTTTACTATATCTCATTCATTAACAATAGAATATATCTGATCACATAAATAAATACTATATTTTCCCCTAAATGCTTCTTTATTCAAACTAAACAACACCAACTAAATCATATTGATGATGTAATTAAACCAAGATGTGAACATTAATCTCTCACCTGAGGGTCAATATTTAATTTTGCTTGCAACTATTTTATGATACATTCACAGCAGTTTCAGTGATTATGATTAATAAACTAATATTAGATTTGGATGATCGTGCAGCCCGTAATCACACACTGATGAGCTTTACATCCTAATGCAGGGAGCTGCAAAGTTGTGGTCATATGGCTTTGGAAGGTTGTTGTAAAGTTATGTATGTAATATACATAATTTGCATTAAACAAATCCAAACTGCAACTCTTTGATTCAAACAGGTTTTGAAAGATTGTGTGATAAATATTATTTAAAAATCCACATAAAATTGTTTCAAAAACATCATGCGGTTTACAACGTTTTCCACATCTTCTGACATTTCAACAATACTAATAAGCACCCTGGTGCAGATTTATCCCACACTGAGCTCAACCCAAATCATTGCATTGATCATTACCAACCTGCTATGGTAATGGCTCATGAGTACCTGACATTTACTGCAGAATAAGGCAATTTTTAATGGTTCAAATGTGCTGCACAGGCATGGAAAAAAGGTCGATTTGAATAGGAAAAGCAGGACACAATAGATATAATTCATATTTGAATTTACATTTTATTCTCAGAAGAGTGAAGCTACTTCAGAAAAATGTAAGGAACTCAAGAAAAATCAGAAGATGACTTGCATACTTTAGACATAATCTAACACGGTGTTCTGTTAAGCCTGTCGTGTGTGTTGACTCTCTTTTTATTGAGAAAGCTACTTCAGCTGCTACAGTTATTGCTGCTGCTTGCGATTCCATTACACCTCTGTATGGGCTCTGATTCGGAGCTTTTTACTTTAGTGGAGAAGTCTAGTGCTCTTTGATTTCCCCCCCCCAAAAAACTGTTAACGCTAAGGTTTTATGTTAGGAGAAGGGGATCAATGTTCTGTATCAACTACCAAACTCATACTAAAAACCATATTTCTCTTGTAAAGATTCAACAGTTAAGAAAGAAGAGGATTTTTACCCGCAGCCAGCGCTTGTATTTACACAAGAAATGCCAAAATCTGATAGGAGTCGAATGTAGAAACAAAATAAAAGCCTTGCATCCCCTAGAAGTTTTAAACCAAGATCATTTTCTTTCATTATGCATCATTTCACATGATATTGCAGGATCTTGAAGAATCAGTCAAATTGATTTGAAAAGTTAATCACTTCAGTGATTACCTGCTGAAAGTTTCATCAAAATCTAACTTTAACCCGACTGGTTCATGAGATGTTTTGGTAAAAATCAGACGTGGCTCACACCAGTCATCGTGTGTGGTTTAGGGGTTTGTGATGGAGATGACGCTCACATGATTTTAGCCTAAAATCAAATATTTGTTTCATTGAAATCTGTCCAGTGAGTCATGATATATTTGCCTAAGACAATATACACACAGAAAGGCAAAAACATTCAAAGAAACATTTAAAAAATTGGATGCATTGACAAGGCAAGAGTGACATGCACTTTTAGACATGGAGAGTCAAATCATCTCATTATGGTGTTTATGTGTGTTTTGGTCAATTATGGGATGTTCAGATAGATCATTAGTTTTTTCCTTTAAATCTTTTTTATCATTTACATACATTTAGACCATTTTTTTATATTTGTTACTGAGGTTATGTTCTCAAACTTCCTGTTTTATTTTGAAATATATCCCCTCTTCTCATTTCAGATCTCTTTACTTCCTGTTGTAATTATCTCTGATGCTGTTCAGCTGTGCCTCGTTAGCTTCCCTATTTAAACCTCTTCTTGTGCTGCTGTCAGTTGTCTATTCATTTTTATGTCTTGTAAACTAATGTTGCAGCCTTTTTGCCTTCGCTGTGCATCGAATGTTTTAGTGGTTCTGGATTTCGAACCCATTCTGAATCACTAATTTTGACCTTAAACTAAGGAATAAGGGATTTTATTATGTTTGCCTGCTCTTTCTGAATACTGCGTTTGAGTCTCTCTTCCTTGATGAAATAAAGTATTTAAACATTTTGTTACAAAGAGAGCTTTGATTTTACACCTGACTGGTCTTTCTTGAATCTCTGCTGGCCTTAATCCAATGAGAGATTTTATACAAAAATATAAATTTGAATTATTTTGATTGTTATTTAATTGCTTTTGCATGTTCATGGCTTTGAAATGCTTTCTAAAGCATTTGATCCCAGAATATATGGAACTAACTCTTCCTCTCAAGTGGAATCTAGATGTTTTTCCTGCAAAGTTTTCTGTGCCATAGCCTCTCATTCTTCCCTTTTCTGGAGCTAATTTCACTTATTTGGCAAATTTGAATTAGAACAGAAAATGAGTGGAAGAAAAACTCTGCTGTGCTTATCCTTATTGCCAAAATACCTGACATAATTGAAGCTGAAGATGGCCTCTGACTAAAAGGATTCCAGAAACACTAACAGATTCTTCTTTTCTGTGGAAGCAATCTGAGAAAAAAAAAAGAGAGTCGAACATGCATCATCCCTCCCACCTTGTGTTTCTGAACAACATTCAATTATCTCACATGATTAACTTTTCATTACGACAACTCAAACACACAAACACTTTTCTCCTGTGTGAAGGAGGCTGTGATAAGTGATGCTCCTCTTCCATAATGGTTGGCCATGAACACATCTCAGAAACTTTTTTCTCTGTGTGTTTTTGGTAGGTTGAACGTGTGTTGCTATCCAGTCTGTAAACTGTAACTTATTAGCATATTTATTAAATTTCCCCCTCCCTCTAATAGATGGAACATTTGCAGTAAGTGGTCAAAGTGATTGTTTCCCCTCTCCTTGTTGTCACACTGCAGTGTTTACGGATACTTTTTTTTTTTGTTCCTCTGCCATTTTGCTGTTGCATTACCCAGTAAAAGTAGAAAAAAATGAAAGTAATTTTTCATAGCGTTCCGTTTCCTGTGCCTGCATTTCCTATAGTTGCATTTCCAATAAATGTATCAAAGCATTACGAGTGGTAAAGTCATCCTATTTAAAATTCCGGTGTCAGATACTGTTGTTGCTGTGGGAGAGGTTCCAAGTCTTGTGGTGCTTACGATTGACTGCCAGACCCCACAACAAGCTATATCAACAACAGCAGACACTGGCAATCAATATTTCATGCATCTTACTTTGTTCTTCCACAGGCCGGCGAGATATTGTCACTCATATCATTACTCTTTTTAATATGTGGAAACAATCTGGTGTCATCGAATCCTATTACAGGGGATTTTCGTCCTCGGGAGTGGTTCAAATTAAAATTTCATTGTTTGCCGGAAGAGTTTGACACTCACACCCATGATGTTTCTTCCAATATTTCAGGGCATGTCAGAAACCTGGCTGTGAACCAGTTTTCAAATCTCTCAGCAAATTGTGCTCCGGGAGGATTAACAACATTTACTGTCACATTTGAGCCCAAGTTTCAGCGAAAGGATTACAGTCTTTAAAAAAAAAAAAGAAGCATATCTGTATGTACTGCTCATTTAAAACATTTCCCCCCTTTTTCCTAATATGCCTCGTCTACACCATCCGGACATCTCTATGTCACATCAAAGCTGACACACTTAAGCTTTTCAGATACATTTCTAAAGGCCTGTCAATAAACCGCGCTGTTGCAATCATACAGATAATATTACCCTGCACAGACATCTCAAATGTCCAAACTCCAGAGAATATACGACCCATTTTCAGTGTTGTGGAAAGAGCCCTGTCACTCATGCCACCCAAAGGATATCAACCACGGCTACAGACCAGGGAATTGGTTAAAGTCCTTATGCATGCTTTAAAATCCTGGAAACGTCCATTCACCCGCCACTGATGTACCTTCTGCAAGGCTTTTACCATCTAATTTGGTCCCACATCAAATATTCGACTGCAGAGTTTCAGGGGGAAAGGCAGTGTATTCACAAAAGCAATGGTCATCATCCCTAAAGGAAAGCTTAAACAAGGCCATATGGGACATTTCGACTGTTAGCCTTGGAGTGGTCTTTTCTTGCTCATTGTGAAACTCTTTGTTAATGCTGGCAAAGGAACAGAGCAACACTCACATCTATATTCAGCCATCTGTGTGGCTAAATGTTCTGATAATTCTCCTCTTTTAAGTGATCCGTCCTGTCATGATGTCCTTGCTAAAGTCCCATAAGTATTTTATTATTATGATAATGTTTTAATTGCCTGAAATCTTTATAGTTTTGAAAAAGATAAACTATTATATTTTAAATTTATTGCGGTGGGTGAAAAAACGTAATGTTTTCACGATATTCATTTCTTAAGGTCAAGTCAGAATCACCATGCTGAACCCAGTACTTCCATCACATCCCTCTTTCTTCTAGATTTTGTTGTCCGCGTATTGTTTCTGTTTTTAGTTCATTTTTTGTCATCTCCAAATTCTGTTTTGGCTCAAAACAATCCAATGTCCGCTCTCTACCGAGTCATTTCTGCTCCAAATGTGTCAAAAGTTAGGTTTTACTTGGGCAGAAGCGACGGTGTGATCAACGCCACCTGGAGTGGCACTTCGTATCCCAGTAAACCAGAAAGCTGGTCCGGCAGACGTGTTGCATGAACATTTAGTCATTTGGGTGAAAACGTGTTGCTTCCTGTGGTAATCAGTTTTAACACATTATATAAATGATGCAATCTGGTGCGAAGAAGTCATGCTCTTTTTGCTCATTTCTGCCCGTTTTAGGTATGCACTCTACTTTTTTTTGCAATGAATTCATGAAAATGTTATTTTTATTATCAAGGAGGCCTTATTGTGCAAAATATTTAATTGTCTCGAAATAGAACATGTTTTTTTATGGAGTCAACGCCATACTTGTGTAGCTTTTGATTATTATATGCTGCCTTGGAATTCAGATGAAGTAAATGTTAAGTCATTATACCATTATACAAAATTAGAAACTGATGAGTATTTTGGATTTGTCAATGGTGGGAAAGTGGAAGTCATTATGCAAAGTACGTGATGCTTACTGTTTCTCTCACCATGTTTGTTCTCATTTATGTGCACTCATCTATTACAAGTCTTATCAGTTGAATGCATTAAAAATGACATGCAAAAACACATTCAGCAATAATACTAAGTTAGTTTAATGGATTTAAGTGTTTGCAGAGAACACAGTTGAGTCGTGGAAAGCAAATAGTTTTTTTGTAGATTTCAATTGTCTGCATAGAACAGATGCTATATCAATGATATGACATGTACTCTGAAAATGACTCTAAAGGTTGCATAGGTCTATGATGCAAGCTCAGTTCTAGAAGTACTTCAGGTCTTAGCTTGTCAAGAGGGAAATCTCATCACCTGGTGTCTTAAAACACATATAAGGATTAGCTTTGAATATCTTCAGCACAGCATGCAGGCATTTGATTACTACTTCACAACAGGGAAGCAAGCTAGTTACCTCATGATGAATAATAATGCATGGGTCACACGGGGTCCACACACAAGCTATAGATTAGTATTAAACATGGAGGACTGGATAAAGCATCCGTTTTGACCCATCTGTCAAGGACTGACAACCTTCAAATAAATGACTTACTATCTCAAAATGCTATTACCAGAAACTCATTTTTTCTCAACTTCTTTCAAACCTTGACTTGATCTTTATCTATATTCTGAATTTGCATGGTCTACCTGTTCCTGTGTGGGTTTCCCCTGGTAACCTTGTAAAAGTGAGTGCACACTCTTGTTTGTCTTATTTATCTCTGTTTGCCCCGTGATGGAAAAGGGTCCCTGTTCAGCGTGTAGCTCAGCCCTCATCAGCAGAGATATGTTCCACCAACCTCCAGTATTCATAGTTTAATGCAGTTAGGAGGAGCAGAGGAAGCGTGTTTATTCTGGTCCACTCTAGCTGCACTCTTTAATGTCCCTGAAAGATAGCAGCCAGTGATAATGTATCTATCCGAGCAGGAAGATTTACCGGCCTGTGGCTTTTGTAGCTGACTGTAATTCAAGGCATTTTATCTTGTGCTTTCTATCCTATTGTGCATTGAATGCCATTGTATAGCTTGCTCCACTTTAGTCTGTCCATTCAACTTACTTATCTGTGTCAGAGTTGACGTTTCTATATGCAAATTATGAATTAAATTCACGCTCCAAACAGCCTGCAACATAAAGCTATTCTGCAAAAAAAAAAAAAAGGGAATAAAAATAAGTCAATTCTTTGCTTATACATTTACTGTTTAGAACAAAACATGCAACCCTGCAAAAAGTTTGACTGCAGAAGCTCTTTGTGGTTTGACTTAATCAGTAACTTGCATCAATTCAACTTTCATCAAAAACTAAATCTGATGGGCTTTTTCTTTTTTGCACACTGTATTTGTAAATGCAAATTAGTTCTAGGTGCATTTAAAAAATTGGAAAAAAGCTAGACTGGTCGCAAAGGATTTCAGTGGTTAGTGCCGTCTCCTCACAGCAAGAAGGTCCCTGATTAAAATCTTGGCTAAGCATGCTCGCCCCCTGGCTGTGTGGGTTTTTCCTCTCAGTGCTTCAGACCAAAAAACATGCATGTTATGTGAATTGGGGTTTCTTAAGTCACTGCAGAAGTGAATGGAGGATAGGTGTTTTTCTTTTTGACGTATTGCAACCTTTCTAAGGTGTGTCCTGCCTCTCGCTCAATGATTTGCAACACTGAACAGGATGGAGTGGAGAAAGAACGGAACCTAAATAAATTCTAGAAAAGGTTTAATCTCCTGAAGCCAGACAGGAACTGAAACACATTTTTATTTTTGTGAGAACATAGATGTGTTTGAACTCTGTAGGCTTTTCCTGCTGGGTTTTTTTTGGGGGGGAAATTATCAAAAGCATTACAATTTTCTTTCTATTCTTGTGGAGCAATAGAAAAAAACAAACATAGATTTAAAAAATAATGCTGTGTATTTTATGAAGTTAGCAATCACACAGCAAGGCTGCAGGCTACTTTACTAACCATTAGCGTGTTTAAATCCTGAACTAGCACTTAAATACATTTTGAGACTTTTTGAAAACTGTTAAAGATTTGTTTGCACGCTACTGTTAGCGCAGCAGGAGTAGCCTAGCAGTAAACAGGCTTCTATTTTTACTTACGTTCGATTTGAGGCATCATGCAGAGCTGTGACTCCAAATTTTCCATCATTTATGTGAATAAACAGTTCGTTTATTCCCAAAAAAAGGAAGGGGAGTGTTAATATCATACTTTTTTTTATTATCAATATTTATTTCATTCAATAAAAACAAACAAAATATACACACACAAAAAAAACCCCACATAAAACAAACCTGAATAAAAGGGAGCAGATAGAAGAAAAAAAATCTTATAATTTCTGCCCCTTTTTATAACTAAAACAACAAAATTATAATGTATTCCACCAAGTGTCTTTACGTTTCATTTCTTATCCCGACTAGTGTTCAGTTTACATGTGCATATCCACCCAACATACCCGATCTAATGCATCCTTTAACTACCCCCAGTGTCCTTGACTCCTTTACATCCCCGTCAAGGTTATTCCATAATTTTACACCTTTAACAGAAATGCTCATTTCCTTCATTCTGGTTCTAAATCTTGTTTTTTTTAAAGACTTCAGTTCCCTTCAGCATATAACTACTTTCCCTCTTTTCAAACATTCCCTGAATGTTTGTCGGTAAAGTATTCATATTAGCTTTATACATTATTAGCAATATTCTCCAGTTAACTAAATCATGAAATGTCAATGCTTTGTATTGTATGAATAATGGGTTTGAAGGATCTCTATTATTAATGATTCTTAATGCTCGTTTCTGCAAAATAAACAACGGTTGTCTGTAAGATTTAAATGTGGATCCCCAGATTTCGTAGGTTAAATATGGAACAATCAGTGCATTGTACGATGAGAACAACCCAGAACTATTCAGTAAGGACTTTACATTATGTAGTATTGCAATGGCTTTGGAAATTTTACCTTTTACACAACTAATGACTTCCAGGTCAGACCCTCATCAATCTTGACCCCCAGAAATTTAGTTTTTTTAACCCTTTCAATTTCAAATCTGTCTATTTTCAATGATACATCACTGTTTTTCTTATCATTAAATAATATAAAATTAGTTTTGTTAAGATTCAGTGTTAATCTATTTATGTCGAACCAGTTTTTAATTTTTATCAGTTCATTATTTATCAACTTCACTTATATCTGATCTGAATAAAACAATGTTGTATCATCAGCAAATAGAACCTTCATTAATAAACAAGTCATTAATACACTTTTTAAGTGCTTTTATTTGCATTTACATATACATTTATTAATTCCTTTGACCAAAACTTTATTTTTAATGAAGATTTTACCTTGCTGTAGATTTTATGTTGCGTTAATGATCATCCTCCCTCGTTTAAATTAAAATTGATGTGTTAAAATAAGTTGATCTTATGTGTAGCTGCTCTAGTCTGAAGTAATGAAGTGTAAAACAGGCATGAAATGATTAATTCAACATATCTGCGAAGTGCAAAATAACAGCAGATCTTTTCTTTTTCACAAGATTTGACTCTAAGTGCGTCGAGCTTCAGCACTTCACCACAAGGAGTCAGTGAGAAGTATTCATAAATGTCAAAGCAGGCTCTCCGGTTATTGTGGATGAAAGGTTACTGGGCATTTACATTTTTCTACTTCTGTGTTTACTTGCTCTCAATCACCTCAAAAGGTTGTTTGCACCAAAATGAAAGCTCCATCATTTCAAATTCAACCCTCTGTCTGTCAAAACTGTCCCAGGGGCCTCTGAGGCCTAAAAACACAACGTTCTCCCCTGCTGCTCCACTTAAACCCTCTCTGAGGCTGTTAATTGTAACACTGATATTTTTCACTGAATGCATATATTAATATAAATGGCTTTTTTTTCTTTGCACACTTCAGTGGCGTCTAAAAAAGCTGAGATTTACATGATACTCTCCAAGCTACCCAGCTGCTACATTTGTCTTCTTGAGTCGGTAAGCTCAGAGCAAGTCTAGATATCAAAAAGGGAATTTGAATAAGTCTGTTTTTCAGCTGTTATCATCACATTGTTCCGTCTACCTAAAAATATAAACCCTGACATCCAGAAAGTAATGACAGATGAAGCTTTCCTTGTCATTTATTTAAAAGTGCACCAAGTTAAGAAGTTATTACTGTTCCAACATTTTATTAATATCTTTTTTTTTTCTTTTGTTACAGCAGGGAAGACCATAAATAATCAATACACAGCTGAGTCTTTCAGGCTGTAAGATGATAATAATTAGAGAACAGCAGCGGGATCATAATCATCATGCCGTTAAATCGTTGTTTTGAGGGTTATTCTTTCTTTTCTCTGAGTTAATAATTTATTCCACTTCTTTGAGCCACAGAAAGATGCTATTGTTCATCACGGATTGATGATATTCTGAAAATACGCAGGAAATGACAATGTTGTCACTTCCTGATGACTGCCAGGATCATGACTCAGTGTGAGGACTTAACAATGCAATCTTTATTAAGCTCTAATTGTGGTGAAAACTTCAGGATGACAGTTGAAACTTCATTTTTGAACCCAATAGTTTTGGATTTTTGAAACTTTCCTGTTATATATATATATATATATATATATATATATATATATATATATATATATATATATATATATATATATTCCTGTTTGCCTCTCTACCTGCCAATTCACTCTGGCATTTAGTAACTTTGACATTTCTTTCTATTGTTATTTTTTTTCATGCTGTATTGATCCTATAATTGACATTCTCAAAAAAGAAACATTTGTACTCGATAATTTCATTTCCATGTTGTGAATCTTGGAGGTTTTATGTCTTAGGATTATATTAACCCCATGACAGTCGGCTGGGGGGGATTTTGTTTCTTTTCTAACCTACAAAGGAGCTGTTGAGAAGGAAAGAAACATGACAAAAGAAATCCAAAATTCACAAATTAGAAAAGTCATTTTCTTCCCCACCTGCCCTGCCATTCAACATTTTTGCAATCCTCTTTCTGTTACCCCCCCCCCTGCAGAGCTTCTTTCAGCCTGCCATGAGCTCCGGTGCCGCTATGGCTGCATCATGACAAGAAACGGCACCTTCTGTTTCTGTGCTGACGGCTTTGAGGTCGGCGAGGATGGAACAAGCTGCAGAGGTAAGATTCTGGGGAGCCAGGAGGAGGCCCCCCCCCCCCCCCCCCCCC
>SSNR01000555.1:175090-241917 GCA_006937965.1 Callopanchax toddi
CCCCCCCCCCCCCCCCTCTAACACCAATCTCTCCTTTTGCCCTCAGCCAGACTTTTTCAGATGAATAAGCAGGAGTTGCAGGGTATATGAGAACCATCTGTCTGCAGGGAGGGCCTCATGCACACTGCGTTTCACCACCAGCACACATACTCATGCATGAACATATTGTTTATACAGCACACATCTTGTCTGTGTAGCTGGCTTTTTAATGCCTTTTTGCACATGCCACAGGCCAAGGTTTCCAGCAGACAGAGAGGACTTTGCATGCACCCCATACCAACAATATGGTTTATAATTGCTTGATTATGCTGGTGAAGAAAGTATGAAAAAACAGCAATTCCTGGATTTGATTTAAGTGGAGAAGACGGTAGACAGAGCAGTTCATAGGATACTGCAACCCCCTTAAAAGGCTCATTGGTTGAAAAAGTAATTATACCTGAAGTGCCAGACTGAGGCCAGATTAGGTATACTTTATGTATTTGGGTCATGTTTGAGCACACCTAATTTGTTACAAATGACTCTCTGCCTTTTTCCATAAGATCATGATGAATGTGCCATGTATGGTGCATGCAGCCAAACCTGCACGAACACCTACGGGTCATACAGATGCAGCTGCACAGAGGGATACATCCTGCAGCCTGACAGGATATCTTGCAAAGCCAAACAAGGTGAGCAGCACACTTGCATCAGGAAACAATACAATCTGCATAGTGTGTATGTTTCCCTGCTAATAATAAACAGGGCTCAACAGGAGTGAAATTTCAGCTTATCAACACCCCGATGTTCACCAGAAACGTCGAGGGCCAAGATGAATGTGGATTTGCAATGACCACATCCATCATCCATGTGGGAATGGGTAGATGTGGTCAGGCTGGGATAATGATAAAATTAATGAGCAGAAGATTTTAAGTGGGTGCCGTCTGGAGTATTTTGTTCCAAGACAATACCTAACATCACCCTGATTTATGTTAATGGCTGTTGGCGGATCAGTAGCGAATGTGTTCCCATGAGAAAAGCAATCTACTAATTGTAGAAATTAAACACTCAAAAAAGAAATTGCGTTTAGGCATTTAGAGTCAGCAGCCTGCAAGTAAACAAGCTCAATCAGTTGTGCCGTACATTTTTATGTCATGCATAGTGCCAAAACGGGAGAGAACGGATATTTTTTACGGGGGCCTTCTCACTGGGTTGGAAATATCTGGAGGCCCAAAACACCTTGTTGGGGATAATGCGACTGTTGTGGCTTTTAATCAGTGTGACTTATGTCCTATGAGGAATAAGCTGAATATGATTACCCATAAACTTAACTGAACCCAATGCTCACATGCATTAATATTAATTTAGCAGAGAGTGATAGTGGTAGGAGCATAACTATGGGGTTACCATTAGCTATAAAAGCTCATGAATATAAATTTGTGACAGAGCTGTGAGAGGCCAAAAGACGAGGAGCAGCAGGGTGTGAAAACCATATTTATGCACCAAAAGTAGGATTGAAATTAAAACTCTGCACCTCACAATTTGTCTTTCAGCAATTTCCTCTCGATTTCACGTTTGAATCTCACTAAAATGTATTTTTGTGCTTTTTAACTTGAAGAGCTTGATGTTTTCCATCTAGATCGAAACTGTAAATGATGAAAGTTTTGGTCAATTTAATGTTGCAAGCTTTTATCCAATGGATGCTAAAGATATTTCTTTTGCAGCAGCTTGAAAAATAAAGATTTTTAAAGGCATTGGATTGGCTGCACTAATCAATAACTGTATTTAAGTGAAAAACATAAAAAGCAACACATACCTTAACTGCCCTAAGATTAGTTATTTCAGCTCAACACCTAAAGTTAAAAAAAGTGGTGCATTTAATGCACAACTGACTGTTTTTGCAGTAAAACGTCAAACTAAACCTCCATGTTCACATACTTTTTCCTTCAACTGTTCATTTTAGTTTCCTGGTGGCTTTTGGTGAAAGTCTAGACATAAATAAAGCTACACCCAGCATCGCCTACCCCGAGTTTCTGGTCACATAAATATGTCAAAAGTTGTATTTATTCTTGAACATTCTTTTGACGGTAATAAAACATTGAACAGTGCTAGCCTTATGCAGCCTCAGAGCAGACCTCTATCAA
Organism: Callopanchax toddi; assembly: GCA_006937965.1. Lineage (NCBI taxonomy): Eukaryota > Metazoa > Chordata > Actinopteri > Cyprinodontiformes > Nothobranchiidae > Callopanchax > Callopanchax toddi. The sequence goes on from SSNR01000555.1 coordinate 177,211, forward strand.
AGTGTCTTGGCAAAACCCCGTCTAAGAGAAAGTGTGTGTCCGAGTCAAGCACTAGCAGTTACGTGACCCGACACTCTGATTTATTGCCCATATTAGGAGAGCAGCCCTTGACTTGAACTTGTGTAGAAGATTGGGATAAATAGAGGCCCTTTTAGGAGGGCGAACCTGATGTCAGAGAATGTGCACGGTCAATTAAACCCATAAAGCAGCTTATTTCTGTTTTACCACCTCAGTCTATTGCATGAAGATGGGGCTGGGGGAAAGTCCACCCACCTGCCTGAGGTGGTGTTTGTTTTTCAGTTTGTTGAGTTAGCCTAAATGAACTTTAAAAAAAATGTACACAACTAAGTCCATTTTTTAAAAACCTAGCTCGTTTGATGCACATTAATAACATTTTTTTTGCACAAAAACCACACGCTGGTTTTACATCAAACAGCCTACCCATGAAAGTAAATTATACATGTCGGAGTTGAATAAATCAGTCAGCAGCTTTCTTCTCCAAAACCAGAGAAACAAATGTATTCGTACACCTGCTGGGTCCGACTCGTTCGTATGGCCCGATAACAAATTACTGCAATTATTAGCTGTGTGATGAAATGATTATCCAAAAGCTGTTAGTTGAACAGTGAAATATGGATGTATTTACTTTAAAAAGATGTTTGAGAAATTTGCAAATATGTGATTATAATATTACAAATCTGAGGTAGTTCAAAGTGATATTGGTGAGTTTATAGATTATGTAAATTTACAAATGAGATATACAGAAATAAGACTTTTACATAATAAGAAAATGAAGATGTATAATATAATGAGAAGATAGTGACTGAGTGTAGCTGGTTGCATCAGATTTTCCTTTCTCACTTGTTGCTCATACAGTAAATAGTTAGAATATTGTCATTTCTTACTTGGGATTTTCTTCCAAACTCTTTGTTTTCTCCTTCTGTTATTTGAACATCATATATTTAAAACCCGCCTCCAGATCCTCGTCTATTTTGGTTCTTTCTAATTTACTTCACACACTAAATCTACTGAAAAAATGAGGACGGAGATGTGTTTAAGTCCTGGTCTCAGTGGCTTCCATCTGAAATGGAAAAAACATGCATGGCAATTTTTTGGGTGAAAGTTGTAGATTATGTTAAAGGGCCCATGTCATGGTTTTCCATGTTTTCTGACTTATCTATCATGTTGCAACGTTGAGTTCTCACCTTAAACCTGCCAGAAAGAGCAAACAACGGCGTCTATCTGTCTCCTAGTACAGCCAGTGAGAAGCTCTTCATTATTTTGAGTTATAATGCTGCAACGCTAATCGAGAGGCATCAAAGATTAATATAAATGGATTTAAATATCGAGCCATGGGCCCTTTAATGGTTCAACAAGGGTTTATTTATTTATTTAACTTTTTTTCCACTAAATCATGTGATGCAATTCAAGGCTGCTTACTTTAATCATGCAAAATGTATTGCCACATATATTATAGGTAATAGGATATAATATATTATTTGGTAAAAACATTGATTGAATCCATTCAAACTCCACTACATATTAAAAGCATAGCAACCTATCAGGCCTGTGTATGTGATGGTTTGAAAGTGAGAACAGCCTGTCCCAATGATGTTTTCCTTTTATCTCAGATCCAGGTGACAGTCATCCAGTGCTACTTATTGGTGGCTCTGATCGTGTTGTCATCGCCCATCTAAATGGAACAGGCCTTCAGCCCCTGAGGTCTCTAAGTGTAAATGGAACACTAGCATTAGATTTCCACCACAGCCAGGAAAGTGTATGCTGGACCCTATCTACAGAGTCCTCTGGGCAACTCCGCTGCGCTGTAATGAGGAATCTGCGAGGATTCACCCGGGAAAAGGAAATAAGAACACAACAAAGTTTACAACGTAGGTTTCAATATCTGTTACAAAGTCCTGTATGTTACTCTCTTCGCTCTCATTTACATGAAGAGGACAGAACTCCTCTGCTGAGATGCACGTCTCTCTCTCTCTTGCACACACAGGCTCAACATTATTTTGCTCCATCTCTCCTCTTCATGCTGCAAGTCGCCTCTAGCTTCTCATTATCTGTGCAGTTTAAGACAGGTTAGCCTCAGCAGTTTCAGGGTTCACCTTTATCCTACAGCTGTCACTCGTGTCTGCAGGCGATACAATCATCGCTCCCTCAGAAATGCTTTTTATTTTTCTTTTCTTTTTCCAAGCACAGACCATTATAAACATTAACTGCAATTTACACTAAATTTGCAAGACTTCTAGTGATTTTTTCAGGCTTTTTCAAAAGCGTCTGTAACAAACGTCAGATGTTTGAGTCTATAGAAGGATGCAGGTACTTAATAAACATCTTTTTGAACAGTAAGGGTTCTCAGTAGACATGGTGTAATTTAAAGGAGTGCCTCGCCAATTTCCTTCATCACACCAGCGACTTTTATCCTGGAAAAGACGACGATTGCGTCTCTGAGGGGAGTGTTTTTGGAATTTGATAAGAATACCTTTTAAGATGTCATTAGGTTTACTTCTTCTGGGACAAAATTCATGTGTTTTAAAACTGACATTTGAGTTTTAGATGTGAGAACATTTTCCCAGGGAGATATATCGAAATGTGTGTGTGTGTGGTTTTTTGCAGATGTGGAGCAGATGGCCATCGACTGGCTAACGGGAAACTTTTATTTTGTCGACCGTGTCGCTGACAAGATATTTGTTTGCGATCATGGTGGGGAGACTTGTGTTACCATCGTACAACTAGACCTACTGAATCCTAAAGGAATAGCCTTGGATCCCCTCATGGGGTGAGTATGCAGCTGAAAGCTCCACATGATCATTTATCTCTTGTAAATAAAAGAAAAATCATCAAAAATTTAAAAAAGAGAGGGAAAATTATGCAATGCACTCTTTATAATAATTGCCTCTGGTTGGGACGTTCCATTAAAAGGATTTAAATGATTTCCTGTCCTTTGACGCAGCCGTTTTCCCCTTTGAGCGGTGTAATTTTGAGGGGAGCCGACAGCTTCTACTGTCCAGACATTCATCTGTATTCACTGATTTCACTACACACGCCACAAAATAAAATACCCCCGCAGGACTTTCCATTACAGGATTTTTGTCTTTGAAGATAGGCGAAAACACATTCAGCTCTCAGGGAAAACATTTTACAGCATGACAGTCTGCAGGATCACAATTTATTTTGTAGGATTCGTAGTATTTTTTTACTACGACAGAGTGCAGAAAAGCAGCAAATCATTTAAATAAACTGCGTGCGCCAGCTGCATCAAACTGTGAACCAATTACCAGCGACTCGGCCCTTTCTGCACTCTTAGCCAGGAAACAGCAGAGCTATTTTGCTGCAAGGACATGAGGGTAGACGGCGACTCAAAGCTAAATTTTAACAACCCTTTCCTGTGAGAGATTTGAAAAAAAATGGCTTTCGAGCTAATAACAATGACAAACCTGTTCTCAGAAGACAAAGTGTGTGTAATTTGTACTGACGCTCGTGGCAAAATAACGATCATATTCAAACTTCAGTGATAATGGAAGCACCTTGCTGCCGCCGCCGCCCTGAACCAGTTTTGCCACTCAGTCGTGACCGTCCCCCCCTAAGGCCAAGACAAAACACTATAAATCTTGCATCCTAACACGCTGCATAATTAATCTGAAGGTTGGAGCAGAACTGCGCTGCCACTTTGTTGGTTTTTCTTTTAAAAACCGTCTGTGATTCAACAATGTGGGCTGCCATTAAGCCAGTGGGTCTAATCAAAATAATATGCTGCTGGTTTTTGGGTTTTTTTTTTTCTTAATGGCATGACCAGTTCTGATTTGGTTGACTGCATCTCTCCTCTCATTAAACGCAGGTCAGCTATTGGATTACGCTGTGCCTCCTAGTAAACATAAAACATTTATTCCTCAGATTCCTTGTGAATCCTTCTCTAAGTCGATGTTTTATGAGTGATTCTGCTGTTCTCTTAACATCTGATCGCAGTTTAAGTTACCAGCTAGATTGACTGTATAAGACAGAAGTTTTTGAAGTGTTTCTTTTGACTCTAATTGGTGAGAAATGGCTACAGCTGTTTTTGAAGCAGCGGGCCTGAGAGAGGTCTGTCAGCCTGGAGCAATGGAGTGAAAACAAAGAAACGAGGGAGGTGTTGGATAACGGCGCAGCAGGAGGAACGGTGTTTATAGAATGTGCCCTGGTTTGGCACAGTCCCCTGACATCTCTCAGCCTCTCTTATGATTGGGTTTGCTTTAAAGGACAGGATCTCTTCTTCTTTGGTCCTAAAGAGAAGAGCTTGATTGTCGGTGCTTTTTGTCCATCAGCAAAAACGTTTGTCACCGGTACATTTGAAGCACGCTGTGAGTTTTATACATTTTTATTCAAGAAGGGAAAATATGTGCAACCTCAACTAAAAAAAATGCACACATTTTTCCACTAGCATTGTTTATTTTGCAAGAAAATAAGACAAAATCTAGAAATGTTTTAAGAAATAATAATAAATGTGACTAGCTGACAGGAAAATATGCCAAGAATTGGATTGGACCAACAAGAAAGTCATACATTTGACAGATTTCACAGCAGAAATTAACAATTTTACTCGTGCTCAACGTGACGCCAAGGGATCCCTAAAGTTTTATTGTTTTTTTCTTTCTGAATATGAATGTTAGCGTTAAACTTTATTTGATTTTTGTGTACGCATTTCTCAAAGGACCACTGATGGCCTCCTCCAGAAGGAAGTCAGGGGATTTGAAACATTATTAGAGATCATTTCTGTTCATACAAATTGTCTTATGAACAGAAATTCAAGTTTATTATCTGAGTAAAAATATTGACTGTGATATTTTGCTAATATCTAACCCAGTGAAGATAACAAGTTCATTTAGATGAAACCAAAAATCTGACCACTTTTTGCTGCTTATATGTTAAATAGGTCCAAATAAACACATTATACAGCATAAACAGCCCCATGAATTGATTGACATTCATAATCAGTGCAAATCCAGGTTTGTGTTTCCTTGCATGGCAGCTGTCACTTGTCACTGTTCCTGTGCAGTTCATTTTATCATGGGGGCTCATTTGCAGAATCCAACATGGATCTTCTTGTGACAGTGGAGCAAAGAAACACAGCATCAGCACCATCCTAATCCCAGAAAGCTATCATTGATATGCCACATGGATGTGCACCTGTTAAGAGTGTCGGGCTCTTTGCTGATGCAGACTTTTTTCCAGTGCAGTCAGGTCTAAGGTTCAAAGGTCAGCCCATCTCTCTCCCATGGCTTGACGTGTGCAGATTAAGTCCTGCCATTCTTTTTTATTATATAGCTTGTTATCCAAGGAAACTGTCAGAGCTTTGGTCAAGCAAAGAGCCAGCAAGGATACATGGCGAGGATTTCATAATAACTATTGAATCTGCAGACTTTAGCAATTTTATATAATATAATACTAACGTGACATCACATAAAATCACTGGTTTAGAGAAAGGAAACTTCTCAAAGACAACAGTTAAGATTATTTAGTGTTATTTCTGGTTATTCTTTGAGAAAACATCATTACTAATATATGTAAATACAAGATATTTACAAGTTCTTTTGGAAAAATATTAGAAGGCAGTAAATCTAAATTATGTATTCTGCAAACAATATTAGAACTTTTTTTCCAGGTTGGCTCGTTTAGTTCATGCTGTCAAATTTCATTATTGTAACAACTTAAACCTTTTTGGGGTTACAGATTTAGGATTTTGCCACATTTCAAAGGTTTTCATGCATTTTCTTCCCCCAAAAAATCAGTCTTAAGTCATACTTCAGGTTTTCCCGTACTTCAGGTGACCGTGTACGTTTGACTTTGGGGTACAGGGTTTCCCAGACTCTGTGAAAACACAGACCAGTATCTAGGGCTGGGTACTGAAACACGGTACTCCTTTGGTTCTTGTACCCCCAAAAAATAAATGTTCTTGTAAATGTCTGCTCCATTTCTTCCAGCTCCGCTCCACCCTGCATTACGTGACGCACGGAGGAGAGCTCACTCAGCCCCTCCTCTCCCCTCTCCTTTCCTTTTCTTAACAGCAGTTCTGCAAACTCAACAAGTTCAGGGTTGAAAATGTTGAAAAGAATCTCAAGTTTGGCTGCATTTTGGAAAGGCAAATGGGAACAGAGCAAAATGCAACATATGCAATCAAATTTGTGTCACAAAAAACAGGAATACCAGCGATTTGTTAGCGCACCTCATCACGCATGGAATTAACTAGTGAGCTGCAGCGTGCAAAAAACAAATATATATACATAAAGTAATAATAAAAGCATAAATATGCCATAAAACAATATTTTTTGGATTTAATTTAAGAAACTTTTAGTACTTTCGTATTTTCTCTCAGGATTATACATATAGGTACCAAAAAAAGTAAAGTTAAGGTACCAGTATCGAAAACCAGGTATCATTAAAGTAGTATTATTGAAAAATATACTATAACGGTACCCAGCCCTAATATATCTTAAACTATCTGGTAATATTACAAGAGACCATATTGTGATGTGTTTAAATAAATGGACTTACACCAACCAAGACAAAACTCAAAAATCTATAAAGAAAGATGAAATATGCTGTGATTTACTGACAGTCATGTAAAAATAAAAGGTCCATAAAACATAACGGGACTCTCACAACAAAGCAGACAACATTCTTTGTGGCACTTAATCATTTAAACACTCTTGTCCTCCGCAGAATGATGTTCTTTACTGACTATGGGACGGTGGCCAAGGTTGAACGCTGCAACATGGACGGCACCAACCGGACCCGACTGGTGGATTATGAGATTGAGCAGCCAACTGCTGTGGCTTTAGATGTGGTCAAGAAGCTGGTCTATTGGGCGGATGCCTACCTGGATTACATTGACGTCGTGGATTACCAAGGCAGGAACAGGCACACCGTCATCCACGGGAACCAAGTGAGTGTCGCATCTCACTGTGAGCACAGTATTCTTTGTCTTCCATGGATTATACATTTTAAGGAGCCATTACAGTCAATCAGCCCCATATTTCTGTTCATTTAAAAAGAGAAAAGGGGAAAAAAAAAACGACATGACAGAAGCTTCTTGGGTATTTCTTTGTCTCTCTCTCTTTTTTTTTCCAATTAGGGCACCATGCTACAAGACAGGTGGTACATTCAGTGTCATAACTCACTCTTCATTTCCATAGAAAAGGTCTTTAGAAAACCTTGATGATTTATTAAATAGAAGGAACTGAGTCACATGTGGAGCTGTATTCGAAATGAGCCTATCAATAGTCTCTCCCCTGTAGTACACTTTCAGTCTTTTCATCACAAATTATGATTATTCATTAAACGACTTTTTCAGCCAACTTGGACTAGAAATCCACCCTTTATGAGGAAAGGAGAACATATATTTCAAGCACTTTATTATGTATGCAGGTGTTCTTAGCATAATGCCACCTTGTTCACGTTTGCTTGTGCCCTCATTAGAGAAAGAGGATCCTAATATTATTGCAGCCGCACATCAAATGTCAAGCAGATCCTCAGTTATTTTTTGAATTTTTTTTATTTGTACTTTTTGTCTATAGATGGGTGTTTAATCTAATCTAATAATCAAAATGAGCTGTTTTAGTCAATGCATTCAATTGAGTTAAATTGCATTCATTTTTTAGTGAACAGAATATAGATGTTTGAGTTAGGTGTAATGTAGTGTTTAGTAACCATTTAATAACTGTTAGAATCTCCAGGTGAGGAGAACAATAACATAAGTTTTGGATCATAAATGGATAACTGCAGCTCGTACTTGCTTAAGAAATACTGGTTTACTTTAGTAGCCAAAATGTTGACAAGTGGGATCAAGCAGTAGCATGTCTTCTCTATACGGTGGTGTTTTGTTGCATGTCTGCTGCTTGGAACAAAACCATTTGTGGCATTTGTTGTTGGTTCTGCCTGGTCTGGATTATTAGGTCAGCCTGAGAGCTATAGGTTTGTGTTTTATTTTTATTTTTTCTTGTATCAGTGTTGTTTGTATTTAAGCAATGCCATTACAAATGCATAATTAAATTCGACATGGAGCCATGTCAGCTAATTTTATCTTCAAATTTTGGGGAGAGGTTGCTTTAAAGGCCCACTATGTAGTTTTGGCTTGTTTTTAGCACCTCCTAGTGTCCGTTTTAAATCACTGCTGTAAAAACGTTAGCATTGTTTATGTTCAGAAACACCTAAATCTAAATATTGAGATGTCTCCTCAGCCTTCATTGCTTTCTACTGGAGTGGTTTACTCATTCAAAGAAATCAGCTGTGTTCAAGCAGGGAGAGATTGAAAAAATGCAAAAATCGTGCGCTAAAAACACTCCGAGGCTAGCATAACAGCTAGCCACATTGGGTTAGCCTAACCCTTGCAATATACCTAACTTAGTGAGACTTGACTCTGAAGGATCGAAGCAGCAGATGGGGCTGAGTGACTTGTCATTAACCCTGTAAAGGGTCAAATTAGCACCAGTGTTGGGTAAGTTACTTTAAAATTGTAATAAATTAATATTACTAGCTACAGCAAAAAAAAAAAAAAAAAATATATATATAGTTTGTATTACATATTACAGTCCCCAAAAAGTAACTAAGTTACACTACTTTGAGTTACTTTTGGAAAAATATCTTATGTGACGGCATTCTAAAATACTATAACTGATCAATTTACATTTTCCACAAGAACGACACCAGAAAATACTGTATTTTTCTCACTATTTTATTAAATTACAGTCAATTCTAAAGAACATTTTATTAATGTCGGTCCATACATCAGCTGTTAATTCTCCTGGGCTTCAAATATTCTCTTCAGCTCCGTTTCCATAGCAGCACACGTCTTATCCAACTCCTTGGCAAATGTCTTTTAGGGGGTGGGGTGTTGTAACTAGTAAGCTACTCAAATTGTAACTAGTAATATATTACTTTTCTTTAAAAGAGTAATGTTAATATATTACTAGTTACTTAAAAAAAGAATATATTACTCTAATTACTTTGTAACTAGTTACTCCCAGCACATACTGGCTCAATCAAAAGATTTAAAAATATGAAAAGTTTCATAGTGTGCCTTTAACAGCCACATGTAAAGGCGTTGAAGTCAAATTCCATAGGGAGAGATGGTTGAGTGGTTCTTTCTTTCTTTCTTTCTTTTTCAGATGCATGTTTTCTGCTGGCCCTGATGTTAAAGTGTGGGCCAGTGAGTTTAGGTGTACTTCCTGTGAACGTAGCTCATCCAGCCATGTCGCTTTGTGTGGGTGTCAGGCTGCTAAATGTAGCATGGAGGCTGTTGTGTCAGGGCCAGTGGTCTCCCAGTGGAGTCCAGCTTTTGACCCTGTATGGGCTGCCAAATGTACCAGACAGCCACACCACCATCCCCCACCCCCCCACTAATGCTTGATGCATGTTAGCAGATAAGTTCTCATTGTTTGTTTTCTTGTTGTCTTTCTGTTCCTCTTGTGGTTTGACTTCTTTTTGGATTCAAAAAGATGTAAAAAAAAAAAAAGAAAAAAAAAAGAGGCGCCATGGATTTTTCTTGTTTTTCAGGTGTCGTACATATATGCATTAGCTGTGTTTGAGGACTACCTCTATGCTATCCACTCTGACCCTTCCAAAGGGAGTTCAGCTGTGGAGCTGCTGCAGGTGCACAGATTCAACATTACAGAAGACAGCAGGACACTCACCAGCCTGGGGAATTCTAGAGGACTGCATATTTACCACAAACTCACTCAGCCAAAAGGTAAAGGACATTTCCCATTAAGTAAACGTTTGCGGGCATGTGTCATGTTTCAGCCCATTTGATTCACAAGCTGTGGTCTGATAGATTTATTTATTTTTTAAATAAAAGGATTCTTCACTGGATTACAATGAATTGTCTTCTCTGATTTTGCCCACAGTTAGGAGCCATGCTTGTGAAATAGATTCATATGGAAAACCAGGAGGATGTTCTCACATTTGTCTTCTGAGTGGAAGTTATAAGTCTAAAACGTGCCGATGTCGCACCGGCTACCGCCTGGGCTACGATGGACAATCCTGTAAAAGTTAGTGAATTTTTTGCTTTGGAAATGTTCTATTCTTCTTTTTTTAACACGTAGCACAACAACACAGCTGTAATGTGCCAGACAACAAAACTAACTGAACCGTCTTGAATTTTTAAGTTTTTCTGGATTTCTTACATGATCAGACTGTCCAGTTCTTCAATGACATAACAGAAAGCAGAATTTACTGTAGCATCCTTTTGTAACAACTGAATTGTTGGACATGTAGACATCTTTTATTGCCACTTGTATCACTGACTCTCCTTTTCACAGCTTTACAGATATAAAAATGTCTGCTTTTGCCAGATTATTATATCAGACCCTGGCCAAGTGAAAAGCATAAGAACACCAGCCTTGAGTTAAATTCATCAATTTTTACACATTAGCTGAAATGGAGGGATGCAGTTTTTGAAGGTCCTGGTATACAACTGTGTTTGTTGTGCATTGACTCTTATGCAAATCCTGATGTTAAGAATAACTAAGACTGACAAGTGCAGCCATTGTCTGTCCTTCAATTTGATGCTTCTTTGTTCACCATTGTGTTTCACGCCTCTTTGTCCTTGTGAAGGATTCTTCTTTGGTTGTCCTATTAGTGGTTCAAGATAACTTTGAACTAATTTGACAAATGCTGAGCGTCGTTATAAGGAGGTGTTATGCTGCTTTTGAAAAATGAACCCAAGGCTGTCTTCTAAATGCATCAAATCCTGATACATCTATCAATCAATGGATCAGAGCAGGAGTTTGGGTTGAGATGAAGTGGAGAAATCTCACCACAAAGATCCATCCTCAAGAACTTTACACTATCCATTATTTCCATTTACAACACTTATTATTAGGGAAATGTTGCCCTGTTATGTTGCTCTTTTTAATATGTTGCCTGTAAAGGTCATGTGTCATAATAGAGCTGAGGCTGTGGCGTGCATAGCCTTAGGCTGACTGTAATAAAGATGAGAGCTGGTGAATACGGCTCCATGTGAAAGTGATGTTCTCGTATCGACCTGTTGGAAGCCTGATAGATTATTGCCATAATGAGGTTTTAAGTTTCCCTGCATTTGTTGGCTGCGCTGATCAATGGCTGGACATTGTGCAGTTGACAATAAAAGCCGAAGATCAAATTGATGACACAATTTGAAAGCCTACCACATTTCGATCAGGGTAATGGGGGTTTGGGAGCTTTCGCGTGACATTTTTGATTTATTCCCCTCTTCGTAGATGTTCTGATGACACCAGCTATCTCTCTCCTGCTCTTGCTTTCCATCTCTCTAAGCATAATGAGATTTGGTGTTAAATGATGTCTTTTTTCATACAGCAGTCACTGTTGGGGTTTGATATCTGGGTCTCTTGCAGTGCTTAATTGTCTCCTGGGTTGTTGGCCTCCCCCACACGGAATGATAAATTGAAGTGAGGCATGTGTGGTCCTCACCCTCAGCATCCTAGTCTCCTGGGTAGGGGCTGAGAGTGGGGAGAGGTCTGCCTCTCTCAATGGAAGCCCTACTTCATTCCTCCTTTGCCTCTCCGGAGGTTCCCAAAGGGTTCGAGAATATACAGTCCCCTGCGCCGCTGGGAGGCCACTGAGGAGCTGCCTCAGCTCGCGGATTCTCTGTTAGCTTTTCCAACCAAAAGCCCAGTTATTTTATCTTAGAACAGTATTCAAGGTAACCATTGCAATCATCTGTTTACTTAAACATTTTACAACTGCTGTGGCAGTTTTGCAGCAACTCCCTGATTGAGGGTGGATAGTATAGTCTTTGGCACTGATTACTGGCTCCATTAGGTTGAATAGATGGCCCAGGCCTTGGAAAAGATATAAGAACAATGTGGCTGGAAAGAGGGTTTAATGCAGGGATCAGCACTGATGAACTTGACAATAATAGTAAAAATGATCTGTCCTTTCTCGCTTTCTAGAGCCCAAATCCGATTTCTTCCTCTTCTATGGTAAGGGACGTCCCGGGGTCATCCGAGGCCTGGATATGAACATCAAATCGAACGATGAGCACATGGTGCCGATCGAGGACCTGGTTAACCCTCGAGCCATTGACTACCACGCAGAAATTGGACACATTTACTTTGCCGACACCACCAGTTTTCTTATTGGACGTCAAAAAATAGATGGAAGCAGTAGAGAGACGATCCTCAAAGACGGTAGGTCTGAATGATGTTTTTGGGATGTATGAAGCTTTTCCATTAGACACATTTTTTTTATTAGACGCCTCACTCTGACATCTGCTTGTTAAAAGTTAAGAAAATAGTTTTTTTGTAAATAAAATATATTTTTTATTTCTTTCTTTAAAATGTTGTTTGACTAATTGGACACAAAATTAGTCTGTTGTCAAGAAACCCATCTTCTTCAAAACAGATAGTTAATAATAACCACTGCACAGTTATAAGTCTGCATAAAATACTCCAATTTTATTTGTGTTTAACTTTTAGAGAAAGTAATTGGAAAACGTACACTAGGGATGCACCGATATGGATACTGGATCGGATATCCGTGCCGATCCAAGTCTTTCGGCTGGATCCGATATTATTTACTACACCTCATCCTGATTATGAGCAGAGAAATAATGTGGCAAACTACGTTACTTTACACTGTAACTCACAAATTACAAGTGTTAAACCATTCTGAGGGTTTTCTGCTCCAAGTTATATTATGTTTGAGGTTTATTATGTCTGATATTATAATATTATAGCGTTTGCATTAGTAATCGGTGGATATCGGGTATCGACCAATCCAATTTTGGGATTGTATCGGGACTGTATTTGTGATTTATACGTTTTTTAAACTCTGTGGTGCTGATTCTGTTGTAGAACTTGATAATGTTGAAGGCATCTCTGTTGACTGGATTGGAAATAACTTATACTGGACCAACGATGGGTACCGGAAGACAATCAGTGTTGCCAGACTGGAGAAAGCCTCCCAAACCAGGAAGACTCTGCTGGAAGGAAACATGTCCCACCCCCGGGCCATTGTGGTTGATCCTATTAACAGGTAAAAATGTTTAAAAGTTATTGTAACCTAAAATCACATCAAAGGTCACCAGGTTGCTTACAAAAAAAAGGAAACAATGTAAGCATCCAACTCCTCCACAGGCCCACTACTTATTAAAAAATGCATGCAGGTGTTTGCTCAATAATTACCTGTCTGATGGCTAAGTCTCTGTAGCACTCACAGATCATCTGCTCTGAAATGCAGCTTGAATTCATCTGTGGTTGTATCTGCCAGCAGAGGTGGTAATTAACATACAGAGTTGATGCTGCAAAACTCCAATTCAATGAGTGTCTTAAGGATCTTAAGGATTAACACTTTAAGGCTTAAATCGTATTACCACCCACCAAATCCATAGCAGTCAGAGATTAGTTTCCAAGCCTCGAGGGATTGTTCCAAACATTTTGCTATACATAGCTTTTTCTTGGCTCAGGCATCCAGCCACAACCCGAACTTGTTCATTCCAAGTTTTTTTTATATTTTTCCCCCACTTTTTTGTTGTAAATAGCCTGTTGTGTGCTTTAGTATTTAGATTTATTAATCCTCACAATAAAAGTGTTGCAATTTGAATATGAATGTATGTAAAGAGGCATTCACAGACGGTAGGAAAGTAGAAAGCAACCTCCGTAGGAGAAACAAATGACATAAAGTTGAATTCTTCAACTTTTAAAACCAGTAGGGAATTAATTTAACACATGTTGTATTGGGAATGGATTTTTTAAATTTGAGGAATAATAACTTTTATTCCAAGCCCCTCACTGACAGCAGAGAGATGATTAGAAAAGCTAGTTTGGAGTTTCTGAGGGAACTTTCAACCAGAGCCCCTCAGTCCTTTGATCTGTATCTGCTCTGCTGGACGCTCCATTCAGGTGAAATGGATGCACTTCTCCAGCAGATTTCCTGACTGACTTCTAAAACCTGAATTTTCTGCTCTGTCGGTGCCTTCACTCTGTGTTGCCACAACAAGGGTCTAGTTAATAGCATCAGATCTTTGTATTTTAAAGATGTCCTTTAGTTTTATTCATTGGATCTATTTTTATATTACATGCAATTTATATAAAATTGAATTCTCAATATATATTTTTTTTATTTCTAATGCTTAAAAGTAGTTAAATATTATAATATTTGAAAACTATTTGTGATACCATGATGCAGTTTATGATAACAGATGCTAAACCTATTAGTGGGTTTTAAAGTCTTAAATCCTTTGGTTTCCTTGCCTGCCCATGCTGCTTTATTAATATTGTTGCTATGATTACTAGATAATGCTATAGTCTTGATCTGAGCAGTTTATATATATATATATATTTATATTTTATATTTATCTGTGCTGTTCTTTGCCTGCATCTGGTGATGACTGTATTTATTTTTTACACATGTTTATTTCTCTTGTTCAGTTTAAAAAAGTCATTAAAGTCTGCACGCAAACAAAACAAGATAAAAAAAAGGAGCTGTGAATATTTTCTAGAATTTGGAAAAAAAGGTGTGAAAACTAAAATAAAATAGACATATGTTACTGCCATTGGGTAGGTAATATAATTGTAATTTAATATATATGACCTGGGTTTCATGGTGGTGCAGTTGATAGCACCGTTGCCTCATAGCAAAAAGGTTGCAGGTTAAATTCCTGGCTGTAGCCTCTCTATGAGGAGTTTGCATGTCCTCTCCATGCATCCATCCAGGTACTTCCGGTTCCCCCTATGGACCAAAAACATGCATGTTAGGTTAATTGGCACTGATGGCCTGTCCAGAGTGTCCCCAGGCTCTCGCCCTGTGAGTGCTGGAGACAGACGCCAGCTCCCAGCAACCCTCACTGGATGAAGCAGTTAGAAAAATGGATAGAAGGAAGGTAACATAAAGAAGTTAAGTTTAAAACTTCCTCTTATTGTGTGTTACTTTGTCTTTAACTCACTGGTGTGTGCAAGCCAATTCTAATTTGGTTAAAGTTAGTGGACATCATGTGGAAAAGCTAAATATGGACATAGTGGCGACATGAGCAAGAAAGTTTGAAGCAATGATATTTAACTTTTTTCTAAGGGTAAAATTTATAAAATATTGCAAAACCATAGAAATAATTGCAATTTGATGATGAAAAGTATATATACATAAATTATTTTAATTATGACAACATACTTTTGCAGGAAGTTGCAGGAAGCTGGTGCCTACTTTCTGCAGCAGCTGCAGATATTTTCAGCACCATGGACAGGTCCCCAGTTCATCACAGACTCACACACTCACTTAAACCTTGGGTCAATTTAGAGTCGCCAATTAATCTAACATGCATGTTTTTAGTCTGTGGGAGGAGTTCAGAGTCCACACATGCACGTGGAGGACACACAAACTCCACACAGAGTGATTGCATTCAGGAATGGAACCTGCAGCAGTGCTATCAACTGCCACATTAAAGTTACTACTCCTCAAATATATCATAGTCAGGTTTTTGTTTTGATTTAAATGATTCTTCCACAATAAATCAATGTGGTTTCACTTTATATCCCTCTGTGTGGGCACATGTGTGTATGTGTGGAAAGAGCGTGTTATCAATAATTCATGAGGTCATGAAGTCGACTGCAAGACAGTCTTCATTCACCTCCACATCCCTTTCCGTTTCATCTTTCCTGGGCCAACCCTTTACCGTGATGAGGGCGTGTGGCTCAACCGGCCACATTCCCACAAAGTAAACCCGCTGGGCATGGTTGTTACGGAGGATCGCATCAAACCGTCCACCCAATCATGTTTCAGGTACCTCGGATTAAGTCAGACTTGTGATTTAAGCAAACTATAAGCTGCCAGACATTTTCTTTTCATGAGGAATTTGAAATAAATGACCTGTTTTATAATGAAACCCCAAAAAATGTAATATTTTATGTTTTTTTTAAATGTAGTAAGTAAAATTAGATTTTCACATGAGCAAATATGTAAACATTCAGAAAAGAGCATCAGCTTTTCTTACTTTATTATTTATTTTCATCCAGAATAAAAGTCACAAGAAGCATTTCACACTGACATGAAACAGATCAGAGTGAAAGAAGGTGCTGTCACATGTGTATTGATTGATAAGAAATAAAACCAGGGGGAGGCTGACAGGAGGAGCAGGAAGCAAATCTATTTTATATCAGCGTGTCAGAGATGAACGAGAAGCAAAGTACCTTTCGGACTTTGAATATAAGATGTAAGCGGCGTCGAGGGTAAGAGCTACTGCTCGTCTAAATTGAAGGCGGTGACTCACGTTTCTATATTAGTGCGATAACAGCTTGTGCTGCGTGTGTCCACCTCTGTGTTTGACAGCTGGATGTACTGGACAGACTGGGAGGAGGACGAGGTCAATGACAGCATAGGGCGGATAGAAACGGCCTGGATGGACGGATCCAATCGGCGCATTTTCGTCACCTCCAACATGCTGTGGCCCAACGGCCTGACGCTGGACCACAGCACCAGCACCATGTACTGGTGTGACGCCTACTATGATCACATTGAGAAGATCCACCTGAACGGAACAGGGAGAATGGTATAATCCAATGTATTTACGTGTGTTTTTGTGGTCATTTCTATTGATTTATGAATGATCTGATGACATGCATGTGTTTTTTCTCATTATATAGTAAATTTGGGATCTTACAATCATAAATTTTCCAATCTAACTTAAACATTTCATCAGCGATGATCAAAGCAGAGAAATGAAAATGTCTCCTCTTACAACTCCCTTCTTCTTTCACCTCCCCTGTTGACTACTGGCTTATAAATGATCATGAAATATTTGCAAATGATCCTCCATCAAACATTATTACAAGCACATGTTCTGCCCAGATACATTTGCGCAAAGAAATTAAATAACATTCATAATCTATTGAATAATATGTATTTAAATTGAGTTTTTTGCGTGTGTGATTGATGCTGATTGTCTCCTAATCTTTTGATTATATTGTTGTTTCGTGTTTTAGGTTTTGTACAGAGGGAAAGAGCTGAACCATCCTTTCGGAATCTCTCATTATCGTAATTTCATCTTTTGGACGGAGTACATGAACGCGTCTGTATTCCAGCTGGACTTGTCCACAGGCGATGTCACTCTGCTGCGAAGCGAGAGACCACCTCTGTTTGGCCTGCGCGTCTATGATGGGCAGAGTCAGCAAGGTTGGCCGCTTTCCCTTCATTTACTAGTTTTTCCAGTGCTGCTGAATCGCTTCCTTAACAGAGAAAGTGGCTGTTTTGCACTGGAAATAGGACCTCTCTGTGCTGAGTGTCCCAAAACGTGTGTCCCCTGTACCCACCACGGTTGGAAAAAAGGCCAGTTTGTCTCCTATTTCACAGGGCAAATTGATTAACAGTGACGGCGACTCTAAGAGCACTTTGACTCCCGTGTCAAGCTAAATGCAGCAGGTGATCAAGGTGTCTACGAGCTCAGTTTCGCTATTGCTTACTTTCAGGAACCCCTGCTGTCAGATTATAATGTATTGAGTACCCTTCATTGTGCTTTTAAAATGCACGGGGTTGAGGAAGTATATTATAACGCCTACATGTCTCCTTCACTATGTGCATGTAGCGTTTTCTCTAAAACTAATGGAACAGCAAGGCCTATTTTTTCTCTCTACGCTGAAGTAAAATTGGTTTGACATTAAGATGTTTTGAGACAGTAGATCAGCATTTTAGCTTTAAAAAAAACCACTTTTTGGTTTGTTCAGCTTTTTTTTCTGATCATTTTCCTATAGATCTAGAGAAGATGGACTTGGATGTGAAAAAACAAAAAAAAGAAACGATCAGCAAAAAGAAAATAGAGGTAGCATTAAAACATCAAGCCTGAATCCCAATGACATCGTCAAAATCACAGTTTTTCTTTATTTCATACTCTTAACTACAACTTCATTCAACTGTTTTCATTTATTTATTTGACTTAAAATGATTCAAACAGAATTCAATCAGTGGAGGAAAGGGTCGACCCTGAGATCAGAATAGTGAGGGAAGCTTTGAAGCACAGTTTCCCAGATTGTGGAAGTGCTGACTCAAAAAAAGCTTAACTGACTGGTTTTAGGCTTTAAGCCATGAGTCCAGTTATTACCAGGCAAGGATTTGAAACTAAGTCTTAAGTTTTGCTCACTTTATTCAATTCAGCCTAAATCCTGTATAAAAGTAGAAAGTATCAGTGGATTGTAACCTGGATAACTCTTTAACCCATTACCCAACTTGGTAGAGTGCATTTTAGTCTCTATATCTTATTAAATCATGCACTCTACTAAACTAAAAGAATTTCAAAACTAGGGGTGGGAATTTAACTCGTTGTTTTGTTTAATTATTTAGAAAAAAATGCGTTAAAAAAATTGCAGATAGTCGCAGTTTGCATTTGGTGCAAGCGGAGCTGAAAGTCCGTGGGGAGGAACTAATGTTTAGTTCTGAGTTCCAGCCGAGTATTGTTATGTGACGGACATGTTTTTGGTTTTGCGCTATGTTTACTGTGAGTGACAGACATTAAAGTAATAGAGGAAGGAAAATGTGCAAAAACACACCCGTGATTATTCTCTAGCGTGTTTAGTTCCTGTTTTACTTATTTGTGTTTGCAGGTGGAGCTAGCGCTAATGCTAACTACTACAACTATCTCCGTTAAATAATGTTTGTACTCTGCAGTTAAATGTTGTTTAAGATCGGCATTAATAAATCTGCACAAAAAATACTATACTTCAATTTTAGCCAGGGATGATTTTTAGTTTTTCTTCCATTTTTTATTTAAATGCAATTTTCCAGAAAAGACCTTGAGTTTACAAAGTAATGTTCGTGTCTATTATTTGATTGTGGCCCCCACTAAAATTATTTTACTCTAAAAGAATTGCGTATGGGGGTAAAGTTTCTAGTACTATTAAAATGCAATTAATTGTGATTACTTAATTACAAAGCCTCTAATTAATTCAAATATTTGTTTTATCGAGTCCCATTTGGCAAATTCACATAACATAATTAGTTTGGGGAAAATGACCAAGAATGACTAAGATGCAAATTTAGAAAAATTGGTTGCAATGTAAAGGTTAACGATCGAGGCTTAAAAAAGAAAAATGAAAACACTTTGTCTATTTTTAATCAAATGAATGAAATAAAAAACACTTCTACTTAACGCGCCAGTGGGGACTGTCTTTATCGGCAGAATCTGCTCCTGGCATCAAAGGATGCAACGACAGGTGCATCTCAGTCCCAGCGTTGACGTACAGTAACGGAAGTATTTGCTGTGCTGGGATTGGAAACCCGTTTACTTTTCTCACTTCTGCAATAAACGATGATCGATTCAGCCTGTTGTGATGCTGAAAAGAACAGATAGGAGACGGAGCGGATATTGCTGTCACCGAAGCGCTTCACTGGCTCTGATAAGAGGTACTTTTTTGTTAATTCATAACAGACTGGTAAAAGCGGAACATGTAGAGAATGGATTCTTTTTTTTTTTTAAACAGAAGCGCTCTTTTGTTGCAATCTCAAAGCATTTATTTTCATACAAGTGCACCAAAGTTGTTTATTTTTAATAGAGGAAAACAAAAAAACCAATGCAAGTCAGTGATTGGTCGATTCAAACCATAAAAACGAACATGCTGAACATCCTCCTATTGTTCATGCCACAAAATAGATTAATTGGTTGTCCAATAGTGTGAGTAGTAATGATTGGTTTTCACAAAGTCTTTATCTCATTGGCTCAGGCACTGCTTTTAGGAAACGTGTTGAATAAGAGTGACAAAGGTGCCTTAACCTTTTTTTTTTCCTGCTTCTGAAAACTGACAGTTTTGTCCAAAAAAGACAAATTATCCCTCTAAGAATGATAAAAATGCCAAATATATTTTACTAACCGTGTTCTCCATAATTCACTTGGCTTATGGCACAATTGTGGCACGTCAAAGTGAGGCAGGAAATGAAAATTGTATCAAAAAGGGAATTTTATTTGAAGGATATGAAGTGGCAAAAGGTCTTTAAACAGACGAAGCCACGCAGTTATGCAGTACTTAAACTGGACTCGAATCGTATAATTAGACAGAAGACTCCTTACGGTTTTTGCAATCTCTTCCCCCAGGTGAGAATGCGTGCAGTGTGAATTATGGAGGCTGTGGTACCCTTTGCCTCGCCATCCCAGGAGGCAGAGTTTGTGCCTGCGCTGACAACCAAGTATTGGAGAAGAACAATGTCACCTGTGCAGGTAGGAGGACATAATGAATCAGAACGAACAGTAGGGCCCGAGATCATCCGCTCCTACTGTCATCCTGGTTTCATCCTATGGGACAAAGTTCAAACAGCAACCTCCTTTTTTTTTGCATGCAGATTTGCTAATAAACAAGTAGATACTGGTGGAAAATTATCCCAGCAGACCTCCAGTTACGAACCAAATCCCAGTTGTTTCGTATTTTGTGGGGTTGTGGGACATTATTAACTTGATTTGGCTGCTATTATAGCTCTGCCAATACTTTCTCCAAAACGCATACCTCATGGAAAGTCCCCTGATGACTTTTTTCCCCCTTTTTACTTTAAATTTTCATTTTTTTTGCAGAGTCTTCCACCAGCAGCATAGAGTCACGGAGATGTAAAAGTGACGAATTCCAGTGTCTCAACCATCGCTGCATTCGAGCTTTGTGGAAATGTGATGGAGACGACGACTGTCTGGATGGAAGCGATGAGGAGAGCCACAGCTGCTGTGAGGATCTTGATTAGTCTGCATGCAACAAAACACACTGCAAACATAAATACACATGCATTCAGGTTGCTGCACTTAAATGCACCATCATGCACCAAGCAAGAACGCCTTAAACCTTTTAGTTTAGTTTTTAGATGCATCTGTTGCTAAATGTGGCTGAAGTTTGGACGCATTTCTCATTTTGTTCTTGCAAAAGCAGATCCGCTCTTTAACAAATTACTTGGATGAACATGATTTTAAATGTTTTCTGTTGTTTTTTTCATAGAAGGCAGAAGCAGAAAATTATCACAACATAATCATCTGCCAGCATGATATGAAAAAAAAAAAATCAATTATCCACACTGCTGGAATATCATATACAATAATCTAAGTTGGTTTATCTAAGTGGATACTGAGCCTTCTTCATAAATGATCAGTGCACGCTAAGCAACACAAAAGACATGCAATAGTTAGATTACATGCATGCACAAAAAAGAGCAAAATACCTTATTGCAAAATGTTAAATAAAAATGTATTTGACATGACAGAAGCAATATCTGAGACTAGAAACCAGACAGATCAATTTGTTCAAAACTCTGGTCTCAGTACCCTCCTGCAGGATCTGACACAGATCTTGATGAATCACAGCTAAACGTCGCCGCTGTTGTAGGAATTAGGCTGTTACTTATTAGGCAGGTACAAAAAAAAAAAAATCACATTCACTTAGTGCATCCCAGACGCAGTGAGGATGAATGAAATTGAAAACTCTTTGCGTAATTGGACCCAATTACAAGGCTGAAAAGGAAATGAGGTGATTGCTTCCTGCTCTTACTGATATATGTTCAAATAACTGAATGGGATTCTAATCAATTAAGACTCCTAAATGTATAAAACTTTAAAAGAAAATAAAAAATATATAATAAAGAGAAAATACATGAGAGTACATTAGTGGGGACGGCAATTGCACCAAGCAAGAACGCCTTAAACTTTCCTGATTTTCTTATTCGTCTTTACTCCTGTAAGGTCGCTTTCAGATTGTGTTGGTCGTTTACCTTTCAGACAATCACACCTGTCCCACCGATCAGTTCAAATGCAACAGCAACCGCTGCATTCCCAAACGATGGCTTTGCGATGGAACAAACGACTGCGGTAACAACGAGGACGAGTCCAACACCACGTGCTCAGGTATGAACTCTCTCTGCATGTTTCTTGTGTTTTTTAATGATTTTGTAATTGTTTCATCTTTGTATAAAAGGCAGAAGAAAATGAAATCTGCCATCTGTCAGTCCTGCTTCTCTTTGCTCACTAGTTGATTGATTGGAATAATTTAATGCTTCTGTTTGCTGCCAAAAAAAGAAAGAAAGCTGAACATCCTTTTAACATTCCTTGAAATAATACTGAGCTTTTTCCTCCTACAAGCACCACATTATGTGGTTAATGCTCTGTTACTTAGGAGACGAATTAGCTTTTTAATTAATTTGGAATCGTCAGATCTTATAGACTGTGAAAATGAAAGATCACAGCTTTCTGATCTCCATAAAAGTCTTTTTTTGTATCCGTTGTCTTTGGATGAAATGTTCTCACCTCAGGTGTTTACAGACGTCTTAAACTGACATTTTAGGTGTTGCAAAGGCAGAAATCGTTAATATAACGTGAGCAGCTCTATCAGTGTCATTTAGAGTTCAGGCATGTATAATTCTGTCAGGAACACACCTCATGTCACATTGTGTCCATGTTCTCAGTGGGACCTCTCCGGAGCTTTTTACCCATAGAGGATCAATCAGTGAGCATTAGTCAGTGTGTGATGAATGTTCCCTCACTGGAAGACTGACATGCATATCCAACATCAGCAGGACGGTGCTCGTGCGCTGTCATGTGCATGACCACCTGCATGCAACTGACAGCCCGTCAAGCAACAGCACATTTCCCTCAGCCACCTTCCTACCGCCATGTGATTGAGTGATAAAGAGTTCGGACGTTGACACTTTCGGCGATCTACAGAACATTAGACGTTGTTGTGCAATCTCGCATCGACTTACGTAGCTGTGATTGAATTAAGTGGCCACTTTTCTTGTTTCTCAGCCCGGCCCTGTCAAGCTGACCAGTTCTCCTGCCAGAACGGACGTTGTATACCTCGAGGCTGGAGCTGCGATCGGGAGGACGACTGCGGGGACACGTCTGACGAAATATCTTGCGGTAAGTCTCGAATAAATTTAAGACGTACCCTTCAAACGTCATTGACAGAACATAAATATGAATCCTAACCGTAAAGCGGTCACAGTTTTCGACGCCGCGCCGGGAGTGTTTATATTTACAGCTGCAGTAAGAAAGAGGTCAGACATAAAACAAAACGGCGAGAAGTGTCAGAGCTGTAGATTTACATGACTGATTGATGTGTTGTGTCATCAGGGGGGTGAAGTGTCAAAACCCATTTTACATTCTGCACTCGAAACACTCAGAATGTGGCTGCATAATTTATGGCTGAGCTTCGAAATCCGTCAACGTTTTTACAGTTTCTGCTCATTTATGTAACAATATGTTTAAAGTTCTAATAGGTGGACATGACATAGGAATATTTTGATGCAAATGTGCATCTTTTTTATACAATGACTGTAAATGCACACATTGAGAAAGCTGCATTAAGACCTTAAACATGTAAAGTTTTTGATTTAGTTTAATGTTTTTGTCTCATTTAAAAAAACTGGTTTAGACAAACTACACCAGTCTTTTAAACCAATCTAAGTCCTTTTGTTGTTGTTTACATATTCAAGGAGGCAAACTTTCTTTTAAACTTTTGACGCAGTCTGGATCAGAACATCTCCAGGGTTTTAGAAAATCTTCTAAAGTTTTTCTTTAATGTTTGACAGGATTTTTTTTACTCTTCTTTTATGTCCAGTCCTGCGACCTGGCCAGGACAGCATTTTGAGCAGTGAAGAAGAAAAGATAAAAAGTGAACAAGGAGAAAAAAAAAGAAGTGATTAATAAGTAAATATATACAACTTTAAGGCAGCGTGTCTAAAGAAAATCATTGGTAATACAA
This sequence comes from Callopanchax toddi, assembly GCA_006937965.1. Taxonomy (NCBI): domain Eukaryota; kingdom Metazoa; phylum Chordata; class Actinopteri; order Cyprinodontiformes; family Nothobranchiidae; genus Callopanchax; species Callopanchax toddi. The sequence goes on from SSNR01000555.1 coordinate 200,895, forward strand.
AATGCAAAGTGTGGATGTTTATTGAAGGAAATCTGTAACTCAAACATCTTATTATTCAACATTTACACACTGTACTGTTATTTTTGTCAACCAGCAGCGTGTCTGAAAGAATGAGCAATTGATGATCTTGTTTAAATGTCCCAATAATTTCTGGATGAATTAGATATCCTGTGAAATTAGATTTGCATACCTTCCCTTTTGGACAGACATTTATCTTAATGCTGCCGAGGATTTGGCTCTTCTCCAGCTCCTAAATGGATTACCATAAAAGCTGGTCGAGACAACTAGAGAATGATTTATACTTATTTTGTGATGGCTCATCTTTATTTATGGCACCAGTGGCATTCGCATCAGCCTCTGCTTTACTTTGCACTAGTTGGTAAATGAAGACGTTTAACTCATTGCGGTGCAGGATGCACGGAGCTGCAGGAGGAGGATCGGGCTGCTAGTGGAGCCGAGCGCCGTGTCGTGGATTTAAAGTTTGGGGTCGATTTATGCTTAATTTAAATCAAACTTTTTAACCTCTGATTTTGCTTCTTTATTCTCTAAATCAAACATGTGCCTTTTTAATTTTAGTCATAGCTGCTTTTTGGACTTTCATGACTTTTTCTCATGTGTGCTGTTTGATCCTGAACAATAACAAGATGAAACAAAACAACGTCTCTTTAATGACATTCAAAGATTTGTCTCGAGGAGCACATTTAAACACTGGAACGAGTGATGAGGTTGATGCTTGGGACTTGTCCTTTAGTGACCTGCTGGCTGTGTCGTTGGTGATTTACATGCAACTGATGATCAACAGGTCTGGTTGTTTGTGACTGAGCTCATTTGTGCTGCTCCTGGTAGACTAATTCTGGTCATTACTGGAGCGAGCTGGTTGTACTGGTGTTTGTTTATCGGTGCTTTTAGGGAATGTCACCTGCAGATCGTTGCATTCTCATGAGTGTTTTTTTTCCTGCATTGCATTTGCACTTTAAAATTTTGCAGGATAACAAATCAGTACTTAGGAGTAAAACGATGCTCCACTGTCCAAACACTGAAGGGTGTCTCAAAGCCGCTTTTTACTTTTTGAATATATTGTTTGTTTCACATGGAGTTGAGAGAATCTGAGGCTGGAATTATTGATGTTGTGTTCTTTGAACCAGAAACTAGACGTGTCCTCACCGGTGGCAACAGCTTAAAGGGATGATGCTGTGCAAACAGAATACTTTTTGACAGTCATCCACTGTTCCTAAGCAGTTGCCTCTGTGGTATTATACAAGATGCCAGCTAAGGTCAGCAAGTTAAAAGGTGCAACGTTCTGGATTAATTTCAAAAAACATAAACGGAGGAACGAAAACCATAAGCTATGATGGCCTCAGGAATTTTTGCAGCTCTTTGAAGATGTATTTAACCTTTTATTATGCGAGGGAGGCAAAAAAAAGAGTGTTTTGTGGCTGTGAAAGATGTTTTCATCAGCGAGGTTGAACTAGTTGAATTAGCAGCATACATTTGAAGGATAAGGGGGAACTTTCTAGGATTCTCTTTAATCACTATTTGTATTAAATCAGCCTTTAACAGTGATTGATGTTTGCCAAGTGCTGCAGCGCGTCAGCCTCCCTTTGTGTGTCCTAAGCTGCTTCAATACTCTGTCACAAACAGCCAGGGTGTAAGCAGTAATTAAAGTTCATGCTCGGCTTCATTCAATCATAATCAAGCTGTGCAGCAAAAACATATTCTCTCCCATACTGTTGTCTGAGCTTCCTCAGGCATTACTTCTCTGCAGGCGCTCTTGTGTGAAGCTCTGGCAGCTCACTTAGCTTCAGTGGAGCTTCTGTGGGTTTTGGAACACCTGAAGCTCCGTGGTGGCTGCCCTAGAGATTGATGTTAATTTGGATTTTGTTTGTCAGTAGTTTAGTACTTGTCACACAATGTCTTGTGTCGGACTATCTGTTCTCTTGAAGCCGTCATTATTTATAGATGTCGGTGTTTCATTTTTAGCTCTGCTCACTGTTTACTCGAAACCCTCATTATTTATGCATGCTCGCGCTTCATTCTCCACGAATGTTAAATTCCAGGCAGCCGTGCGCTGTCAGTGAGACCTACGACCTTTGAGGGAAACACAGCCTGCTGCAGATGACACTTATATGATAATGATTCAATAGTGCTGCTCCACAGTGCCGAAGGTATTCCATGCAGCTGCAGCAGATGCCAACAAATCAATTCAAATGAAGACTCACATTTCATACAGAAGTCAATAAAGCTTCAGGCATTCAGTATACAGTATACCAAAACTAGGCTGGTATGTGATGGGAATATAAATGTCAATCCTGACAATGTCATCGGCCCTTAAAAAGCAGTAGAATCTGTGTTTTTTTTTCTACTTACTGCAGCTCTGAGGGAAAAAAAAGAAGAAATTGATCTTGTAATCTAGACCAGAAGAGATCATAACTTTATCTTAAATAGATAAGTGAGGATCAGATGTTACAAAAAGTTAACAAAAGTAAAACCATTTTTTTTAAGTATATACATTTAAAGGTCTTTTAACAGACGTATCAGTCCCAAAAACGGTGTCCGAGACCCAAAAATGTTCAATATTTTCACTGTTTTCACTTCCTTCTTCTCGTTTTTGGGAAATGTGTTTTGAGCTAATGCTAAAACGGGTGGTTTCAAATGGGCTCTGTGCACGCACCTACATGACGTAATTTCCGGTAGACGGTCAGGATGGACGTAAACTTCTAGTAGCCGCTGGAAGCCCATACTGTGTTTGCTAGTTTCCTTTAGGGTGCTTGTAAATCTTTTTTTGTAAATCTTTCTTCTTTTTTTGTGCGTGGCCTTCTATGTCAAGCTTTTATGTGTTCATGTCCTAAACATGACATGTACACTGACAACATTTGCGTTTCAACAACATACTGATAGCACTGCTGTGTGCCATTCTGTACAGCATCAACAAGATCAAATTCCCACCTCCCATCGTTAGCACAGAGACCGGAAGTCTCGTACCATCCTCACGCTAAACACGGAACTGATGCGTGCACAGAGGCTATTCCTGCTGAAGTCAAGAAGGGAAAAGACCACTCCTCTCTAGAGGACAGAGCCAATCATGAGCACCTTTGGCTACCTGAGCCCACCCCCGCCCTTTAAAAACCACAGGAGTGTGCATCCATGCTAGCGTTAGCAAACAGTCATGGTGAAGCTACGAGCAAAGCACGGGAGTTGGTTCGTAGATGGTTGATCAACGAGCTCAAAAGTCTTTTTTTACTCCCTTCATCTGAGACCCTGAAGACCCACCAACGTCTCACGAAGGCGCACAAAGAGAAGAGACATGGACAGGTCTCGGCTCCCCAGCCGCCACGCCCATTTGAAAGGAAAGTTTAGCTTTAGGAGGATGAATGAGGAGCTGCAAGTTGACCAATGCAGAGCTTTTACATGTTATTGAGATGTAAAAGAAATGATTCAGAGTAAATGCATAAAATGGAACTTTTAATATAACAAAAACTGTAAAATAAGATAAGTGAAACAGAGCAATTGGTGGAAACTGTTCTGTTTCATGGTCAAGCGTGTTTTACATCTAGTATTTTGATGGGATTCATTGATTGAGAGGGTGAATAAACCACACAGCACTTCAAGGCTCTACTGAGGACAAAGCTTTAATCAGAAGAGGAATTTCACATTCTTTTTCCACTTCTAACCAGAACCAGGGCCTACGTGTAACAAAGAATCAGCTTCATGAGTGTTCCTCAGACTGGAGAGTGTAACCACCTTTTATTCTGTTTTTCAATGTAACCTCTCAAATATCTAGAAAGAAAAATGCTTTTTTACAAAAAGTAATGAATAAATAAAGATTTTGCTGACATTCACATCATAAATGCTTAGATTTTGTTTTGCATTTTTTGAAAGTTTATTTCACAATGCAACTTCCTTAAATCAGTCCTCAAAATCATTTCTACTCTTGTAAAGTATTTCTAATCTGACTCAAAGTTTTTAGATTGTATTTGTTTAAGCAATAAACTAAATGTAAATTATAACCTGGATGCAATTATCCAACCTCAAACTTAAAATTTAGAAACATTTTTTGTTAAAGCTATTAATTTAAGATGGATTTTATTTGACTTTCCTTACATTTTTCCAGCCTTCCCCACCTGCAGACCTCTGACCCAGTTCAGCTGCTCAAACGGCCGGTGCATCAGCGCCAAGTGGCACTGTGATTCAGGTGAGAGCTTTCAAAAACGTCTCTAAATTCTAACGTTACACACATCAGGTTTTTATGAAAGTATCTCCATGCCCCCAGATGATGACTGCGGTGATGGGAGCGATGAAGCGGGCTGCATCCAGACCTGCTCTAACAGCCAGTTCCAGTGCACCAGCGGACGCTGCATCCCGGACCACTGGGCTTGTGACGGCGACAACGACTGTGGGGACTTCAGCGACGAGAACACAACCTGCAGAGGTGGATCTGCATGTAAGATTGTCTTTACTGCTTTGAAAATGCTGTGATGTGAAAATAATTAATCTGATGAGTTAAAGCAAATGTTTTGACAAAATCTTATAAACTGTCTGGTATTATAAACAGCTCTCCGTCTCTTCTGTTTATGTGAAATAAGATTTTATCGTTTGTTTTGATATTTAAATGTGATAATTACAGATGTCGGTTAACTCATGTGTGAAGCGGTTCTTCTCTTTGTGGAGGAATGTTGCCACCAGGACTTGTCATTTAATCTAATTATTACAGGGAGGTAATGGAAGGTCCCAGAAAACTCACAGCTCACTTGCTTGTCACTAGAATGTGAAGACAATCCATCAAACTAAACCCTGATGTGTTCTGTGGGACTCTTCATCTCCCTCTGTCTTTGAATGAGACTTAATAGGAGAAAAAAACGGATTTGTCTTAAAGAATAAAGCAAATGGTCCATTTTGTGTATAATATCAAATAAAATGCACAAAATAAATGATTCATAGCTTGTTTTCTATTTAGTTTTAGAATAATCTTTAGTATTTAGCTCATACATTAGTAACATTTGCATCAACATGAATCCCAACTGGTATTAAGACAGTGTAGTGATTCCTATTTTGCTTATGAATCTTTTAAAATGTTCAAGTTTTCAAGCTTTTAGCCTTTAACGATTGTTTTACAATACATCAAAAATTCAAAGTGGTTCTTCTGTTTCAGTGCTGCCGTCTGTGATCGAGTGCAGCGAGGACGAATTCCACTGCGTCGCAGATGGGACCTGCATCCCCGAACGGTGGAGATGTGACGGAGACAAGGACTGTGAGGACGGGAGTGACGAGAAGGACTGTGAGGGCACCAAGAGGATGTGTGACCCCAAGGCAAAGTTCACATGCAAAGATACAGGTAGTGAAAACAAAACGGACAGGAACAAACGTCTAAATTAATAATCCTCCAAACACGGTAGTTAGTTATTATCATTACTGGGATGTAAAGGCATTTTGATCAATGGGTGGCGGTAACAAGCTACTTAGTAACGTCATTTTTCAATAACGAGTAATCTAACGCGTTTCTATTTCCAAACCAGTAATCTGATTAAAGTTATTTTTTTCGAGCCACTACTTTGCGTTACTATCGTTGTCCATTTTCTTAGTAAAAATATTTGTTTTCTTCTTGCGTCTCGATGAGCGGCGTCAGGTGTCAAGTCACGGTCCCAGCATGAGGACAGCTGTGGAGTCTTCAGCAGGAGGAGGAGTCACGTGACGTGTAATACCGTAGCCTATTTACCCGAATATCCAGGCATTATTTTTGTAAACTCCTCTGATACAACAGGTTAGTTTTATCTTCTGGGTCTAGACTTTATTAACGAGTGTAAGACTGAGAACCGACGTGAGAAGGAACAGCTGACTGCATGCTTCTCTCTGACAGCCAAGCTGACTAGCATTAGCATTAGCAGCCTGGACTTAGCCGTAGCTGCAAAAAGCTGAACGAACGCAGAAACTATAGAGACGTTAGATGCGACCTTCACTCATCCTGACAACGCAGCAGTCGGTAAACAAAGCAGCAGAAACACGAGCTGTCGGAGTGATGCTGCTAGCTCCCCATGGTTCTAAAACCCTCCGCTTCGCAGGAACTAACAGAGAACAGACTGTTAGGCCATAAAGTCTTTCATTTTAAACATAGTTGTACATTTTACTATACTTTAAATTCAAATATGCTTTTTGATATTTTAAAATAAAAAAATCTTTCTCAAAGATGAGATTTAGTTGTCAAACAAAACTTTTTTCAAAAACATAACCAAAAATCCTATTTAAACAAAAAAGGAACAGAATGAAGAAAAAAAGTCTTATAATGTCTGCCCCTAATTAACAAAAGAGATTCTGTACAATTTTCAGACACTTAGAATCATGATGAACTCTGTCTTGTTGTCATTTTCAGATTTGATCATGATCATTAGTTTAATGTGCTTTTTCATAATTACTTAATACACACATTTTGGTACATTTTTTGAATATAATAAATTACACAGATTTTTTTGTTTCCCTGTTAAGGTTATTCCATAATTTAACACCATTTACAGACATACTCCATTCCTTAATTTTTGTTCTCTTCTCAAACATCTTCTGAATGTTTGTTGGCAAAGTACTTAAACTAGCTTTGTACATTGTTTGTAAAAATTTCCAGTTTACTAAATCATGAAATTTCAGTATTTTGTATTTGATGAACAACGGGTTTGATGGATCTCTGTAGCCACTATGATTGGTGGCTCTCAGAGCTCTTTTCTGTAGAATAAATAAAGGTTGTGTATAACTTTTGTATGTTGCTCCCCAGATTTCTACACAATAATTCAAGTATGGAACAATCAGCGAGTTGTACAACGCCAACAAACCAGAATTAGTCAATAAAATCTTGACTTTATGTAATACTCCTATGGATTTAGCAATTTTCCCTTTTATGTAATCAATATGCGACTTCCAGGTCAAGTCTTCATCAAAAAGAACTCCTAAAAATTTAGTTTCTGTTACTCTTTGAATTTCAGTCCCATCTATTTGCAATGATACATCACTGTTTTTATTGTCCTTAAACAATATGAAATTTGTTTTATTAAGATTCAATGTTAATCTGTTTATGTCAAACCAGGTTTGAACTTTAATCAGTTCATTATTTATCACTTTAGCTACTTCATTAATGTCTGATCCTGAACAAAACAGTGTGGTATCATCTGCAAACAGAACGGTCCCAAGTATTTTAGATACATTCACCAGGTCATTAATAAATAATATGAACAGTTTGGGTCCGAGGACCGACTCTTGTGGCACTCCACAATTAATATCACATAGTTTTGATTTAATATCATTAACCAGGGTTATGGTTGACCTGAATTTTCAGGTACTGTAAAAACCAAGCTGCAGCAACACAAACAGAAAAACAACGAAGGAGAGAGATGATCGTTTTCTATCTGGAATAAATACAGTCAGGATTTAGAGTTAGTGTCAGATAAAGATGATAACAGAAAGGTTTGTTCTAATGTCCATTAAAATGTTCTGATGTTCATAAAACATGCTAAAATGAATTTAATAGTTACAGTAATAAAATAGTTATTTTATAAAAGGTAGTTTTGCCATAAAAGTGTTAAATGTCAGGTCAAGAAAGACTGTCTTTAATTTATATTTAATAAAAAACACTTTTTTTTTCAGGAAATAGTTTTGAAGTTAATGTCAGGAGATCCATTTGGTTGACTTCCTGTTAAAATTCACTTCTAATAAAGGGAGTTTTAGTAAAACTGGAGGTCATTTTTATGTTGAGGTGAGGCGGGGGGCGTCATCGGCAGCTGAATGTCACTAATAAAGTAACTAAAAAAGTAACTAGTAATCTAACTTAGTTACTTTTAAAATGAAGTATTCAGTAAAGTAACTAAGTTACTTTTTAAAGGAGCAAACAGTAATCAATAGTCGGATTATTTTTTCAAAGTAACTGGTAAGTATTAAGTAAAATCAGGAATAATCAGCTCTTTCTCGCTCCAGGATTCCCTTAAATGTTTTCTGCATCAGTTGCTTAATGCAATAATATTTCACCTTCCTGTCACACAGATGTCTCTGGAAGCTCAAAGAGGAAGTATGCTTTCATTCAACCAATCAAGAAATGTCTTTAAAATGATCATTTCTGAGTTCGTCTAACCAAACCTGGCATTCTTTTTATTTCAGTAATTGAAAGAAGGTCAGCTGCTCTCAGAATTTTGCCCTTCAGCTTTGCCTCTCATCCCCTGACAGTTTTATCAAGAATGGAGGCCAAGCTGCATGGTGACAGCTTAGATTAGACCACACAATTATTAATTACTCAAATTCTTCTGTGTCACACTTCCCTGCTCTGGTGATGTTGTCCTCCCCAGAAGAGCTTAGTGCCTTCTCTGGTAATTTTCTAAAAACCTGCATCTAAAAACGGCCATCGTTTTGCATTCAAGCGCTGCAAACTACCGCCCGTTTATTTTTCTCCAAGCATTTCCACTGTAGGAACCTTCAAATGTAGAGGATAAAACTGGAAAAGCTGCAGGTTTTGATCAGGTAATCATGGAAGCAATGCAGCAAAACACAAATGTAGTTCAATTCTGGGAAAATGTGGAAAAAACAAGATAGTGCAACATCATGCATTAGCAGTATTTGTGGAGTGCTTGTGTTTAATTTATGAATTCATAAAAAGAAAGTTTTCAGTCAGAGAAAACTTTCATAGGAATTTAAACTTTTAACCTGAACTGTTTTAAAGGAAATGTGATCAAAAGGAATTTGAATGATGCCCAAAAGTACATTAATCTGTCAACTGAACTTAGAAAATATGCATGCATTTCCTTCTTTATAAATACTTTTACTGAAATATCGTCAATACATTTGACAATTTACAACTGTTTTGCAAAAGAGGCCAACAAACCCGAAGACCCTTCAAAACATGAGAGCAGTGAAGGCGAGAACGACGTGTGGATCCATTATTTAAAATCGAGTCCTCAGCCATTCTTAAAGAATTGCAGCTTAATTAAAGAAAACAGAAATTAGCCCAGTTGGAAACTCATCTGTGGAAAGAAACGCTCGAGTTTTGATGAATTAAAGATAAAGCCTATTTGAAGGAGAATTTTCTATCCAGTGGAATGACATCAAAATGTATTTTACAACAAAAAATAATAACGGCTGCTGAATAAAACCACTGCGATGGAGTATTTTTCCTTTTGTGCACTTGCTGAGTAAAAACACATTTGGGTGAAAGGTTGTGATATTTTCTCGCTGTGGCATTCAAAATGAAGTTGTCATTTCTTTTAGATTTGTTCATTTACGGAACCGAGTGGCCTCCTTACCAAACCAACCCTGCAGGTCTTCCTAAAAATTAAACATTTCTGTGGCTTTGGTTCCATCCACTCTTTACTTGTGTCTTTTATGTAAACACAAAAAGGTTTTGAAATCATAGGACTTGAAATCACAAGCGTTACTTGGCTTTATTGTCACAGAGATGACGAGAAATCTTTGAAGAGAGATGAAGACACTGAACAAACTCAGATCTAGACACACACACTCAACAGAATCTCAGCCTCCCGTGTTGGTTTACACTGATCTGGCGCAGGTGGGATCTGGGAGCAACTGTGATGTTTTTTCATAAAACTCAGCTTGTGTGTGCTGCAATACAATCTTGGCACATCCCCCAGTGTTTGCTGTTTTCCTCCTTCCTGCCTCTTTTCTGGTTTCACCTACAGGCACCACCTCCTAATTCCAGAGAGGGAACCACAAAATATCCTCTTGTCCCACCAAAAGCAATCTTCTTTTTTCATCAGGATGAAAATGGAGCACAGAGAAGGAAACTGACAAATCAAATATTTATCTTAGCCAAAAGAACAGAATGTACTAAATGCATTAGTTACGTTTTAGGTTAAATTCTTGAGATTTTACACTGTAGTCCGACTGTTTCTCTTCCTTCATATTCAGGCAAATGCATCACAAAGAGTTGGGTATGCGATGGAGACATTGACTGTGAGGATCGCTCGGATGAAGAGTTGTGCGAGTCGGCTGTCTGCAAGCCACCGAAGTACCCTTGTGCCAACGACACCTCCGTGTGCCTCACACCCGATAAGATCTGCAACGGGAAGGTCGACTGTGCAGACCGTTCGGACGAAGGACCCATCTGTGGTAATGTCCTCTATTTTGTCATCCTGCAAGTTAAATGATATACCGTACAGCTAAGCCTTAAAGCAGAGGGACTTGGGGAGATTACAAATCCACGTACTCTTTGTTCTTTCAATTTTCAATTGAAAACCAAAAATAAAAAAGGGAACATTTCTTTAATAATTTATGGTATTTGTTTTTGAAACGGATACAAAACAACAAAAAACGTCTTGTTCTTCATATTTTAAATTCTAGTCTCAGATCAAATCCATTGCACTATTAGGTAAAACACGCTACATCCTCAATTATAAGGCTCGACTCCTATTATATTTATCCCTAATATTACCATATCTGAGTTATGGTGTGGAGGTCTGGGGAAATACTTAGAAAAGCAACTTGCAACCATTATATTTACTGCAAAAGGGAGCAATCAGAATAGTACATGATGTTGGTTTTAGAGAACACACAAACTCACTATTTCTGAAAGCAAATACAATGAAATTATGGGATCTTATTAAATATAAAACAGCTCTCATCATGTACAAAGTAAGAAACTGTTTACTTCCAATAAATATCCAAAAAATGTTCAGTGATAGATTAGAGGGGTACAATTTAAGAGGACAACTACATTTAAAAAAAAGAAATTGTTCGTACTACTCAGAGGTGTGTGAGCATATCAATTTGTGGAGTGGATTTATGGAATGGTATGAGTGAAGAGTTAAAACAGAGTAAAAACATTTGCAATTCCTCAAAACAATACAAAAAGAAAATACTTGAGAAGCACAGGATGGACGAGGAATTGTAACAGGTAATGATGAAGAAATCTATAATTTATAAAGTCAAACAGGTGGGAAGGATGCCTGGGAATGAGTTATGGATTGTATTGGTAGGATTATGTCCAAAAGTCACCAGAAAATTGAGTAGGACAAATATGTAATACCAATGTATAAAGGTATTGCTGGAAATAGTTAAAAGGGGGTAGTGGAGATAAGTATTATACTTCTACATACTCCTTTTCGGGCACTTTTTGTTTCTGTTTTGTATTAAATGATTTATACTTGTGTTCGAAATAAATAAGAATAAGAAATCACGAAATGGAAAAGCAGGCTGTTGGACCGAATTTGATTTTAATATTTATTTAATACTCAGGTTGACGTTAACCGGTGTTACATTGATATATGGTCCCCTATCGAGATGTGTTCCTCCACCAGTTCGGCAGCGCGGTTGTTGCTAAGCCATCCCCGTTTTGTGCTCGTGCCACAGAAGAAATACGGAAACCGTGAAAGATTAAACATGCTGTTTCAGGATAAAATTTCCCTTTTTCTCCCCTTTATTTGAACTTAAATACAGCTCACAGGATGTGGCACTGAACAAAAGGGAATGATGTCAAAATAAAACAGGAAGTGAATAAAGAGAATGGTCTCACGGCGGAGCGAGACACAAGTCTTAAAGTTTTCATCCTTTTTACTTCTTTTTAGATTGGGGAACTTATCCCGTTCGTTGTGCATCATATCATAAATCTGCGGGACTATTTAGAAACAAGTGCGCTCACGAACTGGTGGAGGAACACATCTAGACGGGGGAACTTACGTCAATGTTACGTCATCCTGAGTAATTAAAATCAAATTCGGTCCAACAGCCCGTTTTTCCATTTCTTGATTTGATCCGAGACTAAAATTTAAAATATGAAAAACAAGATGCTTTTTGTTGTTTTGTATCCATTTAAAAAATGAAAATAAAAAAATTAAAGAACTTTTACCTTTTTTGATTTTTTGGTTTTCAATTGAAAATGGAAAGAACGAAGAGTACACGGCTTATTACAGACCCACAGATGATTACTGGAAATCTTATTCTGCTTTGGTTGCTGTAGCATTTATTAGTTTTCTGGTGAAGCTCCAAGGGTTGCTGTTAACGCGGCCTCACAGGCTGCATGACAATACCTCCGAAAAGTGTTTGATGGGTTCAGACGTGTCAACAGTGTCAGCAGACTTCTGGAAAGCAGCTACAACAAAAACAGAACATAGACATTCTGCATGTTCTTTTGGTTTCCATGAGGATTTGGCAGACAGTATAAAGAAACTCAAGATTAGAGTTATTTATTTAAACATTGGATCATTCCACTTGCATTATGCAGCAGTATTATGCAGTGCATACATCTCTGACTGTACATTTTGATAGTGTTTAGGAAACACAATCATGCCTAACTTGACGAAGTTGTAAATGTTTTCACAGGAAGGTAAGATCGTGCAAAAATAGCATTTTTTCATCTTCTCTTTCACACTCGGCAGCGAAGAGCATGACCCACATGTGTCGTCTCAGAGACCAGAGCACAAAGTAAAAACCTTCCTTCTCAATAAACGCAAACGTGGAGCAGATTGTCTAACAGCCTTTAGGGGAACTCGAACCTCCTCATGTGACTATCTCCAGCCATTTAATCTGGTAAAGTAGGCAGTGTAAACATCGAGGCTCATTTTCTAGAGCATTCATAACCAACCCTCATGGAGGTCCTGCGGGAGCCTCGAGTGCCATCGTGGCCCAAAAGAGGCCTTCTGGCTCATCTTAGACCATTAGTTTGTGTTCAGAGGATTCTCAAGGGTCTGCTTGATTTGCACCAGTTCATCATGATTCAGGTCTGCTGTTAACAGCCATGAACACACTGGGTAACGTCGTTCATGACCAGAGAGCCGTTTGACTCCATCAGGAGAGGCAGGATTAATCTGGTATACTTTTCCAACGTGACCTTGAAGAGTTAAACATATTTTTCTGGTGTGCATTGGAAATAAATTGTCTTCGTATCCTGTCTCTGTCCTGGTTCCAAACATGCAGACATGTGCCTCGTAGCCAGAGGGGGCTGCAGTCACCAGTGCAACGTGGCGCCCGGTAAAGGAGTCGTGTGTTCCTGTCCCCCTGGGCTTCACCTGGACTCCAGCAACAAGACGTGTGAGGTGGTGGACTACTGTAGCCGTCACCTGAAATGCAGCCAGGTGTGTGAGCAGTACAAGACCACGGTGAAGTGCTCCTGTTATCCCGGATGGATTCTTGATTCGGATGGAGACACCTGCCACAGCACAGGTGAGAGAACCGGGAATGTTTGTTTCATGATGCCACTGGCTGTTGTGATGTTTGCGTCATCAATCTTTGATTTTTGAATTGCCGTCTGTTGTGCAAAGTTGGTGATTTAATAAAAGAATAGTGAATAATGTAGAAACTGAGACGACAAGGCAACACAGAAGTTGTTTTGTGTGTGTTTGAGTGCTAGAAAAGGTGAAGAGGTGGCCATGGAATAGATGTGGATGTTTATTTAAAGTGGGTCAGATTCAATCCTTTTAAAATCTGAAGAGGCACAGTAGTGATGAGTCCTGTCGGGTTCCATCCGCGCTGACGCTGAGTGAAGGAAACATCCTCTCTTCTCAAACCAGAGAGCTTTGATTCTTCATTCGGTTTGTGCAGATATTTACCTCGGGCCCAACAACACGGGCGTTTCGCCAGAGTAGCGCATCTAAAATTCCAAAATCTGCTTTTCTGATTGCTGGTGCTGGATAATCCATTTGATGAGACTGCTTGAAAGCACTTGAAATACAATAGGGGCACACATGCTGTTGGCTTGTCACATTCTGATTTATGGACCTCGTTTTGATGACTTGCTTCTCTGTTTCACTCCAGGATAGATGGCAGTTTAGGCTCTAATCATACATTAACACAGGGAAGAAATACACAATTTCATCTCAAAGCTGATTGCAATTTTGTTTATAAGATGACGAGCTTTACATATGAACAAACGTCCCAGATTATTCTTGGAAAAAAAAATCTAGTAAGAACACCACTTTAATTATATGTGTGCAAACAGCTCTGTTCTTTAAAGGGTGAATTAGTGTTTTGAAGAATAAAAAGACTCTTTATGCGCAGCTAGTTTGTGTCTCACACGATTTTCAATTTAAGTTTTGCAGCCATTGCTGCACTGGAGGCTGAAGTAATGAAACAATCCTCTGTAGACAAGGCTATTGAGATATAAAATGAAGGCACTGTTTACCATCAACATGATACAAAATCTAGCAACTTAAAAAAAAAAAAAAGGAGAATATTCTGCAAAATGCATTCACCAGAAACAGACCATGTTCAAACATATCTACTTGTTTGGAAAATGACAAATTTTAATGTGTTCATTCCCAAAACATTTGGCAACAGATTGGTTTGGCTGCAAGTGATGCATAATAATGTGCACCACATGGTGGTGTAAACCAGTGGAACATGGTATCAAACTAAAAGTAAGTGGAATGAAATCTATTAAAGCAAATATGCCTCATGCATTTCTTTACTTTTAAACTTTTACTAGTTAAAAAAAACAGACTGGATCCAAAATAGATCTGCAGCTTTCTGCAGGAATGCATGAAATATGCAAGCTTGGTTGCACAAATAGTGCCATGTTGATTCTAGATATCAGAGAAGCACCATGTTTCAGCTTCTTTTAACCGCATACTGTGTTGGATTTCAGTGTTTTTAAAGACATGTTAGCCTAGTGTTCTTTATAAATAGTGGTTACAACAAAGTGACTGAAATCTGAAAGGAGGGCTTTTAAATCAAATTTAAAATTCGATGTGTCTTGGGTGTTAATTGAAATGAACAATTGTTGTTTTTCCTCATTGACTAGATCCTTTTGAAGCTTTCATCATTTTCTCCATCCGTCATGAGATTAGACGGATTGATCTTCACAAGAGGGACTACAGCCTGTTGGTGCCAGGACTGAGGAACACCATCGCTTTGGACTTCCACTTCAACCACAGCCTGCTTTACTGGACAGATGTGGTGGAAGATAAGATCTACAGGGGAAAACTGTCGGAGTCTGGTGGTATGCATCTACACAGGGTGAAATCTTTTGCTATTTACTGCTGTTTATCTCACTCATTTGCTTTCAAGAGACACATTAATGGAATTTTAAAGTGCTCCAAGTAAAACTGTCCTGTTTTATTTCTCTGTCTTTGCACACATTTATTTCGGATTCAAACAATTGATTTAGTCTCATCCTAAATATTTTTATCATCTTGGCAAATGCTGGGAAAATATACAGCCAGAGCAGAAATCTTCAGCTGTAATATTGCATTATCTCATCCTCTTAAAATCATGAATCAGAACTTCTCGTTGCATCTGTGCTTTTGTGGGTGGCAGTTCTCTTGAATTTATTTCCCTCTGTGGGAGCTCTAGCAATCAGCTCTCAGCGGTGCACATTCCACCCTTTTGTGACACGTACATAAAAGAGCAGACATGTGAGAATAATGAGACGCAGTCAGATTATAAGTACAGTGAGCAAATTCATTTACCATGCTAAATGGAACCTTGGATAAAAAGCAGTCATTTTTCATATTAAAAGTTTTCCTCAAGACTTCCTTGAGTTTTTCTTTGTGAATATTTTCTTGAGGACTGTACCCACCAGCCACCCGTGTCCTCTGCAGTATATATCAGTGCAATGCAGTGACACTGTTGTCTTGTTCGTATTGTTTCAGGCGTGACAGCGATTGAGGTGGTTGTGCAGCATGGTCTGGCCACCCCAGAGGGCCTGGCTGTGGACTGGATTACAGGAAAACTGTACTGGATTGATAGCAATTTGGACCAGATCGAGGTGGCTGAGCTCACCGGAAATATGCGAGCGACGCTTATTGCAGGAGGCATGGAGCATCCACGGGCCATCGCCCTGGATCCAGGGCAGGGGTACGTTCTTACTGATGGCAAATAGACAAAACTTTACAGTATTTTTCTTTCTTGTTCATTTGGCTTTAAGGTCCACTGACATTTATATTCATTCAAAGTGATGCTGTTGCTCTTTATTCTTGGAAAAAAAAATACTTTTTTCTTTTTTCCATGGTTCACAACCCGTTTACTCTTGTTGAGCACTAACGCTGTTCTTTGACACAACAAGCAAGAACCTTTAAATAAATACGCCCGAGGTTTGCTTTGTTCCCGTTTGAATTGGCCCCCCATGGCCCGATTCCTAAAAGCGTGTTTTTGTTTACCCTGCTGCGACGCATGGAGAGAGTGTTTGCAGAATTATCTGTGTGTCTGAAATGCATTTTCTTTGCCCCACTGTTAGTAGAGAAGCTCCGTTTCTGTGGTGATGCACTGGTTGTATGTTTTAGTAAGTGTCCAGTTTGGTAAATTCATGCTAATAGTCGGCTATTATTGACTAATGTTACACCTTTTGAGAATTCATGCATATTTTTTGACACATTGGAATTTATTATTTGCTCTTTTTTGAATGAATCTAGGTTAATCACAACATGGATTTGAAGCAAAGTGTAAAATATTAACATCAAGCTTTTTATGCACAGTTATGGCTAAAAGCTCTGTACATTTTAGGTGCTGTATAAATGCATTACATGTATATTTATAACAGAAAAAATTTGAGTTTTTTTTCTTAATATAAGGTTAATGCCCCACACTTAAACAGCATGTTTTATGTAACACAGAGCTTGTGTTTATAACTCACCCATACAGATAAGTACTCACACAGGGCTTTTTAAAACATATAGTTCCACATTCTAAAAGCTAGCTTTAAAAATAAAAGAAGTTGTCTTGTTTTAATGGCCCATTAAGTAATGTGGGTTTCAGTGTCTTACAGAAGGTCATTTCTACATTAAGTGGAACCACTCCACCAAAGACCCATGGCCAGAACAATCATTCTTTTTCTGCTATATATGTATTTTTAAATCTCCTGCTGGTAAGGACAAATGCTCATCTTTCTTTCTTTGACTTTTTGTTTTTATTTTCCCTTTAAGACTTTAAAGATTTATGAGCGTACAAGCAAAGCAAAGAGAAATGCACTCCCCCTTGCAGCTACCCCTCTGCCTTTCTCACACGCCGTCACTATCATTAATGCGCTGCAGCACATGTAGCTGCAGCCAACAGGTTAGGGGTTCAATCCCCGGTTCCCACAGACCACACGTCGAAGCATCCTCGGGCAAAGTACCGAACCCAGAGCTGCCCCCCAGGTGCCATTCAAAATGGCTCCTCACAAAAAAGAGAAGCGGTCAAACGCAGAACAGCAATTTCCCTAAAGACTAGGTAAATATGTTATTATTAATGTGCGTTATTATTAAATTGTGTTTCTGCATAAAAAGGTGCCATTATATAAGTAAAGGTTTTGGTTTCAGTGGGGAAAAATTGGTAATTTTAGTTTTTGATGATAATAAAAACATCATTTAGACAGATCCTGAAATATTGCTCTGTTTTTTGGTTGAAAACAAATAAAGCCAAAGCTGTGAAATGACCAAGTTTATGATTCAAATTTAATCCAGCAGAAATGTGTTGGACAAAGCAGATTATGTGGGAAAACCCCCCCAAAACTTCTCAGTAATTCAAATAAAAATAGCTCAGATTCATCTACGTTTATTTGCACATTTATCAATAAAAATCTTATCTTATTAAAAAAGACACCATAAAGTCATTAAAAAGCCATAAATACTTTAAATAACTGAATCAGCATTAGATGACCAAAGGGTTGTGAGGTTATAATTCATATTTCTCTACTGGTCAGACATTTTTCCTTATGGTGCTTACTTAAGGTGTCTGAGAAACAGCCAGTGGTTGAATACTTTGGCAAACCTAGACCGTCCAAAAATCAATTTAACACTTTTAAGAAATGAGTTCTATGCTCTCACGCTCTTCCCATTGTGCTCTTTCACATTTGGGAGGATGACTACAGTACATTTCATGGCCGTGCAGAGTAGGATTAATGGGTGCTTTTGGTGCCTAAAGGCGCATTTCCATTACAGGGCAATAATTCTAATCGTATTACTTGAATGCACTCAAAGGAGTGGGTCATTGATCACGGAGGCCTTATCAAGTGAATAAGGCTATCGATCTGGACAGGGATATTTCTTCCTAACGCGGTTTTGTTGTCGTCAGTATGTGATTTAAATTTGAGCACCCATTTTCTTCTTCACTCAAGAAGACTTAGTAGACTAGGACAGGTCAGAGGAGATACGAGACTCTGTGTTGTAAAGTAAAATGGCATTCTGGTTTTCTTAGAAAATTGAGGGTCAAATTTAGAAAAATTTGAGGTCTGCGCATAAAATCCCCATATTTTCAAAGCTTTTATGGTGAAGTTTTATGTTAATAACTTAAGAAGGAAAGGTCAGCAAAGTTAGCTACTAATAAATTTGATTGGCCCAAGGGATTGATGGCAAAAGAAGACCAATTTAAAAGAATTCAATAGAATGTAAAAAAAAAGCCTACTTGGATTACGCTACTAAAGTATAACATTCATCAGTGTAAAACCTACTTTTAACGAGAAGCTAAGACATTAAAGGCACACTATGCAGTTTTGGCTTGTTTTAGCACCCCCTAGTGTTCATTTTAAATCACTGTTGTAAAAACGTTAGCATTGTTTCTGCTCAGAAGCGCTTAAATCTAACTGTTGAAATGTCTCCTCAGCCTTCATTGCTTTCTACTGGAGCGGTTCATCACTCATTCAAAGAAATCACTTATTTTCAAACACGGAAGATCGAAAAAAATCAGGAATCATGAGCTAAAAACACTCCGGCGCTAGCATAACAGCTAACCACATAGGGTTAGCCTAACCCTCTTGAGATACGTGACTTTGTGAGATTTCAGGTCACCGAACCAGAGACTCTGAAGTTGCAATCGATGTATCCTGAACACAAGCAGCAGATGGGGCTGAGTGACTTTTCATTAACCCTGTAAAGAGAAAGATTTAAAAATATGAAAAAGTTACATAGTGTGCCTTTAATGTGCATTTCCTATGAACTGTTAAAGTTGTACTAAAATAGATGACCCTCCATTCCCATAACATTTCAAGCAATCTGTTAACCGTTGCTTTTGGTTCTAAGGATTCTCTTCTGGACCGACTGGGATGCTACTTTTCCGAGAATCGAGGCTGCATCCATGAGTGGAGGCGGGAGACACATTGTGTTCAAGGACATGGAGATCGGCGCCTGGCCTAACGGACTGACACTGGATCACCTGGAACGGAGGATTGTTTGGACCGATGCACGGTTAGTCGGTTTGCATCGCGGGTGACGTCATTCGCACTCTTAATGCATGCATGACCTTAAATACTGCAAAAGACCCACCGGTCCCCGAAGAAAATTTTTTACTTCTCATTCTCCTGGCGGGCGTTAAATTATGCAAGATATGCAAAATTTAACGATCTAAAAAAGTTGCCACTGGTTGTTTTAAGTGGCTCCTGAACAATTTAATAGTTCCATCAGAGAGTTTCGCTTTGATCTCCTTTCATCCTGTCTTTCAGTACATTAAAGGAAGAGTTTAAACTTTGATATGCTGTTGGTCTCTCTTTAACAGCTCCGACGCCATTTTCTCTGCACTCTACGATGGCAGTGGGGTCATTGAAATCCTCAGGGGCCATGAATACTTGTCCCATCCTTTTGCCGTGTCTTTGTTTGGAGGAAACGTCTACTGGACGGACTGGAGGACAAACACTTTAGCGAGAGCCAATAAGTGGACAGGGCAAAATGTCACCGTCATCCAGAAGACAAGCGCTCAACCTTTTGACTTGCAGATCTTCCATCCCAGCAGGCAACCGCAAGGTTAGACGATTCTGGCGCCGCTTCATATTGACCCCTCAGTTATGTTGTTTTTAAGTAAAATTCAGCCTCATGCTGTATATTGCAATTACAAAAGAAAACAGGATCTAATTTATTTTTAGCTTTACTTCTGCTTTCATTTGTGCTGTCAGTCAAACAGCATGCGTCTGTGTGAAAGAGGTGCTCATGCCGAGAATAAGCCAACTTAAGTTAATGCTACCTTTCAGTCTATTTTTCTTAATATCCAAAGTATTGTAATTGGCTCATGCCACTACATTAAAGCTTTTTTTAGTTTTCTTTCATGTGCTGAATATGAATAAAGAGCGCTGGGGAGGAAAAACCACATCTACAAAGAAAAAAAGTTGAATATTTATTATACAAATAGGTTGCTAATGGAGAGAATGTGGAGCTTTTATACAAGTCTCGTGTTTTGTGAGACGGACACAAAGTATATCATGGTTTTTTCACATGAAGCCACTATGTTTTTTGCAGATTAGCTTAAAATAAATACGTTTTCTTCCCAAAGATGGATTGTTTTAAACATTTTGATCAATTTCTAAAACGGATCCATGTGCATATAAAGCACTGTGATGGAAATCTTTAGCCATGTGTGCCAAGACTGTCAGATTTTATGTATCTCTATCCCAATCGCTTTCCTCTGCATTGCCAAGTTTGAGGATTATCTCCCTCAGCCCTCTGCATAATTGAGCTACCATTTATAAAGGAACATTAGTTGTAATCAGGTTTACATCTGTTCTCTGATTCCGCTGCTTCACCAGTGTGAATTTGTTAATTTACTTGTTTTCCTTTCTGTGTATTGCATTCATATTATTGTTCACCATGGATAAATTATAAGTAAATGGCATCATTATTTAAAAAAACAACTATAAATGTGCCTAGTTCTTTTTTTGAATAGCTCAGCTGGGAAAAACGGACTATTATCCTTTCTAGCTGTAACCAGCGAACTTGCGAACATCTGGTCCAAGTAAATAAACAGGAATAAATGTGATGAAGATAAAAGAAAGAAGCGCCAACTAGTCGGGAGTCTCAAGAGCCGTTTAACAGATGCCACATTGCTGCTCCTCTAGAGGCTTAAACAGCCTGTGAGTTCATCATTTGATAAGAAAAACAATCATTTAGGATCATTTTTAAAGAGTTTTTAAATGAGGAAAGTTTGGGACATTTACACATTTCTACCTCAGTCTTAGTCATAATCATCAGAAAACTTTCATTCTGTTATTTTAAATTATACTCTTTAAGTGTTGTTTTTTATTTTGGTTTTCTTTTAAAATGAAAAAGAAAAATATAAATAAAAGGAATTCTGTTCTGTTTTTTTGTGCATCCACAATGACAGAAAGCTTATTTATTTTCTCTTTCTTTTCCCTGTTTGCTTCAAATATCTGACAGTTTAGCGCAAACAAACACCTTGGTCCTGTTGTCGCCGCCTGTCATCCCTCAAGAGCATAATTCATGTCAGTGCGGCGCGGTTCGGATGGCGGCGTATTCTGAGTCAGCTGGGTGTTTTTCAGCTTGCAGAATCAGAGTTGCATTTTTTATTTTTTTCCCCTCCACTCTCTGAAATCATTCACATTTATGATGCAGTGGGATTATTACTGAAGACTCTCTGGAAATGAACTTTGGATGAGCTTGTTTGACATGAATCATCCAGAGAGGAAGGAGAAACTGTTGTTTTTGAAGCATGAAATGTGACTCCAGAATGATGGGGGACTATTAAACTCAGGGTGACTTTTTTTTTTTTCTTCTTTCTCTGGCTGAGGTGATTTATTCCTAACAAGTACAGTAAGAAATTCAGAGTATAGAAATAATGCTATATCCTGTAACGCTGTGAGGACACTGCTTGGGTTAGTTCGATGTGCAAGAAGCTTAAAAATCTCTTATTCTTTGTTCTTTTAGAAACAAACTGACAGATGATTTTGCTCTTAAATTGTTACTTTAACCCAGGCGTGTCCAAATGCGGCCCTCAGAGTGATTTTGTGTGGCCCTCAGCTGCATTTTAAAAATTATATAATTTAGTTTTCTTGCAGGATTTTGATGCAGAGACGCTTTATGACATTTTTTAAAGATTTTTACTAACATGAGACACAACAAACAAAAAAATCCAAGTAAATTAAAATCTTTTTAAATGCAAAATTTACCATTCAATCAAAATATTCAAAACATTTTTGAGACAATTCAAGAGATATTGAGATCTCCAACTTTATTTCCTGGTAAAAAGAACCACAAATCCTCACTGACTTTGACCAAAACGCAGATTTTTGCTCTGACTAAATCCAGCAACATGACTGAAGAAAGACCCAGATCCTGGTCTTGTTGCTGAGGATGGAACAAAATGTAGCTTCTAGAAACCTAAAAACAGTCGACCAATCAGATCCAGTGAATTTGATGCTTTTTATTATTGAATCTAACATACGAGATCCCTGTGTCGTATTGACAAAGACAAAATATTTTTTGCTTGTTTCTTTTAAGAAATATTCTAACGTTTGTGGCCCTCATGTCGAAAAGTTTGGACACCCCTGCTTTAAATGCTTAATGTTCTCCCAAAAACCAACAAAAACACAATCCCTAGTTGTCTAACTATGCTTTATTCATCTCTTCTTCTGCAGCACAGTCAGACTGGCCTGCAAATGTCATGGTGCAAAGGCTTTTAGAACCACTTCAATCCCAGTAATTATCCCAGACCATCTCCTTGCTGTTTTATTTTTTTGCTGAGTGTTTTTTTCCCTCCCTCCAGCCTCTAACCCATGTGAAGAGAATGATGGACGTGGTCCCTGTTCACATCTGTGTCTCATCAATTACAACCGCACTGCATCCTGCACCTGTCCACACCTCATGAAGCTTTCAGCCAACAAACAATCCTGTTTTGGTGAGCGACAACACCTTCCTCATTTTTCATGCCTGATGTTATAAAAGTGGAAAAACATCAAATGTTTTGTGAGCAACAAGAGAGGCGCTTTCTTTTACAAAGCGCCGTCCTTTGTCAAATGATGGTTTCGTTATCTGACCAGGATTAAAGAGGTTCCTCCTCTACGTGCGTCGATCTGAAATCCGGGGCGTGGACATTGACAACCCGTACATGAACGTCATGACGGCGCTGACGGTGCCAGACATCGACGACGTCACCGTGGTGGACTTTGATTCCCAGGAGGAGAGGATCTACTGGGCTGACGTCAAAACTCAGACCATCAAACGCGTCTTCATCAATGGCACCCAGCTAGAAACTGTCATTTCTTCAGGTGGGTGAATTCCAGGCAGAAAACCAAATCTTTCTGAGGAGAGTCGGACTTCAGAACCGAGTGGAAACATAATCCAACGTTTGACATTTATGGGAATAATTAATATTTGCAGTTTCCATTTTTTTTTGTTTCTGATGTACAGTAATAGCTGCTGCATATATTTATACCTGCTATATATTCACTGTATTTGTGGGCATGACAGCTTTTCCCTGCTCTTCCTGACAGACATAGCGAACTGTCGGGGTCTGGCTTTAGACTGGCTTTCCAGGAACTTATACTGGCTCAGCTCTGAAAATGACGAGTCCCAAATCAATGTGGCTCGCTTTGATGGGTCCCTAAAGACGTCCATCATCCACGGCATTGATAAGCCAAGGTGCCTTGTAGTGCATCCTGCCAAGGGGTAAGTAGATTAGAGTAGCCTGTGCATTGCATGAGCACATAACCTTCAGCATATAGAGCCAGGGAATGTTAAGCTGTGCAAAAAGACGATCAAAGGCAAATATTTTAGAAAAGCTCAAAACGATGGACGGATTTGAAGGTTGTCTAATGAAGCAGAATTCACCTCCAGTTTACAAGTTTAAAGAAAAACTCACATTCATCGACTTTTATGGAAACC
The DNA here is from genome assembly GCA_006937965.1 of Callopanchax toddi. Taxonomy (NCBI): domain Eukaryota; kingdom Metazoa; phylum Chordata; class Actinopteri; order Cyprinodontiformes; family Nothobranchiidae; genus Callopanchax; species Callopanchax toddi. The sequence goes on from SSNR01000555.1 coordinate 224,384, forward strand.
TGATGCACCGCTCATCTCTTTCCCTTACAGGAAAATCTACTGGACGGATGGAAACACCATTAACATGGCCAACATGGATGGAAGTAACAGTAAAGTCCTCCATCAGAATCAGAGGGATCCATTAGGTCAGTGGCAGCTTTGTTTTAAAAACTGACCTTAAATGAATACAGGATACAGTTTTAAAAATGATCTGCAGCTCAATTATCCAAATGTTTGATATTATTGATGTTTGTTTTAAATCTGCTTATTTGGAAGGAAATAGAGTTGCTGCATTTTATTACAATTAAGTAATTTTTTAAACAAGAACAAGGCTGTCAAGTTTTATTAATTTGATCCATGTTCACTTTCCAAATTAGATTTTACAACTAGTTTAGGAGTGAAGTAAACTTTTTTCTCCCCCAAAACAACAACAACAACAAAACAGTTATTTAATCACTAATGACACAGAGACAAATAGTTAAAAACTTCTTAATACAGTTTCAGGATTGTTGTAGTAAATTTAAAGATGGTAACTAAACAACTATTAGTGTTTGTATTTTGTTCTGTTTGTTAGACTTTCATTTAAAACACAACCCCCTGAAATAATTAGAAAAAGTAATTTAAATAGAAAAACCACAATATTTCACAGAGACTATAAATTAGTTTTAGTTCTGACTAAAAATGTAATCAGAATGAAAAAAGAAAAATCTTAGAATATATTTCTACAAACTTGAGTTCAGTTGGTGGATTTTGTATCATCCTAGTGTTTCTACCTTCATGTTTCCAGTGTTATTAACAACATTGCTTTGGTTAAAAAGTAATACTATAGCATATTGTTTGTACAATTACCCAGTTTCTTTTAGTATGATGTACATAGCTGTTAAATTTAGAAAGAGAACAAGGTAGTTTGATCCGTCTCGCTTTCCTACGCTTGTTTGGGTCCGGGTTGCAGGGGCCGCATCCCAAGTAGGGAATCTTCTCTCCTCTGGTGTGACCCCCCAGACGTTCCCAGGCCAGCCTGGAGATGTGCTTCCTCCAGCTTGTCCTGGGTCGACCTGGGGGCCTCCTGCCGGTGAGACATGCCCGAAACACCTCCCCATGGAGGCGTCCAGACTGAATCCTGACCTGAACCTCATGAACTGGCTCCTCTTGATTTGGAGTGGTTAACTAAAAATCTGGCCATCCTCTAAAAAAATCCTATAAAAATGGCAACCTATTAAAGCAATATTCTTAGTTAATATTAATATTGTTTGTTTTTATGGTTATAAGAACTATTTTGCTAAAATGCTATATGTAAATCAAAAATTGAAAATACCGTATTTTTCAGACTATAAGTCGCACTTTTTTTCATAGTTTGGCTAATCCTGTGACTTTTATATGCCAAAGTATAGAATTTCACATGTTCGTCACACCTAAAACCGCTAGACGGATGGCGGTCTCGGCCTGTGTACCAATCAGCCGCCATGCTTGGTAGTAATATTACCGCAATGCCAGACTTGTGAATGAAAATCACAACAGAGGGAGGTGTTGCTAATAACGTAGCAAAGGTGAGCCGACCCCCGACTGGAAAAGTATTTAAAAGTCAGGTAAACACCGTAAAGCTGTTACTCGGCGGAGATGGCAAACTGGAGCGACGTCGAGCTCCGGGTGCTTCTGGCGTTATGAGCAGAAGTCGACTCGCCTGTCTGTTTACTAAGGGAACTTCTGTCTCACGTGTCATGTAACCCTGCATGTCGACAGCGCGAAGGTCACCCCCATACCTTCACATGATTGCGCAACATTACCGGCACGGTCTGAACCCTTATGAACGACCAAAGGCTCCCAGATACCGGCTCAGCTTCGTGGCAAATTGCCAGCATTGTTTTATGAAAACAGCTAATAATGTGAAATACCAGTTCTTGGTCTCGGATTTAGTAAAATAAAATTTCCTCCAAAAATGCGACTCCAGTGTGACTTTTATATATTTTTTTCTTCTTCATTGTGGATTTTTGGGCTGGTGCGACATATACTCCGGATTGACTTATAGTCCAAAAAATACGGTACTTACTGTTTTAAAAATGTTTTTATTGAAAACTAATATCTAATACATATCAAGTTTGGAGTCATAGCATCTGAAAACCTGAGCCTTGTAGCCTAAATATTGTGATATTTTCTGCTAAGTACTTACAATATATTTGTATTTTGTCAATATACAAAAATGGCAGAAACATATGTAGTCCAATAAAGACCTACTGACACTTTAACATAAACATTTTTAATAATTTGAGTCCTTCTGAAGGTCTGAACACATTACCACTGTGATCCGTGATAAAATGAGTTACAATTGCAGCTTAATTTAGCAAAAACAATCAGCAGTTCTTCATCTCTAGTAGTTGTTGTTACACATGGCTCAAGGTCAAACTTTCCATTTGTCACACAGAGCAGCTTTGTCTCTGCTGCAATTCTTCATTCTCCCAGGCCTGTCAGCAGCACAGATAGCAGGGTGCTCTGTATTTCACTAGTTTCATTTATGATTATGGGGTAGACCTGGGGACAAGAGTAAATTAATGATGCATTGTGACTGTGAATCTGCCAGACATAAATCCAACACATGGCGGGAGACAGTGAGATGTCCAGAGGAACACAATTGAAATTGCTTTCAGCTCCAAACATTAACAGGGATGTTCTCTGAAAAAAGAATCCATCAGCCGTCCAGGAAATGGATTGAAAAGCAGTCGGTTTTCATCCTTGTTCATTTTCTCAAGCCGGCTGGAGCTCCTCTTTTAAGTGATCCCCCACAAAGATGAACGCGGAAGCACATAAACATTTTTATAATCCCTCATAACCAGGTGCATATAGAAACAACATAATGTAAACTCCAGTTAGTGCACAAATAAAGTGCACAATATTAACAATTTCTGATGGTTTTAATTATAACATTTAAACGATTTTCTGTATTTTACCTGGTAAAATCTGCTCTTGTTTCATTCAAACCATTCATTATTTATTTGGACTTCCTGTGGCGTGATGTCATTGACTAGTGATGTTGAAAACCCCAGCTGTCTTTTTGATGTCCCTGCAAATATTGGCATAGTGAGCGCAAACCTGCCGTGCTCATGTCACTCATCTTCCTCCCAGGTCTCACAATAGACTACGGCGCCAACAAGCTTTACTGGATAAGCTCGGCCAACGGCACAATCAACAGGTGCAATCTGGACGGCAGCGGGCTGGAAGTGCTGGAGACGCTAAAGGGAGAGTTAGCCAAAGGCACGGCTCTGGCTGTGATGGGTGAGTGGAGCATCAGATCGCCGCTGAGGATTATTCAGATGGTACGAGCAGATTAAATGTTTAACCAGCTAAGTGACTAGAAGAGAGTTATTTATGCTGTCCTAGCAACAGTTGCGATTTGCGTTGAGTGAATCCGCTGGAGCATTAGATAATTAAAAACACCACACAGCAATGACTGATGATTGATTTTCTCACTCCTTTCATAATGAAAAGGGTGGGGGTGTTAATTACATGTTGATTCTTGATATCAGCGCTGAATCCAATGTGTCACACCATGCATCAACCCATGGGTTTATTAGAAACAGCGTAATATGTGTCCATTCCTGTTGTAATATGTTTTGCATATAAATCAGATGCAGTTTACAGCTGATTTTACTCATTGTGTCATGTTTTTATTAATATATTTCCCCCCTAATTGATTAAAAGAAACTAATTAACATTTTATTTAAAAAGATTTACTTCCTGTGGTGTTTAAATACCCCGTAGTCCATATTTCAGAGGTTAAAGGTTACATTTACATTCAGCTCAGCAGCGATGCAAACACGACAACGGGTCCGTCGTGCAACTATTCGCTGAGTTTGCAACACTTAGAGTAAAAGCTGCTCGGGAAGGAAAAGTTTCAACGATCTGAAACTGACACAGAGATGAAAAGAAATGCAACACATCCTTTTTATCCGTCTGCATGGTGGCTGACAGCTCATGCTCTCTGAGTCCTGCTGTGTCTGGCTGAGTCCCGCTGACCAGTCGAAAATAATAAACAACTTTTTCTCAGAAGGTCAGGCTCCTTTGAAATCCTGGCCCACCACATCAAACAGGATACCTAAACGCTCTCCCCTTTCTGTTGAAATAGCGCAGGATGTCCAGGGGAGATGATTATTTTTAGAAATATAATCAACCGGCTTGTGCACAAAGGTGAAGGCTTTCACTGTAGCCTGCGTGACCCTTTTGGTTTCTGTGTGCACAGCATTAAAACAAAGGCCTGATAGAGCAGGATTTAACACGGCGGGGGAAATGCAGCTACATGTACCTACATGCATTTTCCCAGTGTAATTTTCAGCTTGGTCACAGTTTCTTTGGATGCGCTCCACGTATGCAGACTTATGACCTCCTCAGCATGTCATACAGCATGTCTTGGCAGGCTAAATGCAATCTCATCTCACCGGGAGACTTCCCAAATCACAAGATTGCAACAATGTGGAAGTCAGGAGATTTAAAATGTTGCACACACCCTCTCTGTCTGTCTGTTTGTAATAAGAGTCACATGCATGCTAATGATCCTGATAGGACTTCCTGTGTGGATATCTGTCAGTATATTCAGAGCGCATTGGTGGAGCTTGTTTTTTTTCTTAGCCGATGGCAGTATTCAACTGCAAACTCTGTCGTTCTGTTCATCCCGGTAAGCGTTTCTTACAGTTAAGGCTTTAAAAGGATGGACCTTCGAGACTTCATTATTGCGTTTCACAAATCGGAGCCAGGATGTGAGGTGACACAGACTAATGACGTGGTTCCTGCACAGAAGCAGGTACAGCAAAACAGTGGAATGATGTCCGCGGGTCTCCATCAATCACAATTAATGATGAATTTTATCCATGTTGAGGGAGCTAAATGGTGGAATGAAAAGCACGGTGCTGTTTTTCAATGCATTTTGTCAAAAGTGGATAATTTCTGACATTTTTCATGACGTTAGAAGCACATTTTAATATGATTACCATATATAACCCTATTGAGATACAGCTCAGAGCTTTTGAGTGGTGTTTGCAGAGTATATAATAAAATATGAAATATTCCAATGCATATTTATAGCAATCCTTTAGGTTAGTTAGCTTTTTCCGTTTCAAGTTAAGTACTCTGAATAGTTGATGTATAAAACATGTCCCATAACTAAATTAAAGGCTGCAAGAGGGTTAAACTATGCACTCCGCTTTGGAAAAGAACATGCATGTCTGGAAGATTTAGGGTAAATAACTGCTGTTGTGTGAAGATTGAAGCAGTCGCTGATTTCCAGTTTGACCTTCCTGGTTTTCCTAACCCTGTCATTTCCTGTGACTATGGAAGCTTTATTTATTAGGTAAATATTTCCGTGGTGGTCAAAGTTGCTCCAGTAGGATTCTTTTCCACGTTTGATAGATCTGTAACATCCTAATAGGAGTGGAGTACGTATTCAAGCAGATAAACGGTGTAACAATGCTGTAATAATTTGTGTAATCCACATCTCAAATATTTAGTCCTCATGGGCTCTTGTTTTTTGGGTTTTTTTTTACTTTGCATGCTTGTCTTATTGATGGCTCACGCTGGTTGTGAAATGGTGTAATTATGGCGCTCTTGGAGACACAAGGTCAACCCATGCAGGTTTTTAGGCTCTGTAATAATTGGATTGCCTCGAGGGCTTCCATTTGGAAGGTGCGAGTGATCCATCAGCCTTGACTTGTCTTTGATCAAACAAGCCGTTGAAGTGGAAATTGAATATGATGCGCCACAAGCGGGCAATCACATCTTCCCAGTGGTCCCTATGGCATCAAATTAACACAGGGTGCAAAGCTAATCTCAGCCAGCATGGCCTCTGGGGCGTAATGTTTTGTAAACTGCGTGTAGACTGTCACTCTCCTCCGTGCGCGCTTGTCTGATTTGTGGAAATTTGTTTTACATCCCCTTCAAGGATGGAATTTGTTGTGAAACCGTTAATGCATGTAGAAATCGTTTTGGTTTGTGTTTGTTTCACTGCTTTATTACTTTGTATTAAAAGTCTGAGTGAAAAAGATTAATTTGAACTTTCATGGGAATGTTTTTTTTTTATTTAATCAAAAGAAGAGGAAGATGATGTTTTGTTTACACCTTACATCTTAACCACAAAATGTTCTATTTAAATGTTTTCATGTATTTATCAAGGCCATGCTACCAACGCGTGTTGTGTGCGTGAGGAGTGACGTTTGGGTTGATTGAATTTGAGCAAAACGAAAAGTTCATGTAAATCATGAAAGAAGGCATTTATTGATTGGTTTCTGCTGTTTAGAAATTCCTCTTCTCTTTTAAGTTAATGTTAATGGCTTTTAATGTTTTAAATACCCAAATAGATTTATTAAAAAGTAATTTATAAATGCAATAATAACTTCTAGGTAGTAAAGTTGTCTTTAGGGCAGTGTCACCTGAGCAAAATCATGTATTTTTTAAAGTAATTCTCTCAATCTTGCTTTTTCCCTTCCAAAAATACTAAAATGATTTCTTATATAATGCTTTATCTACACTACAGTATAGCAAGAGGACCCATCCAACTCCTCTCCACTTTGCTCTTTCCACTGAAAGTTCCCGTCACATCAGATTTGTCCTGAGGAAACAAGTGGCACTTGCAGGATGGTGTGATAGTCGTGGGCTTGATATGCTGGGGTCAGGAGCCCAATGTGCATGTGCGTGTTTACAGAGGCGCACTCATCTCTTATGCTCCTGATGTCGGCACTTCTAAAGCCTGGAGGGCTTTGTCTTCTGTCATACAGAGGCAGGCAGTCAGAGACTAGACGTTAAAACGTTATGACGCATAACAACTGCAGAGCATGTTCTCAGTTGCCTCGGTACTAGTGGCGTTTATTTGTAAGCGTAGGTTGAAAATCACAGTCCCCCCTCATTTCTCTTAATAATTGAAGCCCCTGTTTTGTGTTGAAGTTCATGGAAAAGCTATAGCAGAGAAATCCTTTGCTAAGCAATTACGAGCGTATGATTTAAAGCTGAAAGATGCACATGTCATCAGCAGCAAGTGAGCAGAGCAGGGGACAGGGTATTCCACTCTTTAATCTCAAATCAGCCCAGAAGATGCATCAATTATTAAGCAGCTTTCTGGCATAAAAGTACCAACCTTGGGGGATTTGAGTGCAAGCTGAACCATACCACTCACACGCTTTTGTATGCATATTTTAAAGGCCTGGTTTTAAATCACAATGCAATTCTTTCTGCTCTTTTATAGATGTATTATCATCCAAAACTGGAGTTTTAAGAGAATACCTTTTATGTTTACAGGTGGCAAACTTTGGTGGGCAGATGATGAATCGGCCCAACTGGGAACTGCCACCAAACGGGACGGACGCAACGTTGTTGTTTTGAGAAACAAGACAAGTGGGGTGGTTCATATGAAGGTGTATGACAGAGAGGGTCAGAAAGGTAAGGTACACACACACAGAAGGACACACACTCACTGCCAACCAGTGACAGCTTACTGTTTACCTTTCGCTTGTTGTGCTTTTCAGGAAGAAACCCCTGCCAAGTAAACAATGGAGGATGCTCACAGCTTTGCTTCCCGACCTCTGAGAGCACTCGTAGCTGCTCCTGCACTGTGGGCTACAATCTAAGGAGCGATCGCACATCTTGCGAAGGTAAGATCTAAGGGAAAAATGTGTTTTTATTTATAAAAGATAATGTGTATAATAAATTCTAATAGGTCTCACTGTCACTCTTCAGGTGTTGACTCATTCCTACTGTATTCGATTCATGAGGGAATCAGAGGAATTGCTCTTGACCCAAATGATAACAGCGAAGCCCTCATGCCCATCACAGGAACCCTGTTTGCTGTGGGAGTGGACTTTCATGCAGGTGGGATACAGAGTAAAAATAAATAAATTCAAATTATGTTCATGCAGGTCCACTTGGATCCAACATAACAGTAGCAAGAAGTTAACATGCCACTGCAGGAGGGAGCATTGCTATGCTTTAATGTTTTAAATGTTATGACCTTATACCAGCAAAACATGAATTTGTACCTGAATTGTTTGCTGCTTTCAACTTAGATATTTAAATGGATGCTAAAAGTCTGAATTAGAGAACTTTTTTAACTGACTGAGAAGCTAATGTTGCATTATATTAATTTATATATAAATGATTATAAAGGAACTGAGTTGCTAAAGAGGACATTTAATAGAAAATGCAATAAATTCTAAGTGTGCAAACTAGCAGATGGGCTGTTTAACCATTTCATGGTCCTGCTTAACTGACTGCTGTAAACAAAACATTGTAACACTAAGTTCATTGCTAAGTATGTAAGAAACAAAAAATGACATTTAGATAGTCACTGCTTTGATTGGTTAAACCGCCAAAATTAAAATGATCACTTTAAGTTTGTGGTGTTTGCTGGTTTTAAAGCATCATTAGAGTCTGACGGCCAGAAGTCAGTTCTGATAATTGCTTGTCTGGTTTTTCATAAAACAGGTAAAGGCTTAAAAAACAACTGTACCAAAGAATTACATGGCTCATAAATGTGTTGCGTAACTTAAAGAATGTGACTGAGCTGCAGTAAAAGCTGTTACTTTTATGAAGGATCATTATGAGAAGCTTTAACTGCCGTTCAACACAACGAGGTAGTTTCTGTAACCTAATGTTGCTTCTCCTGGAGGTTAATTTAGTTTTTAACTTTAAGAAGGATTTATTGTTTACATTGTCACGCTTCACTGTCCCTATACTGCCCACACATATATAAAAAAGACTTTTCTTTGTGAACTCAACGTCTGGCGATGCCTTTTTCTGTATGCATTTGACATTTGTTGTAGAGATGTTGTCATGTCCCCTTACAGAAATGAAAAGAAAGAAATGCAGCCAACACCGTGATATTTTTGGCACAGATGAAAACCAGACTTCAAATCGTACTATAGGTTTTGAATTGAGCAGAAAAAACTTGCATTGTGTTCTCAAAACCTGATGTTATAGTGAGAAAAGGAAAATAGATGCATCTGATAAGTGATTTATTATTTAGATTTCCCCGCTTTTGTTATTTTCTTTTATTCTGCTGGGTATTTTAGGTATGCTAACTGTCCTCCGTCCATTTTTCTGTGCTTATATTGTCTGTGAAACACAAAAGCAATTCTCTCTTAACACCCATTACCCCAGAGCGTCTTTCGCAATGAAAATTCTGTTCACGCCTTGTTGCTTGGGGAGATGCACACTGTTGGACGTTACTTCTTAGTCTCCAAATATGAAACGTTGTCAGCTTGAAACCAAAAACATATAAACACGCAACAACAAAAAGACTGAAAAAGATAATTACCATTTGTGTGCATCCTTTTATTTTGTTTGGAAATTGAAAGAAGAAAAAAAAAGCAGACCTATTAGCACGCAATGAAAAACAAACTCAGTGGATGAATGAGTATTTTATTATGTGGTTTGAAATACATAAAACAATGTTATGCAAAAGGTTTTTAATACGTGCTGCAAATGCTTGACCATTAAAACATTGTATAGTTTGTACCTTTGTAAGTTTTAATGGTCAGAAAATCATAAAAATTAATAAATATCGTTTTGTCTTTTTCAGAAAATGTTAAATATATGCAATAAAACTTAGCAGACAAGGTAAAGGTCATTTATGTTTGGTTGGTTATTTCTGTGTGGTAATGTTATTGGCAGAAAATGTTGGAAAGCCTGATTGGTCACCTTTGATGAGGTTTATCTCAGTTTAAATCTGTGGAATGAGCTATGCAATTAAATGTTTTGGTAACATCTCCAAAATGTGCTGTAGCTGTATGTATGTATAGAGCTGCCAGGTCTGTCACAGGTCCATGACAGGCAGCTGATTGACAGTTCTTGGACGGCTTCAGATCATCAATTTTTTATTTTATTTTTTGCAAAGAACCAGTTCCAGCACAGAAATAATCAACTGATCACGCGTTTCCTTTTTTTTTTTGTGCTACGTTTTGTAAATTTTTCTTACCAAAAACATTTTTATTACGGTTATTTTAAACATACTTATTTAATTTTTTGTGCTCAATAAAAATCTTTTGCAAATAAAGCAAAAATATTCTGATTCAAACCCAGCTACATATTAATTCTGGTGCAATTCATTGTAAAGAAAAAGCGAACTATTCTAAAGCATAAGGTCAAAGGATCATATCAGGTGTTTGATTTAATTATTGGTCCACAGCGTGTAACCGGTTGATGAGCAACCATGAAGGCCAGGGAGAATTGAAAGGACTAGAAAGGGGCCTAAATAAACGCAAACAAACCAATACTTTTTTGTTTAGCTTAATAAATGATTATTATTTGTCCTAAATTTAAAATATTGCATAATTAGGTAAAATATTGATTGCAAAACAGGCTTTAAGTTTTGAATAGAGGTCTGTTGGAAGGTGCAATGTGGGATAAATGAAACCGCAGTAGGCTCACATTGGGAACCTGAGAAAACCACTGTTTTAAAAACCTGTGAAATTCTAATTCAAAGCTGTTCCTAAGACATTGTATCAAATGTTTCCTGTGCTGTCATGTCCCTGGTTCTGCTCTGCTTCCTGTGACACGATATCTGCACTCAGAATGATCGATTTCCTACTCTGACAACTGCTTTAAATATATAACGCTTCAGATAAATTAAAAAAAAATGACGTCAAGGAAATTAAATATTTTCAGATACATACACAATAGGCAGAAATCTATTTTTAGAAGAGCACCAATAAAAAAATGCTCTTTTTAACATATGTTCCTCTATTCCCCCATAAGAGTAAGTTTATATGCAGGAGTGCACATAACTAGTCCAGCAGTCTGCATGAGAACCAGATATCATGCATAAGCACCAGAACCTACTGCCCGAACGCGCCTTTGCGTCCCAGTGGTGCAGCCTGCGATCTGATGAGCTTCACATCCTGTTGCAGCTCAGCGAATGAGTGCTTGCCTCTGAAGCTAGTAGACACACATGCTCAGGACCTCTGACACACACAAGCGGCACCACACCAGTAACACATGCACGGCACCGGTGACAGCTTATCACCCCCTACCCCACCCCCTCAAACACACGGAGATGGGGTGCATATCAGCGCCAGGTTGTTTATATGTCATAAAGCCTGTTTGAAACAATCAATCAAGTCATTGTAGCACAGGTAGAGATCAGCAGACCTCCCGTGTTAATATGCTATGAAGGGAGGAAAGACTCCTGGAACCCTGCTTTCTTTTTTGCATACTTCCTGTAGCCTTCTTATCAGTAATAATGTTCATGGATAAATGAAAAGCCTAAACTATCTGCACGGCAACAAGGGTTAGGAGGTCATTTTGTTTTCAGCGAGCTGCTTTGGTCCAGAGCCAAGTGGCAAGTCATGCTTTATTTATGTCGGTTAATGGCCTGAATAAACTGTACTCTATAAATAAGCCCAGAGGGCGTGCACGCCCTTTTCATTCACACATGACTTGAGTGGACAAAAGATTTTTTTTTCCCTTTTTGTTTTTCTTTTCTCAGCAAACATGACGAGACTAGGTGATTGGGTCACCCAAGGCACAGATTGTAGTCATGAGTTAATATTTTATCCTGAAATGAAATTTAGCATCAGAGAGACCTCAACAATCAATCCTGGAGCATGGCTGCAGCTTTTTGGGGCAAGAGGGAGTAGGTTGAATTCATAATAAGACAAGTACGAAAATTCAATGATTGTCCTTGTCTTTAATTTTTTGGGCAAGTGAACATGCAAATGTAGTGCTAAGCCCATCCAAGAGCAGCACCTGACAGCATGCACATTTCATTTACATATCGTTCCAGAAGCCAGGTTGCCAGAGCAGAACAGATGAAAGCCCTGCAGCTGTATTCTGTCATATGTCATCTTTGTGTTAACAGAGTGTGAAGGCAGCAGGAACAAGATAGTCCAATTAAATGTATGACGCTCTCTAAGTTCCTAACAACCTGTGGAGAGTCAAACTGACTGAGTTATCCAGGAAAATTCACACACAAACACATCAAATTAATAAAGTACTACTAAATGAAATATTTAGTTTCACCAAGATCATTCTCTGCATGGGGTACTTTATACTTCTCTGTAAAATGTAGCTGAGAGCCATCTTTCATCTGCACGTCGACCGAGAGTTATTCCTGATTTGAAGCAGTTTATAGCACCACACAACATCTGGGGAAATGGACCATGCTGCTGTAAAACTGGGCTTCCCAGGATGTTTTGTTTCAGAGCGCAAAAATATCTACGGCGGCGGCATTCGTCGTTCCGTTACGCGTTGTCATTAACGATATATGGTGTAATTTGCAGGAAATGACACTGTGTACTGGACAGACATGGGTCTGAACAGAATATCCCGTGCCAAACGTGATCAGACCTGGAGGGAGGATATCATCACTACTGGCATCAGCCGAGTGGAAGGCATTGCTGTTGACTGGATTGCTGGTCGGTATTGTGACTCCCCAGGCTGTGAAGTTATTACCACAGGCTGACAAGCTGCTATTGATTGTTGAAAATTCTCACTTTAGGTGCAATGCCTCTTGTTATGGCAGAGAGCCGAGGCAAAGTTTTGATCTAGACTGCCAATAAGCATTAAAGTTTAGTGACAGAGGTAGAGATCTTGTACACATTGTAAAATCCCTCATAGCACAAATAGTGCAACATTACTTTTAATATCTGTACAACTTTGTCTGTATTTTGTTTACCTGATGATTCACAGCCCTTTTTTATATTCAAACATCTGAATATCTCTTCTCTCTAAACAGGGAACCTATATTGGACAGACCATGGTTTTAATCTAATTGAAATCTCCCGTCTTAATGGTGCGTATCGCTCAGTGGTTATATCTGAAGGACTCGATCAGCCACGAGCCATCGCTGTGCACCCACAGAAAGGGTAAAGCATGTATTTATGTTTTATCTGTACACTATTAGAGGTAATCAGCGGGATCAATTAGTTTTAAATAGCGTGTCCTTTAGACGGAATGCATTTAATAGGTTTGTCTACAAGATTATAATTGCGAATGTTTAGATGAACGTCAAATTCAAAAGAGGGGTCTTTTATTTCAATTTTCACACATTTTCTAGAAAAATCCAGATAAATCGGAGCAGGTTGATGCAGAAAGCTTTTCTTTTTAGTTGAGTAGAAAAAGATGCATGCTGGATGAGCCTCAACAGCGGCAAAATCAACCCTTACAAGTGCATGGCTGCAGTGTACTAAAGCTTACCAAATTTGCACAACAACGGGCAGCAAAATGCTTTTCTGATCTGATGAGTCATCCCTCTGTGGCAAACAGAATAAGCAGGTTAAGGGTTTTGCTTCAATGAGATGGATTCATGGACCCAGCATGCCTTGTTTATTTCAGTTGTGAGGGTTTTGAGATCTTTCGGCGCACATTAACACCATTTAACCATAGTTTGGATATCGTTGACTTTCTAGGAACAGAATATTTTTAGTCTAATTTCAGAAAATCACAGTTTTAGTAACATGATTTAGTTCAATACACAAGTATGAATTGTTTAGGGTGCATTAGGTTAACACTGTATTTGGATTTTATGCTTGATAGGTATCTCTTTTGGACTGAGTGGGGTCAGAACCCTTGCATCGGCCGCTCTCGTCTCGATGGTTCAGACCAAGTTACGTTGGTTAATTCAGGCATCATATGGCCCAATGGAATTTCCATAGACTATGAGGTACAGTAGAACATAATTTCACAAGTGTTGTCTTGACCCACGCTTACTGCCATATTTCATACCTTCCACCTCGTCTGACTCTGTGGCTGAAATACGACTTAAGAGGCTCTATTTTTGATATGCATTCTGAAATTACCTTGCAGGAAAATACATTATATTGGTGTGACGCACGCACGGATAAGATCGAGAGGATCAACCTTGAAACAGGTGAGAGCCGGGAGATTGTACTGTCAGTGGCCAACGTAGACCTGTTCTCAGTGGCTGTGTTTGGACCTTACATCTACTGGTCTGACAGGTAATTTATTATTTTCCTAAATGCACTTACATGCACCGGCGTGCAAAGCCTGTTTAGTAACTTTACGTCAACCTTTCCTGACAAAGGTCACGTGCGAAGATATCAAGACGAGCAATGTTTCTTAGCGATAGTCACAATCGGTCTTTGTCATCAGCAAAGCCAATTAAACCGCTTTAAAATTTAAATTTTTTCATGTTTACTTCACTTTTGATAAAACTATTGGTTTTGTTGAAAGGTTTTCTCTATAGTTTGTCTGATTTCTTATACACCCAGCAGACCACACATGCTTTTCTCTGAAACCTGAAAGATCTTTGCTCCTTTTTCTACTGATGCCATTTAGAGCCCACTCTAATGGTTCAATTCGACGTGCTTTTAAGACCGACACCAGTGAGGCCGTAACCATGAGGAGTGGCCTAGGGGTCAATTTGAAAGATGTGACGGTTTTCAATAGAGACCGAGAAAAAGGTAGGATTTACTGTAACTTCACAGCCTCTTGCAATTTTATGAATTATGAATTTCTTCTTCAAAATCCCCCCTGAGGTTATCAGGTCATTTTTTGGCATGGCACTTGGTTTTTGCCTCTCATGTACAGCCAGGGCAAATTAAACCTGACAGCAAAAGCAGAGACCAAAGCAAACCAGTAACTGAACATGTGTTGTGGTTTGAAGGCACCAACCCCTGCGCCAGGAGTAATGGAGGCTGCCAGCAGTTGTGTTTTCACCTGGGCAGCGGTCGCCGGACCTGCTCCTGCGCCCATGGCCGTTTGGCAGCGGATGGTTTCGCCTGTGAGCGCTACGATGGTTATTTACTCTACTCTGAAAGGACTATACTGAAAAGCATCCACCTTTCAGACGAAAACGACCTCAACTCACCCGTTCAGCCCTTCGAAAATCCTGCTTTTTTTAAGAACGTCATAGCCTTGGCGTTCGACTACAGCCAGAGCAGCGCTGGAACCAATCGCATATTTTTCAGCGATGTCCATTATGGAAATATTCAGATTATTAATGATGACTGGACTGGAAGATCTATCATCGCAGAAAGTAAGTGCATTTTGTTTTGCCAGAACTCTCCCACATTGTATATCAATAAGTCATAAAACCGTCTGCGGGAACCCACAGTTCCTTTACTGCAAACATGCTCTTTACTCATATATTTCTTCAGTTTATTCCAAGAGATTTAATATTGCCCATCTATTTGTTGTGTCTATATAAGACGTGCTTTAATTAAAAGGCATTCATCCATCTGGATGGACCTAAAACACTCAATTGCTTTAGTTTTGTGCAATAAAAAATCAAAAAAGTTTCCAGATTACTGGCATCCCCTGGCTAAACAAGGACTAGTCTCTGTATAATATTTAATAAAACCTCATTCAGTCCTGCCTTGATATTAATCGGCTGAATCAGACGAACAAAACAAGTCTCTGTTCTCCAAAAACTAGCATCCATTTCCATTCTGTGAAGTTTTCACAGGGAGCAGAACTCGGCACCTTCCCTCCCCTTCCCTTCGCAGAGAGACTGGCAGAGTGTTACTGATCCACTGTCACCCATCCCCCAACCCCTCTCCCACACTCCTGCTGAGGGAGCTTTCTGCTTATTTATTTATCTTCTAGAAATGAACAGGCATTATCAAAAACCATCTGTCAGGAGCGCAAGTGTCCTTCACGCCTTCCCACTTGTGAAATGCAAAATGAAAGCAGTCCAGATATTTCATATGTGAGCAATTTGTACGTTTGAATCCACAAAACGTGCTTTTTATGCATTCTAAGGAGCTACATCGTTTCTATGCAGCAACAAACTAGCAGGATGTTGTGACTCTCCTTTAATCTAGTTGGGGTAAAATTGCACATCTATCAGTTACTTTTTTTGATGGGACCTCCACCTTTGAGCAGCATCTAAGGCTTCACTGTACATAAAATCAGGACTCTTTTATTTTTTTACCCAGAATCTCATCATTGAAGAAAGGTGAAGATGTTAATCATCCATATTTCCCTAATTAAACTCTGCGTCCCCCATTAATTACTCCCTCGTGTGTCCAACAATTTGTGAGAAACTCCAAGCTGCCAGACAGCTTTTATTGCAAACTATTAATTAGTTGTCGGCTGACTCAGACAGAGTCTTAAGCGTTCTACAGTCTAGTTTATGAGGGTTTAGACACATGGTTACAGTCACATTATCCAACAATGAGAAGTTCTGTATTTAGACTGCATTATATGGAAGGGGGAAAAAAACAGGGTCCAAGAATTAATGGTTTTGTCAACTGTTGGAGACAGATGTCAAATATAATAAATTGATAAATTTACATTTCAGGAGTTCATAAAAGAAATAATTCAACATTAAACAGACATATTTTTATTTTAGGGTGTGACGAATAAACAAAACCTGTAAAAAGACAACAAAAGAGATGATTTGTGTATGCAATCGTTCCAAAAACTCAACTGTTTGTCTCAATTTGACGATTATTTAAAGGCAAAGAACCAGTTTGAGTGAGGCTTTGTTCAATATTTAATATGTGGGAAGAAAAATTAGATTATTTTTTTCAAAAGAAGGCAGACATTATTTTCATAGTAGCATTTTTCAATATTTTTCTTTCACACTTTTATTAGAATCTTTATTTTTTTGGAAGTTATGTTCTCAGATTATACTTTTTTTAATGCAAGTGCCTTTCCTTTTTGATTTTTCTACCTTTTTTAATTTTTTCAAATACATCTTATGCAGAAATAATTTTAAAAAATGCTCTTTTGTAGTACATTTGTATGTAAATGGTAACACAGTCTGACTATACCCTCCCAGTTTGATATAATCAAAGTAAATCATTAATTAAATATTCATAAAAGCTTAACCAAAAAAAGTAGGCAGGATTAATTAATTAAACATGAATATGGTCACGTTATCTGTCAGTAATCAGTGCTTCTCTCTGGAGGTTCCTGTCATGTCAGTCACATCAATGCAATAACATGGGAGGCTGCAAAAAGCCCTATCTTATCCTGTGTTTAGGAAATTGGTTTGCGATGAAAACACACTCGGTTCCTGAGTGACTGCTGCATCAACAAATAGCTGTCTGTCCAGAGTACTGAGGCATGAAGCAATTTCTCTGTCAATCATCAATGAAACAAAATCCCAGTTCTAACATGATTGAGGCCCGCCATCTGTTACTGTAAAATCAATATATGTGGTTTTTTTCCTTTTTGTTAAGTCTGAGAAAACAATAACAGTGACAGATGGCAAAAAAGCCACATTAATTAGTTTTTTTTACAAATGCACTATACTGTATAAATAATAATGATATGTGCGTGTTAAAATGCTCAAATATAAAATTATTAATCATCATTCTTAATGTAAAGACTATAAAAACACTTGAATGGTCCTTTAAATGTCGCTGTGTCACTAAACCATATGTGTCCTTCCCCTCATGATGTATTTAAAGGCACATTATGCAGTTTTGCTTGTTTTAGCACCCCCTAGTGTCCGTTTTAAATCACTGTCGTGAAAATGTTAGCATTGTTTCTGCTCAGAAACACCTAAATCTAACTGTTGAAATGTCTCCTCAGCCTTTATTTCTTTCCACTGGAGCGGTCATCACTCATTTAAAGTGTTCAACCAGGGAGAGGGGGGGGGGGGGGGGGGGGGGGGG
>SSNR01000555.1:241927-253955 GCA_006937965.1 Callopanchax toddi
GGGGGGAGCAGGAATCATGAGCTAAAAACACTCCGACGCTAGCATAACAGCTAGCCACATTGGGTTAGCCTAACCCTCGCGAGATACGTGATTTTGTGAGATTTTAGGGGCACCGGATCGGAGACTCAGTCGTTGCAAACTTAGTATTCTGGACACAAGCAGCAGATGGGTCATATTAGCACATACTGGCTCAAGAGAAAGATTTAAAAATATGAAAAAGTTACATAGTGTGCCTTTAACTAATGCTACAGAATTTAATGCAGAAATCACTGAAGTATCTTTATTCAGCATTTAGGGAATTTAGCCGACTCTAAGCTGGAAGCTTTCACATCATTTCACTTCAGAAACAAATGTCCTTTGGGCTTCTTCACTGAACTTCTCTGCTTTATTTTTATCCTTTTTTTTGTCTCAGTCTCCGATGCTCCACTGGAGTGGATTAATGCCTTGTTTGCTTGTTTCCTCCTCCTTATTTTAGATGCGGGGTCAGTGGAGGGTCTGGCGTACCACCGGGCTTGGGACACCTTGTTCTGGACCAGCTCCACTACATCCACCATCACCAGAAAAACAGTGGACCAGAATCGAGTCGGAGCCTTTCCCAGGCAGGCTGTGGTCACTCTGTCAGAGGAAGACCACCCACATGTCCTGGCCCTGGACGAGTGTCAAAAGTCAGTATAGCTCTTGTGCTCAGCTTACACTAACGATTGCCCCAAATGAGTGTATTAATCCCAAAGTACTGGTACTTTCTACTTGAATTCACATTTGGGCCTCTGATTAGCTTCAGGACAAATTTTAAGATCATGGCGATCCTCGTCTGTTGATCTATTTATGGACTGATCTGTCAGAATGTGCACTGCTCTCACATCCTCAGATCATCTACTGCGCACAATTCAGACAGAGACTAAAAGCATTTCAAATTAGCTTCCCCTGCTTTTAACCTTGTTTCTGCTAAGATTTTGATACTGGTTTGCAACAATTTTATTATGAATCAGTTTTACAACCTTAAACTAAAATAGAAGGGGTCTTTATGCACTTGAGTCACTTTCTAACCATTAAAATTCTATGTGATTCATTTATTAAACACCTTATTCTTTATTTGATCTCTTTGGAAGAAACATAGAGCATTTCCCACCAAGTTCTGAAAATCTAAATAGCTTTTTTTGAAACTTTTGTTTCTGTTAAGTGTTTTTTCCCCTTATTTTGCAAGAGTTTGTCATTTCTTAGATTTGGTTTTGATGAGCATATTTGCACTTAAGTGATCGCACTCACTGTAATTTGTAGCTTTGAGATCCCAGTTTATTGTTTTCATTTGTTGAAAGTTAACTAGGAACAAAAGAAAACAAACAAAAAAAAAGTTTTCAGGAAATCGTTAACTATATTTTGTAACTTTTAAAGTTTTTTCTTCATGAATATAAGATTCTGAGCATCCTGCTGCTCCCGTCTTACAAAATAAATAATTTCTTGACCTCAAACTGTCCTTGGTTGGCAGCATGGCGCCGTATCATCCCACTCCAGAATCACAGTCTGAGCATTAGAATTCAAGTGATTACTTAGTAGACTGGTTTTGACCTCTGACCTGAATCTGTGTCATTGCTCTAGAATGAACTTCCACGACTTCATTATGTAATGAAATGTGAGACCAGGATGAGGATTTTTTTGTGTTCTTGTCTCTTTAGTTATGAATTTAAAATTGGACCCCCTCATTGTAAATCCCACCACAGAAAACGGAAACCTCCCTCATATCTCTGCTACAATCTGTTTCTCATATTCTCACACAAAACAATCTGCACAGATGATCTTTAATTGCACAATCTGTGATGCTAATCCATTTCATTTATTTGAAACTGAGCTACACTTTTATCAGCGGAGAACTGTTTCATGGTTTTAAAAGGAAGCCAGGCAGATCCTTTCAGCTATTGGATGAGTGACTTAAATAGCTGCATAAATAATCACCAACCAAAACAGTTTATGTTCATCCAGTTAGACATGATGATTAGGTGTTGATCTGTAGAATTACTCAGGTAAAAGAAGCAGATCTATGAGAGTAGTGAGTTTTTTTAGCGAGCTAAGATGCAGATGTAGATATTTCATATTAACTGTCCATTTTGCATGTTCAGTCTGATGTTTTGGACCAACTGGAATGAGCAGAGGCCCAGCATCATGAGATCCACCTTAGCTGGCAAGAACATGAGGATTGTCATCAGCTCTGAGATTTTGACACCCAATGGGTTGACGATCGACCACAAAGCTGAGAAGCTGTACTTTTCTGATGGAAGCCTTGGAAAGATTGAAAGATGTGACTACGACGGTTCCAGTAGATATGTGAGTATGAAGAAAAATAATTTATTTTCTTGTTTTTCTTAGAATGCTTTGTTTTTTTTTGGTTATTTTTTGTAACAGCATCTGGATTTATTTTAATTTGAGAAATTACACTTCTGGTTTCTTTCTGAATAATAATCAGCCTCAGCCAAGCCAATTAGATTTTTTGGGCTTATTTTGCTCAACAGTGTTGTAATAAATCCACATAAGCAGAAATTGGAAGTTTCATGAATCTCTTTGGGCTTCTTCAACAGAATGAAGGGATCAACAAAAATCTGAGCGTTACAATCTATTACACAAACAAAGCACCCGTCTTTTAACTTCTTTTCTTTTATTTTGTAGGCTTTCAGTGAACATTTCTAACTTTTTCAGCCTTGTAACTCTAAACTTTAAAATCAGTATAGATCAAAGATAAACCAGACAAGAAAACTAGGCTTGAAATGTGTCCAGACAGCAAATCAAACGGCAAAAGAGATTATTTTATATTTTTGCAACAAGTCCTGCTGATTATCTTGTGAAAACATTCGTCTGTTTCTCCTCACAGAACAATGTGAACTCTTCCACATCATCAAAACTTTGACTCGAGTTTTCCAAAATATTCACTTTAGTGATCTTTAGCCATGAAATCATGAAGGGACTCGAGTGCTTTTTACATTCAGTTTGTGAACAGACGTCTTTTTTTATTTTTTTTACTTAAATGACTCAGATTTAATTGTTGCCTTTATGATGACAAGTTCTCCAGCAATGTTCCATCAATAATAATACTGCAGTCATTCGTCTAAGACGGGTGATTGTTCTGATACAGAAATGTGGTGCTTTCTGTCTCCAAATTACTGTCTAATACTTTTTTTTTTTTTGCATAAAATAGATGGTAATAATAGGCTGCTTTGGTCTTGTTTTTCCATTTGACAAATTATCCAGTGTCTCTTTAGTTTGTTGAGCAGATCTTTAGAGGGAAAAAGTGTTTTTCCTGATGCTAAACAAGTTTTTCTCTCTTTTTTTTTTTGTGTGTGGCTTTTTGTAAGGTTTCTGTGTGACCCCTTACATTATTACACACCTTGGGGTGATTTGTGTTGTCCTATTTATAATGAGTAACAGTGTTGGGTCACATTAATCTAGAAACGTCCTGCATTTTAGCTGTTGTGTCACAAAAAAAGAGAAAAACATGCGTCATAATATTTCATGCTTTTTATTATAAATTGCAGGAATCATCACACCTGATTATATTCTTGCTGATCCCACCCTTTTTTTTTTTTTTCCAAAAGGCACCAAAGGTGTGCCAGATGCAGCTGTCTCTGAAATTTAAAACCGCACTTGGCAAAAGGCGCATACTCATGGACAGAATGTCAAATTGTCTTTTTTGCTCCGATTTTTATTTTGTTTTAATCTTCTGTGCAGTTGAGCTCCTGGAACAAGATCCTCTACACAACAGATGGGATTTAAAATACCTCTTGAAGTTGTCTTATTTCCTCTCTGAGAGCACAGATGGTTTCCTTAATCACAAAAGTCCGTCTTTGCTAAAGTAAATAAAACTCAGCGAGAGCAGTTCATGTTTTGTGCATAAAAGTTTCATGCATAATGTATGACACCCCAACCAGCTGCGTCCTGGGCATGCAGAGGATTAGAGTGCGAGATGACCTTTTTTTTTTTTCTTTGCTATGGATTCTAGATTTTGCTTGACATGGCCTGTGCAACTCAGCACTTTGGCCCGTCTCAATTAGTTACCTGTATGTGATGAACTGGGTCGCTGGGCTCCGGAAGTCTTCACCTTTGAGACCCCACCTGCACTTGCCGCAGTCGAGTCCTGCTAATGAAGGCTTTGCAGTAATACTGCTCCGGGTGCAGAATTTCCCTCCCAATTAAAATGTGCACATTAAAACAGATAGTTGACTTCATCATGTATCCAAACTGCAGTTGTTGGAGGTTTTAGTTTAGACAACACATTTGGTTCAGACAAGGCAACTCCATGGGGAGCTTGTCAGTTTAAAGGACATTGTTTAATTTTACATGACAATAATGTGTTCAAATTACCCAAAAACTGCCCGTAGCTACATTGTTTTAATTTGGTATTAGAACTCACTAAGAGACTAGAGCAAGAGTGATAAGAGCAGCGGTTTTGTAATGAGTCATGTCTACGTAAACTTTGGTTGCAGGCGAATCTTTTAGGGTGTAGTTACTCATCCTGCAGTTTGGGCTGACAGTAAGTCTGGGAATAGGAAGGCTTCATGTTTCTCATTTCTGTGCCACTTTAGGAGTGGAGACCCATAACTAATAATGGCAGTGCTGGGGTCAGCAAGTTTAGCTGGGAACATTTGTATTTTAGCTTTTAGAAGATTGAATACAAATGAGAAGGAATGATGTTTGAGTTCATTGCACTGCACTGCATGTTGTCCTGTAACAGTAGTAGTAGCAATCATTCCTGGAGACTAAGATCAAAACTGGTGACACTAAATGAAGCGTTTTCCAATTTACTTAAAGCGTGAGTTCAGAACAAAACTAATACGTTGCAGACTGTAAACCTGATATCTCCCAAATCTAATTTCCTACCAGTATGTTCCTCCTGACCCCATCTGGCGCTCACCTCTCTCCTTCACTGTCTCTCACTTGCATGATGGCCAGTTGTTGCTTCCACACGCTGGGCTCCTTTAATCAACACCTGTCCTATTAATCCCAGAATGGCACAGGGCTAATGCGATGTCGCTTACAAGCCTGTCTCACTAATGGCTGAGACTACCGAGCTGTTTGAGTCCCTGATCCTCCACACAGGCCTAGAGAGTCCCAGAAGGAGGCATCTGATGGATTCTTGCCTCGCTGCCACTGGCACTGTCATTTACTCCCTCAACATCTGGGTTAAGCAGTCAAGTTGGCAGCAGGGGTTGATTTGTTGATTAATGAGAGGAAACCGTATTCTCTCCATTTATTTCTGTGGTTATTTTAAAATAATGTTATGCATCTTATCACAATAAGTACAAATCCTTATAAAACATCTCTAAGTCAGTTACGATGCGACCTAACAGCAGCACCCTGCTCTGAATCTGTTTAGGTCATTGTTAAATCAGCATCTGGAAACTTCTATGGACTCGCCATCTATGCAGATTTCCTCTACTGGTCAGACTGGGCCCGTCGAGCCGTGCTACGATCAAACAAGTACACAGGTGGCGACACCAAGGTCCTTCGAGCAGATATACCTCATCAGCCAATGGGAATTATAGCCGTGGCCAAGGATACCAATAACTGTGAGTATGTAAACACCTGGAGATGGGCTACGGTTTATGAGCAGTGCACGCAGAATTGAATCAGGAATATTTGTGTAGTGTGTGTGCAAGCAGGTGTCTGGTTATTGTGCTACACATGCAGCTGTATTATTTGCACAATGCAGGTTTTATTTAAGATTGCATCCATGTAACTTTCCTTGCTCCCCTGATCTCAGTGTTATGAGCTCAGGTATGTACTACTTTATATTAACTCATTTTAAAGAACTTATTAATTTGATGGGTTTTTTTTGTTTTGTTTTTTTAAGAAAAGGGTTGATAAATGAAAGTGGTCTTATTTAGAATGGCTGGAAACTTAAACCTCAGTGGTAATTAATAAAAAAGTAGCTTATGTTGTAGAGGGAGTCTCTTAAGTGTCGTATAAAGTTTAATTTCCAAGTAGGACAAAGAGATGTGGGCTTAAGCACATCCCACTGGATGGACTCGAATAGCAATAGCAACTCATTTCCCTGTTTATCTTGTTATGGGAAATAATTTCATCCTGTAACCTTAACGAGCGCAGCTGCAAGTCTACAGTTTCACGTGCAATGAGCAGAAATGTTGAACTGTACTTGATACTTTTTTGTTTTTAACGTTGTTACGCTCTAGTTACATTTTGATCATCATGTTTCATCCTCAGTATTACACAATTAAGCTGCAATTTTTTTTTATTTTATGAATATACGATTTTTGACTTTCGAGCAGGTAATGGAGAATGAGCAATTGCATCTTTTAAAAAGCCTTGTACCTTTTTTTGGTCTCTTTTTTTGCATTTTTCCCCACTCAGGTCACCAAAGTCATAATATTTTCTAAATCTGTAAAAGCACTTAATTTTCCTCTGCTACTAGAATCCTTATTTAGCTCTATTTGTTATTGAAGGTGAGCTGTCGCCATGCCGACACATGAACGGAGGCTGTGGTGACCTGTGTCTCCTGACCCCACATGGAAGGGTCAACTGCTCCTGCCGTGGAGAACGAGTGCTATTAGATGACAACAGATGTGTGTGTAAGTCACGAGGAGCTCTCGGTCTGTTCGCTCTTTGACGTTATAACCAAGCATTTTAGCTCAAAATTTTTTTGATTTATTTGGTTATAATTTTCTATCATTTCTAAAGATGTTTGCATGATGAAGACATGTCAGAATCATAACCAGCTTTTTTGGTATCTATAAGGACTTTAAATTAAAGAAACATAATGGGAGAGTCCAGTTTATGTAGTCCTGCTAATGACTGAATACTTTTACTTTTAGTGCACACGTTGGAATGTATTATGGAATGAGCCTTCTATGGTTTTTCTCTGCAGCAGAGAACTCCTCGTGTAACATTTACACTGAGTTTGAATGTGGGAATGGAGAGTGTATAAACTACCAGCTGACCTGTGATGGAGTAGCCCACTGCAAAGACAAATCCGATGAGAAGATGCTGTATTGTGGTAAGAGACATGCAAAATTTAAGAATGTATACCATCATGACCCCAAAGGAACCAGAGGATTCCTGATGTTTGAAAAGATTTTCGGTCAGTTCCAACATGCTTATGCAAATCACTCTTTTCAGACAACCGGAGCTGTCGGAGGGGTTTCAGGCCCTGCTACAACCAACGGTGTGTGGCAAGTATTCGCTTCTGTGACGGGATTGATGACTGCGGGGATAACTCTGATGAAGCCTTCTGTAGCAGTGAGTTACAGCCGTTTGATGTCATGTTCTATCAGTCCTTCCTCTGTGGGCAGATTCAAGTCTCAGTAATGCTTATGTTAATACAGCACACAAGGCCACATACTGCGCTAAGCCCTCGCTGTTTAATGAGCCCAAAGATCATAAGGAGTGCGCAAATTAAAAGAGACGCCCAGCTACTATCCCTGACGGCTTCTTCCAGGGGCCTGGACAATATTTGGTGTTTCTTTTTTAATATCGCTGGAGGGATTTTTATCTTGGGTGTTTTTGATTTTCCAGTTCTTTTTATTTCTGTCCTGTAATTGACGATCGTGGGAGATTGTCAACGAACAGAGATTTTGACCACGCTGACTAAACTCACAAGGAGACAGCAATAGGTTCACAATTAATGAGGACCTTATAGTTCAGCAGTCTTGGTTTCAGGGAAGAATTTAGCTCCATATAGTGCTTTTATCACACCTCCTTTTTAATAGGATTTCAACAATAAGATTTCCTGCAGCCATTAGGACATTTAATTGTAGTATTAGTACGTTTCACACTGATGAATTGTTGAGGTAAATGGCTTCATGGTAACATTACTAAGCATCGAACCAAGATACACCTTTTGCATATTAATAATGTTGCATATCACTGACTTGAAATACCAGCAAATTGTATTGCACAGGATGCCTAACTGCATAGAAATCATAAAACAAAAGCTTGTAAACTTTCCCTGTTAAATATCTTGTTTTTGTTTTGGCATATCTTCAGAAATGCTCATTTTCTTCCAACAGATATCACCTGTGGCCCATCCGAATCCTCTTGCAAAGATGGGAGCTGCGTGCCTATCTCAGCCTGGTGCAATCAGGTCATCGACTGTGCAGACGCCTCGGATGAAAAAAATTGCAGTGAGTGCTTCATCCTTTACATTGCATTCAAAATGAAAATGTAAATACAGCAACGACTCCTGCACAGGAGATTTATCCAGTCACTTTCTCATCATTTGGATCGTACTGAGTACAGCACTTTTTGCCATCCCTTCCACCATTGTAAAAAAAAAAAGGTTGTTATTCTGGTGATTTTTTTTAAATATTTAGACCACACAGAATGTTCCCACTTTTACAAGCTGGGGGTGAAAGAAAAAGATTTCATCAGCTGCAACTCCACCTCCCTGTGCATCCACCCATCGTGGATCTGTGATGGTGCGAATGATTGCGGGGACTACGCCGACGAGACCAACTGCCAGGGTGAGCGGCAATTTAAGCATTCGCAAAGACACAAATTTTACCTGTTCGTCCAGAGGTCGATGGAAAAAGTCGGCTTGAGTTAGGAAACAGTCCAGACGGAACTCATTTTCTGAGATGATTATGCCAGGGGAACAAGAGATTCGGAGAGAGCTTAGGAAATGATAATCACCTCAATCAGTGCTAATGCCTACTGGAATGACTTGGTTTTGTTGCATGTCCCAGTTTCCCATGGGCAGAAGTGTGAGGAGGGCCACTTTGCTTGTCCAAGTGGGAACTGCATTTCCAGCGTTTGGCTGTGTGACGGCCAGAAAGACTGTGAAGACGGAGCAGATGAATTCCAGTGTGGTAAGTAACCAAAAAGTTGTTTCTGCACTGTATTTTATTAACAAGTTCAAAGTGATTTGAAAGTCATTAACTTTATTTGGCTGTTAAGAGTTGCAGACTTTAGGTTTTTCTTTATATTTTGTCACTTGATGTCTTTTTATTAGGCATTCAGCTCATGAAATATTCACAGTTTATTTCTTCTTACACTTTAAGTTGACGTAAAGAAAAAAAAAGCACTAATAATGATATTTTCCTTATTGAGTAAAGTTACCTCCACCTCTGTGAGAAGTAATCTTTGTTTAGCTGTTCGTGTTGTGACAGGTGGATCGGCCATGTGTGCAAGTTTGTTCATTTTCTGTCAAATAAGTTTTAACAGGATGCATAAAGAGTTGTTTTTCCTCTCTTTTCACCATCGCTGTGCTTTCTCTTATTGTGTGCTTTGGCTTTTTTCCAAGCGTTTGTTGAAATCTGTTTGAAAGTCTAATTCTGACCCTCAATTCAGTGCGAGTGAATCGAAAACACAAGTTTTCCTGCATTTCTTTGAGTTGTACTATACAGCACTTCCAGTGTAACAGTTAATTAAGTAGCCATCAGTCACAAAAAGAGTTACACAGCATGGAGATGTGGGTTCAGAAGGAGAGTGGTGACATATGAAAGGATTAGACTTTACAATGCCATTCCTCTACTTCTCTCACCAGAGGCAGAAACTCCTGTAGTAATGCATGCTAATGTATGCAGTACCTGCTTTGACAAAGTCAAGATCTCTCCAATTAAACAGGGGACCATAATTAAGTCATGGTATTGATTAATGTAATTTACCCTTGAAAACAACAGCTCACACTCACAACTGTTCATATGCCGGTGAGTTTGGCAGCAAAGCAAAAAGGGGGTTAGTGCTTTGATTAAAGTGGGCAGAGTTGCTGTTAAACTTCATCACGATCACATGCATGCAAGATAATTGGATTTGATCAATTAATCCACATGTGCAGTAAGACATTTGCTACTCCTTGTATTGCAATTTAGTTGTTTTCCATCCTGACAGACACTTTGATGCAGCTTTGTTCAAATTAAAGCAATAAAGGGGCCAGGAGTTAGTAGTACTGTTGTTTGTATGTAGTCTGGAAGTACTTCACTACATTGTGTAGTAGTTTTTAACCTGGAGTAGTGGCTTAAAGTCCAATACCACATGCAGCTGCAAGAACCTGGATCCAAAACAACTTGGTATTTTAGTAAATCAAGTCAATAAGTTTTTGCATGTGTCATTAGTTAGATTCACTCCTTTTTGTCAGTGTGCTGGTGCACTACAAAGAAACAAAATGAAGAAACTGTGCTTATTATGTCAAGATATAGAGCATCGCTCTCCCAATTCCAGCTGCCCGTTTAAAAATCACATCTTAAGACCAGTTTGAGCTCCGAAGAAACCGAGATAGTCTATGAAAGTTTCATCATCTCATCATCTGTGAGGTCACAGAGTCTTTGATGAGAAGGAGGACTTTGGCTCTGCAGGAGGAGAGCAAAAATAAGAGAAAAAGATTGTTGTCAACCTTGACTCACTTGAGTCCCCAAATGATATAAAATACAACGTGTGAAATGTATTGAATGATCAGTCGGTGCAACAAGCAGAGAGCACACACACACTGGTAGAAATTTGTGGTTTTGACTAATATTTTTCTGATTTTTTTTTTTTTTTTTAGCGAGAGGAACACATTGGGTAGGAATTTATTATTACTCTAAAAACAAACAAGTCTTCTCCAGTGCAGGGGATCTGTGTGCCAACAGGCTAACCAAAGATGGAAAAATAAATAAACAGTATACCTGCTGAATATCAACATACCCATGTCATCCTTTGGGGTGCATTAGCTTGCGTCAGTTAACATTTTGCTGAGATGTGTGCGAGGAAAAGCTTCACAGTGCTGCTGGCCTGGTGGCAGAATTTAGTCTTGTTTTTGCATGATTGATTTTTTGCCTTTAACCAGACTCTAGCAGTTTCCAACCGGTGGCATAAATAAAAATAAGGTAAATAAAAAACTAACTTTGCAACCTTTGAGACTGTTTAAGAATGCAGATTGTATTTTCTCCCTCTGAATAATTTACATTCTTTTTCACATTTAGTTAAAAAGCAAAACAACAGAGTACAGTTAGACAATTTTCATATTTAACACTTTATTTTGAAAACTGCTCATCAATGTTGCTACAATGAAACTAAACTTGAAAGGAATTGTGTTCCTTTTTCTCCATATTAGGAAAACTTTGTTTTTTTTTCCATAAACCTTTAAGAATTTCTGAATAGCTTCCCCCATAACAAACAATATTCCCATTCCTCTGGATTAATTACCACATAAACAGCCCCAGTGACTGATAATCTCCCTGCTAAAGCATTGTGGTTTGAGGAAAATGTCAGAAATTGTACATTCCTCATCTGATTAGAGGGAATAGTCATTTGTCACTTTGCGCTGCATAATGTGCCGTTTTTCCCGCGCTATTGGAAACAAGACATGAAAGAGGTTCTTTGATACATTTAATACACTGTATTTTGTTATACACTTGAAGCAGCTGGTCGCATTTGAAGTGCAAATGTGGTTTCACCCACAGAAAGTCTGGGTGATCATGGTTTCCAGATTTAGCCATTTAATGTTTATCCCATCCATATCTTACATCCTAGTTTCTGCATGCGTAAAGCCGCTGCGGTGTATGAAGTCTGGCAGGAAGGAAAAGCAGCACAGTTGGAGAGACGTCTTCCACTGCTGCACCTTCCCCACCCTCGGTTGGATCCATAATTCCCCATACTGCGGTCTGACCCGGAGCACACATCCCCTTTCCTTTTCTCAACATCTTATCAAAGCTTTGGCAGTCTTAGCCCAGCCTGACATCTGAGAGAATGAGACCGCAGAGCAACTCCCCAGGGAGAGTAGGTGGCTCAGTGACACAAATTCAACACAGCTCATGAATAGCGCATACGCGTTTTACACAATGGCTATTACACAGCAATCAGCAGAGTGTTCTGTTAGACAAAATTTAACTGTTTCCTGTCACGCCTGAGAGCAGCTTTCCTTTATCAAAAAAACAATAAAGCGAATATTAATGTGTTTGAAAATGTCTCTGCACAGTTAATTATAGTATTTATCAAAATTAATTTTGAGGGGAAAATGACAGATGAGACATATTGTCATTACTTTGTGTGGTAGCCACGCTATGTCTGCTGCTAAGCACACACAAATGCCGGGGGGGGGGGGGGGGGGGGG
>SSNR01000555.1:253965-307965 GCA_006937965.1 Callopanchax toddi
GGGGGGGGGGGGGGGGGGGGGGGGGGGGGGGGGGGCAACCCACTTGTTGTGTTTTGATCAAAATGCTTCCCTCTCTGCAGGTCGTGATGCTGCTGTTGTTGTTTCCTCCTCACTTTCTTTGATTTATGCCCACAAATTCCCCATCTACTGCCCTCTGCAGACTCATCGTGCTTGTGGAACCAGTTCGCCTGCTCCAAGAACAAGTGCATCGCCAAACAGTGGCTGTGCGACGGCGAGAACGACTGCGAGGACGGTCTCGACGAGAGCACCCAGATCTGCGGTTAGTGCCCTTTCAGACGTCGTGAGGTATTTGCTGTTCACATAAAAGGTCACATCCGCTACATCGCATGTTCTGCATCCCTTTAGCAGAACTGGAAATGAGACAGTCTTAATGAGGCAACAAATGAGACCGCAGGCATTTCTGATAATTCGAGTGAGCACTGAGGCAAATAGATTTTTCATCAGCGAGGCCCAAGAGGCATAGCTATTTCAGTGGGCAAATGAGATGTATGTGTAATGAATTCTACAATAAAACAAAACGAAACCAGCCTCGATAAAGAGACAGGAATCGCTGTGAACACTGGTTGTATAATTTGATTGTAATGGGGTGTCGAGGAAATATTAATGAAACGGTCCAAAGGTTTCTAAAGGCACAATTCTTATCAGAAGCAAGACAAGCATTTTACCCACACATGCCTAATTGAACTTCTTTATTTACCTTTGTTTCTCAGTGCAGCCTTTTTTTTTCTTTGTCTTATTTTTGCCTTAAAGGGCAGTCAGAGTGTTGCTGACTTACAGAACTCAGATAAATAATTGTTATTCATAAAGGCAAAGTCTTTATGTGTTGGCTCTGAATAAGGAATGCTGCACAATAAAAAGAAAGTTGTTATTGGGTCAAACAGGGATATCATTTTGGACCCTAACTGTATGATCCTACGCAAATAAGAACAAGGATATAGCAGAAAAATGCAGCAAAAAATAAAAAGAATCAGTTTTCTCTCTTGTTGCATTTGATCTCTTTTATTTTTTGGCGTTTAAAAGTAGATGATGTGGTCCTGTTTTCACCTCAGGGACGGTAACTTGCGCCCCAGGACTGTTCAGCTGTCCCGGATCGTACGCTTGTGTTCCCAAACGGTGGCTCTGTGACGGAGAAAGGGACTGCCCTGATGGGAGCGACGAACTCTCTGCAGCTGGATGTGGTAACCCTTTTATTTTAGTTCAAATTTCTTCTTAGATTCGAGTCTGCTTACCAGTGGGAACATGAAGTGCACTCTGATGCATTTTGTAAAATATGTTTCAGACATGCTCCATGCCATGAGGAGGAATAAATGTTTATCTATTCATTAGAACCTAAACCCATTTCTTTTCGTTCATCAGCGCCCAACAACACGTGTGATGACAGCTCGTTTCGCTGCCACAACAAAGCGTGCATCCCCCAGCGATTCGTCTGCGACCACGATAACGACTGCGGAGATGGATCCGATGAGTCGGTGGAATGTGGCAAGTAGATTTATCTTGCACTCTTGCTCTTAATATTTATCAGTGATATATGAATACGCTCCCGTTGAACGCTGCAGTCGGCAAGTTTGAGAAACAGAGTTAACTTCAATAGAAGCCGGTGGACGGAGTTACAGATTGATGGATGTGTGACGACTTTAAGGAAAACTGGAGCTGAGGTGAAGGAACGTCCCTAAAACTGGGTGGAATAAAAATGTCTGTTTTGATGATCTTGTTGGTATGATATATGTAATTTAAAATGTCAAATATATTTTCACAGAGCTCGTAAACTGTTGCAAAAGCAAATTTAATAAATGCGATAGCTTTGTTTGCGCTGATGCCAGAATTTGTTGAATGAATATTTTACGAAAATAAAAGATGAATCAATAAGAATCTTTATTAGGCTTGTTAAACTGGAAGGACTGCAAGATTCCTCCTTTGCAGCTGCTTCATTACGCATCAGTCCATAGACAAAATGCATTTGTTCTAATGCTTGTAAACATGCTGACACTTGAGTTTTATTTGGATGTTTTACTATTTGCAGCGTCTCAAGTGGAAGGAATTCTCCGTTGCGGCTTTGATTTATGATGACTGGCTGACGAAACGCATATTTCTACTTGAAACACTGGCCAGTGCAGCTGTGAATACCATTATACCTCCAGATGGCTTGAATTGTTGATCAGCAATGATTCTATTTACACTAAGATGGTGCCTCATTATGGTATCAACAGCGGTCATGAAAATCTTTGCCTGTAGAGCTGTTTTACATAATTGACTCTTAACTCTACTGAAGTTTCACCCTAATCTGAAGCTATGTGCGACTGACAAGTATAACTTGATGAGAGAGTGGCGTTTTTTTTCTCTTTTTTTTTTAGTCTATCGCTCCTGTGGATCGGAGGAATTTCGCTGCGGGGACGGCCGCTGTCTGCTCAGCTCTCAGTGGGAGTGTGATGGTTATGCAGACTGTCCCGATCACTCCGACGAGCTGCCTCTGAACCTTAAATGTCTTGCTGCAGGTAAGACTGCAGTTTAGCTCTCAGTGAGAATCTCTTCATCAGTGTCACCAGCAGCGTCGCTCGCCAATGAAACCAGTATATACGGGGAACGAAAAGATGTTACAACCAGGAGAGATAGCCTGAAAGGACTTAATTTGTCAAGATCCAGTATCGGGTCTATACCGTTTTTAAGCTTTTGTTGGGAAATCACAGGACGTTGTGCCAGTGACAGCCATCTTTTGTTCTGTTCAGGAAGCTTGTGCAATGGCTCCTTCTTCATGTGCTCCAACGGACGCTGCATTTCTGAGGGGAACCTGTGCGATGGGAAGGATGATTGCGGAGACGGATCGGATGAGAGGAACTGCAACGTTAACGAGTGTCTGAACCGTCGAGTCAGTGGGTGCATGCAGGACTGCCACGATCTCACTGTGGGCTACAAGGTAAGCTTAGTCCCCGTATTATCTATCAGAATTCACCTGCAGCCAAAGCTAATCCCACTCCAAATACAAAGCCCGGGAGCAAAATGCATTTGTGAATATAAGTCACTTCTTAGAATGTGACTTGCATCATAATACCCATGTATATCACCGCAGTGCAAGGTTTTAATTAAAAGACTTTACTGACCTGCAGTTCTGAGCTGCAGCAACATTTCCATTTCAGTAGCAGGTAAAACACGGCGCTCATATCAGCAGTGGCGTGGACATGAATGATTAATGACTGATAATATATCAAGTCCAACTTTGCACATCATTAAATAGATAAAGAAGATGGGAGCATCTATACATGTAGTCTCTCACTTTTTAACCTTGAAAGCTGTAAGCGGGCGTGGGGGTGGGTTAACAACTGTCTGAGCTCTGGCTCCATGCCCTGTCATTGTGCTGCTTCTGGCAGCTGTGGCATTTTGATATTCAGGTTAGATCCAGGTCAAGGCCACAAATGCTCCACTGTTTTGTGGTTGTACCAGCTGTCAGACAGTAGCCGTTTAATGCATTCATCCTCTGATTTTCCTCTATAAATTGGTGTTTATTGCATGAGAAAAGCACGCAAGAGGACAAGCCTTTCTTCCTTGTTATGACAGTGGCAGCTCTGGACAGAGAGCACATCAGCGCAGACCTTTAGCTCATACACTTGAGGCCTGAACAGGAAGATCAGCAGTAAGGCCATCAAGGTTATAACTCTGGATAGAGAGGGATTTACAGTTGGTGCAGGGCAGGTGATATAGAAGCAGTCAAAGTTATTTTGGGGGGGGGGGAGGTTTGGCGACTGAGGTGAGATTGAATTTCTGAGCTGGGGAAAAGCATTTAGGGGTTTTCTTGTTGCTTTGGAGCACTTTTTGTAAAAGTACACTTCAACTAAAAGAGATCAGCTTTTTTTTCAGAGAGTGAGTCAATTTTCTGGGATCTTAATGAAATTTTGTGACTCACTTCAGGTAAAGAACCACAAAAAAGGAGGTGAAGTGAGGCGTTCAACCTCTGCTGCATTATGTAGAAGACTGGCTGTACGTCGTCGCATTACCGAGAAAACACATGTGGACAGAGTAGACTCAATAAGCCTTAAAGCACATTATTAGCATTTAAGAGAACATAGCCTGACAGCTGATAACACAAACTGATAGAAACATTATTCAGACGCAGTTTTATTCTCAAGCACCTTTAAACAGACCTCTGTTGACTGTCCAGCCTTGGGCCAGAACTGGGGTTTCCTGTCACATATTGGCTCAAAGATTGTCAGTTTTTATTTGTTTCACATCTTTTCTGTGTTTGCTTATATTTTCGAGGCAAGGTTTTAGAATGAAAAACATATTTTTCTGAAGCTGGATGAAGATTAGAATCACTTATTGCTAAATGGCTAACCATTTAAGCACTTTTTCATTCTTAAAAACAATAAACATTCTGTAAGTAAGTTATTTTATCAACCCTACTAATAATTTGAATGATTTTTTTTTATTGATCAGTGTAAATGCTGGCCTGGTTTCCACCTGAAAGACGATGGGAAGACGTGCGTGGATGTTGACGAATGCTCCACAACCCTTCCTTGTAGCCAGCGCTGCATAAACACCTATGGCTCCTTCAGATGCCTGTGTGTGGATGGGTACGAGGCTGTGGACCGCAACCCCAACACATGCAAAGCTCTGTCAGGTCTGCTTGACGTCGTATTTCTCAAAAGTCTGATTCCTCAAAGTTTCACTGCAGCTCCTCTAACGATGCACTTTTTTTTAAAATTCCAGCTGAGGAGCCGTTTCTCATCATGGCCGACCACCATGAGATCCGTAAACTGAGTGTGGATGGCTCAAATTACACTATCTTGAAACAGGTAAGCGATGCATTGATTTTCTTTGAGAACCATTATTTGAAATTGCCAAAAATCCATATTTTGGATGTTATTATATTAAATACATTTGAATATTTTTATTAACTTCCTATAATGTAAATAACTTCATGTTCAAAATACATAGATTAAAAAATAAAACACAAAATTTCAAGTATTTGGCTGAATTTTGGCAGCATTTTTGCATTGAAAAAAAATGTATATGTTTATAACTGAGTTTTTAAGTATCACTATTGTTCTAAAATTTTAAAATTAGCAACATCAAACAGCAACACAACATTAATAATGAAAAACAACATAGATCATTAGCAGACAATAAAAGTTTTACTATACAAATAAACTAATTTACAAATAATAAGAACATTTTCTCAATTTCTTTGTGTTTTAACTAGTAATTTTTCACAATTCCAATGACTATTTTTCAGTTTTTTCCCTGCTACTCTCACACGTGTAGTAGAAAAGTGGTGGTTCTGATTGTTGAAGAGCAGAGAGGTGATTTCACCTTATTGAGGAACCAATAGAAAAGATATTTCAATCATTTCTAGGTCTCATCACGGCTGCTTGAATCGGACTGTTGATTATCACAAAAGGCGGGAAGGTGATTTACAGTAAATCACCTTCAGAGGACCCCAGAGCTTCCTCTTACACTCACATTAACCTCTTCACTCCATGTGCTCTGATATCTGTTAGTTTTCATCAGGCGGCGCTCGCTTGAATCGCTCCATGCAAGCAGCTGACCTCACATGACTTTAACACACTCTTTTCTGATCAATCATTATATTAATCCCTCGGTTATGCTGTTAGCGTAAACATGTCCACCTACCACAAATAAATATATTAATGTCTGTTTGCACACCGAGAGGGTGTGAGGTTAATAAGAGGTTAATTAATGCGCTCTGGCTTTAAAAAACGAAGCTGACAAATTACCTTCCATTAGATTTCACAGAAACTCAATGGATGAAAATGTTATGAATTCACATCAAATCAAGTGCAAGTATTATGTTGCAAATTAATTAGTTTTGGAGTTCTACATGGAGTACAATGTTAATGTGTTTGAGCATGCTGCCACCAGACTGGCAGCTGTTTCCATGGAAACTCTGCCCTCCCAAGAGGTTTGTTGGCGTAATAGCAAAAAGCCAAAACAAAGTCAGCTGACCTGCAGTCACGGCTTCATTTTACAGTGCTGCTGTCTTAAGGATTGGACTTGAATAAGAACTAGAAATCAATCGGTGTTGATGCTGTGCTAGTTTTAGTTTACCGGTCCAGATCAAAACCTGTTGATATGTGTAACGGCTCATTATTTCCAGGTTAAATAAATAAAATATGTAGTCCAGCGAACAGATAAGCTGTAAAAACGGAGGTGTAGGTCTCTGTAACTGATGTTTGGAGTGCAGAAGGGTTCCCCCAGGACACGTTGGCGCCTGTCTGGGAGGGTGTTGCTGATCT
Source organism: Callopanchax toddi (assembly GCA_006937965.1). Lineage (NCBI taxonomy): Eukaryota > Metazoa > Chordata > Actinopteri > Cyprinodontiformes > Nothobranchiidae > Callopanchax > Callopanchax toddi. The sequence goes on from SSNR01000555.1 coordinate 260,232, forward strand.
GATGAAGACGTCTCATTTCGCCTGTCAGATTATCTGACAACTTTTCGAGGCACCTACAGTGTGAGACAGCAGGGTGGGGGCACTTGTTTGGTGTGTAGTGCTGTCTGACTGACAGAGAGATCCAAAGCATTGAAGGGAAATACCTCACTGGACTGCTTTGATCGGACTTCACCCACTCTTCAAATGGCTTAGAATCAATATTGTTTTTGAACCTGACAGGAAACTGTAAATGTATAAACATTGACCCGATTCATTATTGGTTTATTTGCATGTCATTATCTGTGTTAAATATAAATAAGAACCTGACACGATTAGGAATTACATAAACCTGCACATCACCCTAACACTTAATGTCTGCAGAACTTTATCATTGAATTCCCAGGTATGGGTTGTTGCATGCTTCTGTATGAAGGAGCAGTGACACCTTAATATTTTTGCCGTCCCGCGGGGAACTAAACTTGACCCATTTCCATTCAATTAAATTGATATTTTTACATACTGCTGTCCTTTCTGTAATTCCCAGGGCCTCTACAACATCATCCACCTAGACTTTGACTACAAGAAGGAATTTATCTATTGGGTGGACTCAACCAGGCCAAGTGGCAGAAAGATCAACAGGATGCGTCTTAATGGGAGTGACCTCAAGGTACTAAATAATCTGTGACTGAATGTTTTACCAATTTGAATCACTATTTAGCCTACGATATATTCAGTTTTTTTCTGTGAGTAGGAAATACTTGTGTGCTGAAATGCCTTTAGAATGTGCTTGTTAATATAACGAATGGCTTCCAGAGAAGTATGGTTTGCCTTGTGTTACAAAGGTGTTCTGGGTGTGATCACCTGGTGGGTCTAGGTCATGGAATTGGAGCTCAGAGACGGGGGATGACGGGACACCTTCTGGGCACCAATTCCACATCTCATTTGCATTTGTGTGACGGACATTAGACTTATTCAGCTCTGTTACTTCCACCGTCTTTGCTTTAGTCCCTGCCACAGCTTAGCAGAAGGACAAAGTGTCTGAAACGCAGACCCAGGATCTTCTGACATCAGGTTAATTAAAGAATCACTGATATCCTCAGCTACAAGAGGAGCAGTGAGCTTTTTCCTTTCAGTTTTCATTTAAATTCAAAAGTACTTGTATGATCTGTATTAAAATATTTGGTTGCACAACTGTGTCAAAAACTTAATGATTTTATGAATTTTTCTTTTTGTGTATGCTAAACAAGCTAAAAGTCATAGCTTTCATTGATTTTTGGCCTTTGTGCAGCATAAAGCCTAGTTTATACTTCTCCGACAGCACGTTTGCGCTCACACGCAGATGTATTGACGGAGACGTTTTTGATTTTTACTTCTCCGTCAGTGTTGTGAAGCAATTCTCCACCAGGACAGCAGAGGGCGCATAACTTTTCTGCAGTAATGCCTCCGTCCGGTCGACCAAAGTTTGTTTACTTCAACTCAGTAATGGCCGACAGAGAGCGAATTTTGATTGAGTTTGAACAGATTGATCTTGAGGAACAAACAATGTTGTTAAAAAGAATTAAACAGGAGTGAGGAGACAGCGGCGTGTGTTGAATGTCCGTCCGTTCAGTGAGGACGAGGCAGACGACGAGCCAATATGTAGCTCTTGTTTAACCCTTTAGGGACACTGATGGATTATATAAATGTTCGTACTTCGTCTGCCAGACGTTTCTCAAGCTGATCCATATCTGCTTCTGCAAAATTCTACTTCTACTACTCTGTTGATAGCGGCATGAGCCGGATATGATCACAAGTTGTTGGGCCGACCAATCAGAGGCGTGCGTTCTCCGTCTCTTTCGACGGATGTTTAGAAAAGTGAGCTCGACTCCGTCCGTTGTTGCGAGGCTGTCGGAGAGCTCTTGCGTCGACGGATAATGGCGTTGCGTGTCTCCGTAACGACGCAGACGGAGAAGTATAAATCAGGCTTAAGTGAGGTCCAGTAATCTAAGTGGATTCTGACTGTGTCCATCCAAAGTCTCCATAGTTGAAAGAAATACTCTTTATGGTTGCTATAGTTACCGCACACAGACAACTATTGTTTTTTTTAAATGGAAAAGTCATTCAAATGCTGACATTTTGCACAATCTTTTATCTAATCTGTATCAGGAGACAGTGTTTTAATTTCTGCAGTATAAAATAATTGTTTACAGGCTAATTTTGTCCAAACTTGGCTAATTGGCATGTTTTTTTTTGTTTTTTTGCCAAGACAATACATTACATTATCTAAAAAAATCAAAACCAATCAATCAAAGCTTCATTTATAAAGCACCTTTCATGCAACTCAAGGTGCTTTACGGTTAAAAAGGACTCCATATAAACCACAATCCCATCCCTCCCCCACAAAAAGCACGAACACACACACACACACACACACACACACACACACACACACACACACACACACACACACATAATGATAATAATACTGGGTTCTAGGTCTGACAGAGGTGAGGCTGCTATTTTGTGTCATTGGCCCCTCTAACCACCACCAACATTCACACACAAAGCAGGTGAAGTGTCTTGCCCAAGAACAAAACGATAAAGTGACAGGAAGGAACTGGGATCAAACTACTGACCCTCCGGTTACCAGACAACCCACTCTACCACCTGACCCACTGATTGCACAGGTGCTGAAATAGTGTAAAATAGCGTTTGTTTTGGAGACATTAGCTGTAGCTTCCAGGTGGTTTGATAAATATGATCTAAACCTGCGTTTGCAGAAGCTTAGAGATATCACACAGTATTGATTTAATTCCTGGAAATTTCTGACAATGTCCAAAAGATTTCACCAAAAGCGTTCACCTATGTAATGTTAAGCTTCTCTCTAAGATATGTGCTATAATGTAAAAACTCTTGAAACATTGTTTCTATTTCAAGAACATCTATAATATTTAGGACATATGGATACTGGTAATTTTCCAGCTATTTTTGATCATTACTCTGCAGTAACAGCTGTTTGATCACATTGCCTTTACATGCATTTTTGATAATCATGTTTGCATGAAATTGCATCCACATGTTGCCCCAGTTAAACTCCTCCCTGTGTTGCGTGCACATGCTAAGAACATTATTCCCGCCGCAGCCGTTATAAAGCAACAGGAAGGATTTTTAACTGTAGTGTCTAATTTTAAAATCATTAGACAAAACGTGCTTGTGTTGCAAAATAAATATTAAACAGTGTAAAAGTAGTGCACTTTTCTTCACAGTACACTAATTGAGTCTGACACATAGACCCAATGTGATAATTTAGACTGCAACAGGTAGCACTCGGTTCTGGAGCTCCTAAATAGAAGCCCGCAAAGTTAACAGTGTAGAAGGAGAAAAGACCAAATGATTCCAGATAACCTTAACAATGATGTTGCACAGCTCCTCTAGGACAAACACAAAGACATTTTATCATACATGTGTGCAAAAAACCCAATTTTTTTTATGTTTCTTTTTGATTCATCTGACAGTATTCTGCATGCAAATGTACATTTAAATAAAGCCCCAGCTTCTGGTCTCTGACTTTAGGTCATTAATGACCACCCTGCAGTAATCTGAAAAGCCTTTTGTCACAAAGGGGATGTATGTGTGGTCATTACCATGGCAACACACAAAGACAGGACCTCTAGACCATATCTGCACCTTCAGTTCAGAATGTTAAAAGAACATACAAGGCTGTTGGAGAAAAATATACATCTCATTTGCACTGAGTTTAACACAGAATAAAGTTTTTGCTTTCTTATTTGACTCAAAGAAGAGGGTTTTTGCTTGGATGCCTTTTAATTTTTTTACATGAATTCAGTAAAGATGTTAAATTATTTGTTGTTGTTGTTGTTTTTTTGCATTACCAGATAGTGCATAGGACTGCTGTGCCCAGTGCCTTAGCAGTGGATTGGATTGGAAAAAACCTGTATTGGTGTGATGCAGAAAGGAAAACACTGGAAGTGTCTAAAGCTAACGGACTCTACCCTACCATCCTAATCAGCTCTGGTCTCAAGAACCCCACAGACCTCGCTCTGGATCCCCAGACTGGGTATGTCCTTTACCTTTAGTGTACAGCTCTAAAGAATAAATACATACATGATATTTTCTTGAACTAGGTATGTGTTCTGGGTGGACTGCTGTGAACCTCCTCACATTGGACGTATTGGCATGGATGGCCGGGGGCAAATGGTTATCATCGACACAGAGATCTATAGCCCCACTGCTCTCACTATTGATTATACCAACAAGAGAGTCTATTGGGCAGACGATAACCACATCCTGTTTGCCAACATGGATGGCACCCAAAGACGTAAAGGTGAGACTACACACAGTAAGGTTAGAATTAAAAATCATGCAACTGGTATCCTTAGAGAATAATACATTTAATATACTGTGAAATCTGTGCAATTGATTTTAACTGAAAACAATATGGCCGCATGTCCTATTCCAGTGTCCTATGATCACATCCAAGGAGTAATGGCGCTGACTTTGTTTGAGGACTTTGTGTACTGGACGGATGGGAAGTCCAAATCACTGCGACGTGCTCACAAGACTACTGGTGCCCAGGGGATCGAGCTCCTCAACTCCTGGCAGGCCATTAAATCAATCAAGGTCTACCACTCCCTGCGCCAGCCTGAAGGTACGAACCCTCGTTGTTTTGTTGTTTGTCTGAGGAAGAAAATATTTTGTCATGCTGTCCCTACTTCTACTCCTCTGTCCAGTTCCCAAACACCAATGCCAGATTGCTAATGGCGGATGCAGCCACTTATGTCTCCTCTCCCCCGGCGGGGAACACAAATGTGCCTGTCCCACAAATTTTTACTTAGCTGCTGATAATAAAACCTGCCTCTCCAATTGCACCTCCAGTCAGGTAAGCCCACATTTTCCTTCCTTCCCACATCTACACTTAGTGTGATCATGTTGTTTGTTCCTCTCTTCTGATCAGTGCGGTTCCCCTGAAGGCAAATTGCTTTACTTTCATGGGCTGTTCTTTACTGACATGAAGGGCAAAGAAAATGTTTGTGTATTGATTGCAACTCTGGCTTTGAAGAATGTTGATGTCTAAGCAGACAATCAAGTGTGTATGTTGACTTTATTTAATTTTTTCTTACGTTATTGTAGTTTCGCTGTGGGACAGATGAGTGTATCCCCTTTTGGTGGAAGTGTGACACAGTGGATGATTGTGGGGATGGCTCAGACGAACCTTCTGATTGCCGTAAGTCATTTCAGTTTTGACTCTGAAGTTGTTGTAAACATAAAAAGGAAAAAGACAAATTTAATGTATTTTATTGACATTTTATGACAAGTTTCCGCCACTACTTTTGCCATATTTTAAAAAAGCTATTTGCCTTTTTTTTTCTAATGGCACACTGCATTATACTTCCTTTTGAACAGCGGAATTCAAATGTCAGCCCGGACGTTTTCAGTGCGGCACTGGCCTCTGTGCTCTTCCTCCTTTTATCTGTGATGGAGAGAACGACTGTGGTGACAACACAGATGAAGCTAACTGTGGTAAGGGGACCAAGTGTTGTTGTTTGCTGGATTTTTTAATTAAAATTTGGGGTTTTTCAAATTTTAGGTGTATGGTTAACTCAGTGTTCTACTTTTATACAATCAGTAGTTCACGCTTACATGAGAAGTTATATTTCTTTGTTTTAGGACCAATGCAGGTCATTTTAGTGATAATGTCCATAGCAATAACAAAACCATGATGTTTAACTTTTTAAAAATCAAGCTTTCCCATATTTATATTTATTTTCCTTCCATTTATTAAAGGGACATGGTTCAAGAATAAGAAACAAAACTCACGATCGCTGCGCCTGGCGCTGCAAATAACTGCAGCCTTAAACGGGAGCGCGCACAAACTTCTCAATTATCTCATAAGGGTTCAACCAAAGGCAGCCAGAGACATGACTCCATAAATAAAAATACATTTTATTAACACAAAATGAAATATGGTAAAACAATGCCACACACACACACACACAGGGTCCGAAAGTGGGGGCAATCCAACGGAGCTAATTTCGCTAGCTGCTATGTTCGTCCTTCCACCGCTGCCCGTATAGCTAAAAGCTTTAATCAGTTGGTGTTCTCTGACTCCTGGAGGTGAGTTTGAGTTTTACATCACCCTAGATTTCTCTAGTTCACATCAAGGAGTGGCTCTCCGGAGCACCCGGAGGAGCGTGCGCAGCAGAGCCTCCTTAGATGCACTGTAAGCGGACTGAGGTCCAGGAAACAGTCGGGGATTTGAGGCCTATCGTGCTGAGACCCATAAACATTGACAGATTGCTGTGTGGTCGCCTATAACAGCACCTTTAGCTCTGTGAAACCCTATAAACCATCAGAGAGGTTTTCAGCTTCATAAACGCTGCCAAAATAACACCAGTTTTATAAGGAAAACCACAAATTCAGACGAATGAAGTCCGCCATTGACCAGCAACACAACACAATGGTGCAATACTGCCACCTACTGGATATACATTTATTATTACTTTTTAGTAAGTAAGTAAGTAAGTAAAGTTTATTTATATAGCACCTTTCACAGAAAAAATCACAAAGTGCTTCACCGAAAACAGAATCAAACATGATAAAACAAATAAAATTAATAAAACAAACAAAATATCATTACAAATCAAAATCATTAAACAACAACAAGAGAACACAAAATAGTTATTTAAAAGCAGTTTTGAATAATTTGGTCTTCAACTGCTTTTTAAAGGAGTCCAGACTGTCTATACAGCGTAAAACTAAAGGAAGGTCATTCCAAAGTCGAGGTTTTAGCTTCCAGAACGCGCAGCAGCGTCAGTTGACGTCACATCCGTAGGACAGCGCGGGAAATTCATTCCCGAATTGCAGAACATTTTACAGCTCACAGCCTGTTCAAGATTATGGAATGATACATGGGTGGTCTCGTTCTTTTTTATTTAAAATGCTTCATCACTCATTAACTTAAATAAACTGAACATGCATGACTACTTTTATTAAAATCTTGAACCATGTCCCTTTAAGTTTAGTGCATAGTATAGAGACAAAAATCAAAGACTAGACTGTGAAACATTTAACTAACTTCTATTTCTGCCTCTTTTTTTTATTTAAAGAAACGTACATCTGTCTGTCAGGCCAGTTCAAGTGCACCAGGAAACAGAAATGCATTCCTCTCAACCTGCGCTGCAATGGTCAGGATGACTGTGGAGATGGAGAGGATGAGACAGACTGTCGTAAGAGTCTCTTTTTTACACTTTCATCTTCTTCTGTTGTATTATTAAGCTCTTTAAGAAGGATGAGATTTTAGGTCAACATTTGTTTTTCTTTTAGAGTTAAAATCAAACGGACTCAGACAAATCACCCTAATTGTGCTTTGTTGTTACTATAATCAGCTGCTGTGTATGCTTGAACAGCATATCAGAGCACATTAGGATTATATAGTCCTCATTAGGTATTCCAGAGACAACTGCTATGGCTTGCTCCTGTGAAAAGGGATTAGAAATTGAATCACACAGAGGATAAGAACGGATTTTGTCTGCGATGATGTATCTCATCAGAATATCACACCCCATTCAAGTCTTTCAGACTACTTGTCTTATATATGATTACAGTGAGGGAAGGAGACTGCAGGAAAGTTGGCTGCAGGAAGAAAAAAAAAAAACTTTAATTAAAGTGAAACTAATTGCTTCAGCCCTGCTTAAACTTCCAGCATGATTGGATGTGGTTTTGAATGCACCTTTGTAATGAACACTGTACCACTGAAATTAAAATGCTATTTGAAACAATGTCAAGTTATATAAAAGTAGCGGCTGCTACCTTGTTATAATCTAACACTAGAAATGAGGGCAGGGGAGCTGTTTGGGAAGCATAATTTGCCTTCTCACTGCTTCATGCATTACAGTAGCTTCCTGTGATGACTCAGGTCTTTCTGCAGCTAAAGATCCCATCCTGAATGATAAAATATGCTACTCTCTTCATTTCCATGCACCCGTATTCTCTCCGAATATAGCTGAAAGCACCTGCTCCCCAGACCAGTTCCAGTGTAAGGCCTCCATGCACTGCATCTCCAAACTCTGGGTTTGCGACGAGGACCCTGACTGCGCAGATGGTTCAGATGAGGCGAACTGTGGTGAGTTGTGGGAACCCACTTTACTAGAAACAGCACCAACACATTTACAAGAATCTGCTGGAATTTGAATTAATTTTACGCTTGGCTTCACTCCGGCGTGACTCAGGATGACTCAGTCTTTCTTACTGGCTCTCGGCTTAACTCGCAGTTTTTAAAATAGACGTTCTTCAGACGCTCGTGGAATGACACACGGCTAAGGCAGCAAACAAAATCATTTCTTTGTCACAAGCTTGTTCCATATAGGTTATTTTCTTTATTTCCTGTCAGTTACTTTAGAATCCTGTAGTAAAAATGAATGGTTAAAAAAAGCCACGCTGTGTTTTTTTTGCTGACTGTAGCCAATTAAGTTGTATTTTCTTGCCGTCAAAATAAAACCCACCTACAGAAGTTTCATCTAACTCATAGGAAAAGCAACACTCTAGCTTTATATCTGGATTTAACACCTCACGCAGTTTAAAGTTTTCCCTGTCACGCCATTAAATTTCAACTTAAAAGAAAAATATTTCCCCACTGCTTTATATTTTTGAGCGCTGCAGTCTGAGCTGCTTTTTAATGAATTGCTGCCTTGTGTCCCTTTTTTTTTTTGTTGCTCTCAGCTTTTCCTCCTGATTCTCTCCTCCTGCTGTCATGTTGGAAAGCGATCCAGGCAGAATCTGTCAGCCTCTTCTTTTGACACATCTCCTCCCTAACAACGTTACCGTGGCCATTATCAAATTCACTTTTACTCTCATAACCTATTCTTAGAAAGTACTTGCAAAAAGATGCTTTAGCTTGCTTTTATTCCAAAGTCATCTTGAATAATTCTTATTCTGCTCATTAGCATTTTATGGTAGAAATCCTCATTTAGTTTTCAGACTTCAGTTTTTACATCAGTTTGAGGAAGTTACTCTCCGATATTTAGAGGTTAGGTAATATTACAGATGGAGTCAGTAGAGATTCATAGGAATTCCTTAACTTTTTATGTGCATTTTGAAATGACACTTCTTTAAAATATGTTTTAATCAAAAAGTTGAAAACCTGTAGATGCAACATATATATTTTTATATTTATTTCATTCAAAAGGAAAAAAAAAAACTGAATATAATTTCTGCCTTTTTTTTTTTACTACAAAATAAAATGATTAATTACACGTTCTTTTTCTAACTTTTAAACAACACAGACTGAGATATGACATATGATGATGTAATCTTACTGCTGAGGTCCACCTGGTTTATATCTATGAATTTATTTATATATATTTTTTGGGTCTGGTGTCTTCATTCTCATTTTTTCCAGTGAGTAGAAACAGAATGCAGCTGCATGCAGCCGCCCTCCTGTGACTCAAAGTCATTCTTGTGGAAAATTTGAGTTTTGCAGAAAGGAACTGGTGTTGTCACTGTTTATATTTGCAAGTAACTAATCAAATGTGCACAAATGTGTATTTAAGACAATAAATAATACATGAAACACAAATTTATCACTAGCAAAGTATATGGAGACACTGTTTTAGGTTTAGTTTCTTACAAGATATGTTTTGGGGATTCCATCATCATCCATTTAAAACGATCTATAGACAACCACCTTGGACTAGGAGTGTCAAGTTTGGCTCAGTCTTTATCTTATGGTGCTCATAGAATAAAGAAACAATAATAAATAGGCACATTTGTAATAAAAAGTAAAGGGACAGTGGCTACTGCACCACCTAGATCAGTTTCTGTGGATACAATCACTTTTTAAAGCTTTTGATACAATTGATCACTCAATTTTACTCAGCAAAACGGAAAAATATGGAATCCGTGGAGTGGCGGGGGATTGGTTAAAAAGTTATCTAACTGGAAGGAGTCAGTATCTGAAAATGGGGCAGCATACATCAGATAAACTTGAAGTTGCTTGTGGCGTTCCCCAAGGGTCTGTCCTGGGGCCAACATTGTTTAATATTTATATAAATGATACATTTAATGTGTCAAAAGTGCTAAAATGTATTCTCTTTGCAGATGATACCAACATCTTCTACTGTAGTGATAATTATATTGAGCTAGTGAATACTTTAAACAGCGAGCTAAAACTGATTAAACAATGGATGGATGAGAACAAACTATCCTTAAACATAGAAAAAACTAAATCAATGACTTTTGGGAATATGAAAATATATTCAGATCTAGAAATACTAATTGATGGTACCTCAGTAGAAAATGTAAATGAAATAACATTTTTGGGAATCATAATTGATAATAAACTGTCGTGGAAATCCCACGTTAGACACATAAAGACAAAACTCTCCAAAGGCCTCTCAATTTTAAATAAAGCAAAACCATTCATAAATGGGAATGTACTCCGCTCATTATACTGTACACTGGTACACCCATACTTCACATATTGTGTTGAAGTGTGGGGAAACACTTCTCAAAATGTAATTAATCCATTAATAGTATTACAGAAACATTCAATAAAGATAATCCATAAAGTTGTTTTTTTTAAATCATACCCATAACTTGTTCATCCAGTCAAAGTTACTCAAATTTAGAGATCTTGTAGAATATAATACAATCGTTTTCTTATATAAAGCGTTCAATAAGCTACTTCCAGAAAAAATACAACTCTTTACACCTCAACAAAGAGCACATAACTTCAGAGGATATGGACATTTCATAATTCCAACAGTCAGAACCACTCGTAAAAGTTTTTGTGTGTCTGTACATGGCGTGAAATTATGGAACAGTTTGGATACACACGCCACAAGCAATGTCAAATATTCATCTATTTAAAAAGTTATATAAACATAGGACATGGTTCAAATATACAGAGCAAGAGTCTTGAATGTACACCAATATTATGTTACCTGTGCGAAACGTGGTCTCTCTACAATTTTGTTACTCAGGTAAATTTTTGATTACCTTTATAGATTAGTGTAGATTAGTATCAAATAGAATTAAATAGATTAAAATAGAATAGAAACACCTTTTATTGTGCCTCTATGAGGAAATTGTACCTATACCAAAAGGGTATTATGGTTATTATTGAAAATAACATGCTGGTATTCAACTTTAAAAATAGAATACTCAAGATTTAATTGGTTAAATTGTTATTGCTACTGTGATGTATGTATGATGTGTTACTTTGCTCAATTAAAGAGTATAGAAGGAAAGCATGTAGTAGGAAATAGGGGTGGGATTAAATCAGTGCTCTTCTTCCCACTCCCTTTCGGGCAGCTGTAATTATATTCTGTTGTTCTCATTTCAATTTTTGGTATTGCTCCAAAACTGTATGTACAATGACTGTTTTGTTGTTCATGTTATCTGTCTGTCTGTCTGAAATAAAAAATTCAAACAAACAAACAAACAAATTATATAATACTTTTTAATTATTGGGAAATATTTAATACCGCTATTTGTAATATCAGAGATATGAGTCTTATTGCCTTTTGTGTGGTATGTATTGGGCATGAATCAGACTTTGAGCTAAACCATTCCTCATCACTTGAAATTCATTGATCAAATTAATATAAAGATTTCAATTCTGTTTATTTATTCAGGTCATCTCAAAGTACTTTGCAAAGCAACAGAATATATACTCTATGTATAAATACTAAGTTTTTGCAATATCCTGTAAAACATTTTTTTTTTTTAATTTCCAGCTACATATATATTGCTATTTATTCAACTAACACAGCTGTAATCTGGTTTACATTCAAACTAAAAAATCTCACCCAACCTCTGGTAGGTTTCACCAACTTCTTGTCACAAATCTTTTGACTAGGATTAATGGAACAGTCAGGTGTTTTGTTTTATGATGTATTAGCCTCTTGAATGCATTCTGTGTTTTGAACTCCATGTCAGACTTGCTCAGAGAAACCCTGAGGAAATGATGATTACACTTTGAAAATATGATAGCTAGCTCTCTATTAATATTCATGCTCTTTGAAGCCATTTTCATCTCCGTCTTTTTTTCTTTTTTCTTTCCTGCTCCTGATGAAAAAGATGAAAAGACCTGTGGACCTCATGAATTTCGCTGTGAGAATAACAACTGCATCCCAGACCACTGGAGGTGTGACAGCCAGAATGACTGTGGAGACGGCTCGGATGAGGAGAACTGCAGTGAGTACCTGACAGCTTCATGTGCCGTTAGCTCTGTTTATTTGGTTATAAACACTACTGATGCTCCGCGAGCACTGTAAAGAATCTAATCCCTGTGAGGACACCTGGCTGCTCTTCCCACTGTCACAACCATCCTCTGTCCCACGCTGACAAATACACGCCTTAGTATGCAACCGTACCGATACGATTGTTCCTCTTTCACATCGGCTCTGCTTGACTCAACCCTCTCTTTCATGTTTTTATCATCTCAGCTGCTTCTCTGAGGAGAAAGTGAGGCTTAGGCTCTTGAGCTGTATTATAGCTGCTCATGAAACGACAACACTAGGCCACCTTGTTAAAGCTCACATGCTGTTGTTCTCAAGTTCTCTTATTTGAGTTTGTGGGGGTGGAATTGTTTCCCTGAACATTATATGAGTATATGCATACCTTCTGTGCACTTTTGCAGAGTGTGCACATTTTACATGATTTATTAGATGCTTGAGTCTCCACACCTATTAATGTCACTTAAAATGCAAATAAAGGCCAGTCAAGAGCTGGATGAAAGAGGTAGGGGGGGAAAGAAGAGAACAACATAAAGCAGCTGGACCGGTAGACAATGGAGGGGCTGCAAATCAGATTTTTGCTGCATTGCCTGCTGGGAGTCTCTGTTGCTGCACCCCACATCACACACACCCTGAGTTAGCTAATAGCCCGTGATAACAAGGAGGTGGGTCCAGACAATGGATCTGATCCAGCTGTTTAACTGCATCCTAATACTGTCCTCGGGGACGGTGCTACTGCTAAATGGCAGATTGGAGGAGACAAGATTTTTGGCGTCAGTGAGAATGTTTCCGTCCATTGTTGCGAGAGCAGCAATTAAGGTGTTTACATTTTGATTAGCTTTGCCCGTTTATTCACTGCTAAAACGTAATGACACTAAATGGATAAAAAGACAGGCTTCGCCGAGACATTATCATGTAATTCTCCACAAAGGAAACAAATCGGCTGATTTCTGCATGAGGGGATGGATGTTTGTTGTGCATAATGTGGTGTTGGGAGAGGGGGAAAAAATGGTATTTGTCTTGTTTTCTTTATGCAGAGCCAGTCACCTGCAACCACAAAGATTTTGCCTGCACAAACGGAGAGTGCATTTCCTCCAGATTCCGCTGTGATGGAGATTATGACTGCTTGGATAATTCAGATGAGGTCAGTGTTTGAAATCGGTGCCTCGCTTAAAGATTTAGTGTCTCGTGTATTCATTAAAAATAAAAACACACTTCAAAAACACCCTTACAAGCAACAGTGACACCTACATTTTCCTCTGTGTGGCGTGTGGCCTTTTATTAATGCGGATAGAGATCATGTCCAGCGCTCCTCATTAAATCATCATGCGTTAACTGATGTATAATCAGCGGTTCGGTAATGGCTAGTATTAAAATAATAGGTCGTAGTACCAGAAGTGTAATATTGTGAAAACAATGCAAAAGGACATAGACAGGATCAACACAAATTACAGTGAACAGGAGCCAAATTACAGCATATGGGGAGTGTAATTTAGTCCATAATTGATCACCTGTCAGGAATGCTTCTATAGCTCACAGCACAAGTCCGGATTACATATCCAAACAAGCTGAAATTAGATGCACATATCTCTGTTTGCAAAGAAATAATCCCACTGGAAGTATTATTCACTGTGCTTATCCAAATCTCCCTGTCATGGCCGCCACATTCCAGAACAATGCTGGACAGGATGTATCACCGTGATGAATTATTGTGCCTTCAAATGCATTAGTGCATGAAATTCCATCTTAAAGAAATCCTAATCCTCCCTGCCTTTCAGCCCAACAATGGCAGTTTTGTTCGTGGACGTCTTCATTTCTAAAGCTTCAAATTGCTTTTGTAACTTGACACTGATAATGTGAGGAATTAAACCTGCATGTGCATTTATTTTAGCATTGCATGGTTTAACAAGATTCATGAAAAAGAAGATGTGCCCAATCACTGATAATAGTGTAGCATGCTGCATAATTCAGGGACAAGAGCTTGATATTACAATTCATTATTCCTCATTATTATCATCTTTAACTTTTTTTTTTTTTTTTTTACATATAATCTATTTCCATCCAGATTGCTGCAACCCTCATTAACCCTTCATTATGTTTTTTCCCCAGTGCCCAATTTCTGAACCTCATTCTCTTTTCCACAATTTCATAATTTAACTATTTGTGTGAACAAATTAAGTTTCTATGCATCTTTTTCTGGTCACGTTGACGTCACCCTTCCATACATTTTCATTTTTATTCCCACCATGGCAAAACCCTGAGGTTTTCTCATTACTTTGAAGCACTAATGAAAACGTTTAGTTCAAGTGGCCACTGACTGAGTTTTAAAAGCTCTAACTATAATTTAAAGCCTAGACTCTTGTTCCTAGCCTTTATGAACAATGTGTTCTTAGAATAGGATCAACAGTACATCAATAACTGGCTTCCAGAGTCATGGTAAAACATTTTAAGGCAGTTCTGTCATCACAAAGTTTCAGTGTTTTGAATGTCAAATATCAGGATGTCAAAAGCTGGAGCCTGACGTGTGTCAAAAGTCAAACACGTCAAGTTTAAAATTTGTCATGCCTTTTACTCAAACTTAGTGAATTATTGTTTCTGCAGAAGGCAAACACATTAAATCTCTAGTAGTCACAAAATAAACTGCATATCTATTTTAGTTCATCCTATTTTACCTTTTACTTTTGATTACTGTGTTATAACACTTGATTACTTACTTATTGGTGCTGTAGTTATTTTCTTTATCACATTCTGCAGTGATGGTATTATGCTTTAGATTTGTACCTCTGTTCCTTCTGTATTTGTTCACAGAAAGGCTGCGAGGCACGGTGTGCAGACGACCAGTTTCGGTGTCACAACAACCTCTGTATCTCCCTCAAATGGCTGTGTGACGGTCAGGAAGACTGCAAGATGGGAGAGGATGAAAAGAACTGCCAAGAAACAGGTGGAAACTAACAAAATAACTAAAGTTGTACAAGGTTTATTCAAAAATGCTATTGAGTTGTAGCTCTAAATAGGTATTAGTGCACAGAACATTTTTCTGTAACAGAAAAGTTAAGTTTATTCTGTTTATCAGCTTTTGTTCTTTGCCAAAAATAATGTTTTCCTCTAGGGTGCAGATTATAGTTCTACTTGATGGACATTCTCTGATGTAATGCATCCATTACTTGAATATTTAGAGCTGTTTGGGGGCAAAAGGAGGACAAGTCATTTTAGAAATGAACTTTATGGATGATTTGTGCACCAGGTATCATGTCTGATCAACTGAATTGTACCATTTTATTTGAAAACAATTATTTTATGTTATTCACATTTGGGGAATCTGCTCAACCTCCCAGTATTTGATAAATCATAATTTTGTACTAAACGCTCATGCAATTTCTTGTTATAACACACCCAATGTTTGACTACAAATATTCTTTTGTGCGCTTGTGCAAAAATACAGAAAAAGAAAAAAGGAATCTGGGGTAAAAAATGCAAAAAAAACAAACAAAAAAAACATTGATTTTAAGAGTTTAACCTGTTTAAAACTATAAATATTAAACACTTTATTATTATGCTGTTTCGAATTAAGAAAAATGACAGATGCTTTATGAACAGATTTTAGTTTAGTTTCATCCTGCAGTGTTCTTTTAGGTACAGATCTTAAAAACTAAATATTTTAGCACAATATGAAGCATATAAAAACTTCAAAATTGACTTTTCATTAACAACCAAAGGCTTGAAAGGACTTTGACAACAGGAATTACACAGAAACCAAAACAGAAAAGGTCAGAGAAGTGATTTGATGGTGACGTAGTGTGTGTTTCCTCCTCTAGTCTTCCCTTCCTGCTCTGTCAACGAGTACGTGTGTGCCAGCGGAGGGTGTGTGTCGGCCAGCCTGCGGTGTGATGGACATGACAACTGTCTAGATGGCTCTGATGAGGTCAGTGCAGCTTGACATGTTTCAGGAAAACCGCAAAATAGCATAACACGGCACCTTTGAAATGAACAGCACATCGGCTACTCAACAGATCAAAGATCATTATGTTAAAAACAACCCAGTTCCTCCTTTTCCTTGATTGCTGCCTGATGATTTACACTATTTATTTGTGACCAGGTTGGCTGTGTGAAGGAGTGCAGAGAGGATGAGTTCCTGTGCTTGAACCGGGCTCACTGTATCCCTCGGCGCTGGCGCTGTGATGACGTGTTGGACTGCATGGATCACAGTGATGAAGAAAACTGCAACCACGGTAAGAAAATCACTTCAAAGTCCTCGCAGTTATTTGTGCTTAAGATGCATTGAAAAGGAAAATGATAGAAACTACAGAAATGAAGAAAACACATTAGAAGGGATATTAAATGCAGCCCACTTTTCCTAGATTACTGCGTAAAATGATCTGTCATTAAAATCTTGCAACAGACGTATTTTTGTGTCACATCTTAGGCGTGTTATCCGGGTGACAGTGATGAAAGTCGTAAGGATTTATCTGTGTAATTGCAGGAGCTTTTTTCTGTCGCGCTGATGAATTCATTTGCAACAATACCTTATGCAAACTCCACACATGGGTGTGTGACGGCAAGGACGACTGTGGAGATAACTCTGATGAAGACATAGAGATGTGTGGTAAGCTGAAACCGTCCCTCACAAGTCGATGCATGTTTTATAAGCTTCTTTTTATGACATGTCCTCAAAGATGGTAAATTAATTAATTATTTGTATAGGTTTCTAGAGTAATTTTATTTATTTTCTGTCCTTTTTTTGATTTCTGGTCTCTAGTTAAACTCCCCTGCCCTCCTACGAGGCCTTTCCGGTGTAGGAACGACCGCGTGTGTCTGCGCACAGACCAAGTCTGCAACAAAGTGGATGACTGTGGCGACAACTCGGATGAAGAAGAGTGCGGTGAGCACAAAGCGCACAGTGCTGATGCTGCACTAAGCATAAAAACACAAAGAACGTCTGGGACAAAGTTCATTTATTCATGTCATATTCAAACGATGCACTTGGCCTTAAAAAAAACAGGAATGCAAATATAATCGATTGTGCTCAGATCAAAATAAAAGGTTGTGGAAAATATCGGTTGCTGCACTTACATGTGGTATTCCGAGCCTCATTTCCACTTTTGCTCCTTGTATTGTATTTTTCCATCTGAATTTCAAAACATATCTGCTGCTGTCCCTTTTGTGCTGTCCTGACATGTCGCCTCAACACAGGCCTTCTGTAAATGATCGCACGGCACAGACAGAAAAGAGCGGGACAAATAGCTTCTTATTTCTATCACTCTCTTGTTCCGTATGTCCTCCATTCATCTTCCTCTCTGATTCCATTGATACCCCCATCCATCTCCTACCTCAGTCCATTACCTCTCACCATTGTATGCTTCTTCCATCCATCCATCCTCTCAATCTCATCTTAATCCCATCATCCTCCTCCCCATCACTTCATTATGCTCCTTTCCTTCTCATTGTTACAGTGTTGGAGAGTGCCAAACTTCCATTTATTCTGTGTATAGAAAATGAGAGAGAGAGAAAAAAGATGAAAACCCTTGATTTTCTTCCTTCTGCACTGAAAAATCTGATAAAACACCAGCACAGGTTGAGAGTTAGGACATGCTTGCTTGTGTGTTTTTTAAAAAAATTTCATATTTCATAGTTCAACATGCATTAAAAACTGCAGTGCATCCATCCTGCAGCTTTAGCCACAGCTAACTGCGAGTACCGGGGATGTCCAGCCTAAGTTTGAGGCTCGTAAACCTCATTTCATCCATCGCTTTGTTCATATTTCTCACATTACTGCTCAGAATGATGAGGATGTGCAGCTTATCTAACACCTCACCGATTGCCCGTTCAACAAGCTGTGCTGTGTGAGATTTGAGGAAGTGCTGGGCATGCACCACTGACCGCTTAGGATCAAATGGGGAGTCAATTTAGTGTGCAGTGAGGCTAAGCAAAGACATCAGGCTAACATGAGAACTCTAAATGTTTGTGGAAATACCAGTAGCAGTAACATGAGGAAAAACTACTCAGTCAGTGGGTGGGGGGTGACATTTTTATACATAGGACTGCTACCTGTGTGCATGTATAAACTGCTAAACATGAAGCACAACACTCTATAGACCCAAACGGCTTCTCTGCAGGATTTTGAGTTAAGCAACTCAGAATATATGCATACTGACATATAATTTAGTCTTTTTTTATGTGCTGTTTGCTGAAGCAGAGGTGGTTGCTGGAAGACCTCGGCCTTGTGGGAGGACCGAGTTCACCTGCAGTAATCGACGTTGCATCCCAATGCAGCTTCAGTGCGACCTCTTCAGTGATTGCGGTGACGGCGGCTCCGATGAGCAGGACTGCAAGTCCTGTAAGTACAGCAGCGCCTAACTTGAGCAAACAGATCAAAGCAGCATTCGCACAAGATGAAACGCACCAAATGTCAAAAATGATGCTATCGTGAAGCTCAGCAATCTTCTCATTTTAGGAGTGATGTTTTGTTGTTTATGATAATATATGTATGAAGATGTTTGAGGTGTGTTGTGCTCCATATGAATGATTAAGATGCCCTCTTAGTTGTTGCACATCAAAAGGAAATCCCAGCAGGTGTCTAAGATGCAGAGGTGTAATCAAAGACTTGTATTTATTTGTAGTTTCCAGTGGAGATGTATGTGGAAAGAAAACAAATCCATGTGGGGAGGATGCAATTTGCAACCAAACGAATCCTAACGCTGTGTGTCAGTGCAAACCTGGATTTAAGAGGAACCAAAAAACAGGCCAATGTGAAGGTAATGTATGAATAATCATAATTTTTCCACCACATAATTACCCATGTGTTTGTTTAGTTAAATACTGCATTGACCCGAATATAAGACAAGGTTTTTTTTGTTGAAAATAAGGTAAAAATGTGGGGTCATCTTATAATCAGGGTCTAGTTTTTTGGAGTCATTACATGACCGCACCAGCAGGGGGTGCAGGAAGCTCAGCTCAGATTGCTACCGGTTCCGGTCTGGACCAGCCCAAAGTTACAGGCCCATTGGGGATTAAAATGCCCAATGGTCAGTCCTGCCCGGTCCACATCCAGACCCAGGGAAGGTGCTTTCAGCGTGAGCAGCTCAATGCGGACTTCTGTCCAGGTGGAGGGCTCAGTCGGGCGATCAACAAACGCCTCCTTCCCCGATCTCGTTATAACCTCAGTCAGCTGGACTGGCTCTCTATTGGTGGATAAGCAGCGCTATTTCTGTACCCTTAGATCAAGTTAGAGGTGGGGACGCATCACCTCCGTCTACACTAAATCTACACCCATGACTTTCAGTATTCTTGCATATCTTCATCGTCTCGTCTCGTCTTCTTCCGCTTATCCGGGTCCGGGTCGCGGGGGCAGCATCCCAATTAGGGAGCTCCAGACGGTCTTCTCCCCAGCCACTTCTACCAGCTCCTTCGGCAGGATCCCAAGGCGCTCCAGGGCCAAACCAGAGATATATTTTCTCCAGCGTGTCCTGGGTCGACCCGGGGGCCTCCTGCATATCTTCATTTGCGCCACAAACACAGAGGGAGGGAGAGAGTAAGAGAGAGCCCAAGACAGAGCGCGAGAAGAAAGAGCGAGAAAGAGATTTAACAAAACTTTTTTCTCTTTTTTTTCAATTTACTGAAATCCAGCGTAGCAGGCCGTGACATTCACCTCTGGGCCTTCAGTGATTTCCTCCTCAGTTCAACCTAAATTAATACGCCTCATAATGCCATCAATCTGATGCCACGGCTCCAGAATCCATACAAAATCACACATACACATTACATCACCTCTATTATAGGCTGGTCAACGCACATTTTTGTGCAGATCAGATCAGAACCGACCCGGTCCGGCTCTGTTACGCCACAGTATCACGTGCAGCCTGACTGGCGTATGGGCTGATTCAGCTGAGTGACACGCTACAGGTGATTGATTACTAATGTAGGGTTTATAAACTCTATTTATATGGTTTATAATCGGCACATACTTCTGTAAGTTCACTACTAGGTTTTGTAAGTTTTACACGGAGGAAACCCTCTGCTACTATCACCTTTTTAGTGTTTACAGGGATATCTAGGTTCGATTCTGATGTTACAGTGAGTAGATTATGCATTTAATATTGACAATAGAAATCTGAGTCATGGATCTAGAGTTCATTAATTTATTAAGAAACATACAACAGATATCACAGATAAGAAAGAGGTAGTTAGCAGGTAGTCAGCATTAAGTCATTCACGATGGTAAGGTGTTTTGAATTGAATCTTAAATAAGTTTTAGCACTCTGAGTCTCATGATGTTTGGAGACTAGGGAGTTTTACTTAATTTAGATTAAGGATTCTGATGGAGGGGAACTAGTTACGGATGGATCAGTAACTAGTTTGAGTGAGCTAATGTTGTTAGCTTTTATCAAGAGGCCTTTAAGTTTACCAGAGCTGTGGTTTCTTAACTGCGTTCCTGGATCGTCACTGTTGGGAGTCGGATGAGATGCGCGGAGGTGAGGTTTTCCCCCTCGGTCAGGATCAGACGGCTGCGGGGGTCGAGGACCGCCGAAGGCCACAGGTGTCGTCCGTGGATACGAGTTGAGATAACCCATCTCTAGCAGGGAGCGTCGAGGCCTGGCATTTCCATAACGGAGTGTCAGACTGAAGGTGTCTGACCTCAGAGGGAAGCTGGTTTCATCGGCTCAGACGGGCTGATGGACCGTCTCAGGGGGAGCCGGCAACTAGCGTCAGCTGTGTAGGGTTGACAGCTGAGAGGTGAGGTCTGGTCAGCGTCAGACCAGAACCGCCCTCCTTTCTCTTAGCTTGTTCAGCTTGTTCTGTCACTGAACTGAACTCGCACTCTAGCTTCCAGGGTCGGAAGTTAAAGGAGTCTTAAAGGACGTGGGCCAATGAGGAGTTATTAATGTCACGTGACTCAGACCGCTAACTCTTATTGGTTGTAGTAATGAGTGACGTGGTTGTCACCGCCTTTATCAGTATATGTGTGAAATAATACTGAAGCAGATCAACATTCATTAATGCTGGAAGAAAATGCATTAATCATTTAAGACATTTCTGTAACAGATTAAAGTGTCATTTTAGGAAGAGACACCAAGAGTCTTTATTATTATTATTAAATAGAGTCCGGTGGATTCTTCCGATACGACCGTGACCTTGGAAGAATGTTGATTCAGGTTAAAACACAATAAAAGAGTCATTTTATTCCAAGTTATTGGGGAAAAAGATGGTTATTATTTGTGATGATCTAGAGGTCAAAGTTCAGAGGTAGTAACGCATTTGGGTTCGTTACACTAATGAAATAAAATGATCAAAACACAATGAAAACACAAATAAAATCCTTGCACTCACCAACACGAATCTCCTCCACATCATTGCTCCAAACACCAATCCATCAATAGCAAGCAGCTTTATAATCCAAGCATCTGAAGCAGTAATCCACGGTAAAGTTCAGTTCCTTTTCTGAAATGGACAGATAAACAGTTTTTTCCTGCTGGGACAGGATCCCTTCTCCTCCTTCAGCCATCCTGGGTTAAAAACATACACAGATAGCTGTCGGTAGCTACTTTAGCGAGTTTAGTTCAGATATCACCGCCTCTGGGCCAAAACGAGTCCTTATCCAATCACAGGACACGTTCATGTCAACACAACGTGAGGTATGCTAGAAGGTCACTGTTTGTCGCAACTGATCGACTCTGTTCACTGAAAGCAGACCTGCGGCCTGCTCTGTTGATTCTGAAGGTCCTGAGAGAAGCACTTGGGCGTAGAGCCCCCTAGTGGCAGACTTCAATCTGCCTGACAATACAAGCAAGATGAAATCTGATTGGATAACACCCTACCTTGGTATTTTAACACTGGAAGCGGCACAACCAAGTGGATATAATATGATATAAAGAGAATAGACCAGGGAGAACCTTTTTACTTAATAATATTAACAAAAAGAAAAATACATTTACATTTCTAAGTTAGTTTAGGCCAGCAGAGAAGGCCTTGAAGGCCCTGACGGCCCGCCACTGCTGAAATCCATCGCCACGACAGAGAAATTTAACCCTGATTAATAAGCAAATATTAAATCAGTCTGTAATTACGGTATTATTAAATGACTTTTCAATAAAAATAGTTTATTTAAAAAGTGTATTTAGTTTTTCCTGAAAATTAGTCTTGGAGAAGGGGGTCGTCTTATAATCGGGGTTGTCCTATATTCGGGTCAATAAGGTAATTAGCAGAATTTTAAATATTTGCTTTTACTATCATCATTTATAAAAGTTTTAGCAAAACTTTTTTATATTCTGAAATATCTATTAAATTTTTGTTTATTAGAAAACCTTGTATGTCAAAAAAGCAACTTTTCAGCAAAGGAAATACTGAAAAGTGGCCTCTTATTGTGTGCACACAGGTGCAATAGTCATGCTGTCTAATCAGCACCTTGATATGTCACACCTGTGAGGTGGGACGGGTTATCTGGGCAAAGGAGACGTGCTCACTAACACAGACTCAGACAGATTTGTGAACAACATTGGAGAGTAATGGGTCTTTTGTGTGTGTAGAAAATGTTTCAGATCTTTGAGTTCAGCTCATGAAAAATGAGAGCAGAAACAAAAGTGTTGCATTTATATTGTTGCGCAGTGTATGTGTAAAACACAGTGATGGTGGTATTATGGTTAGTGTCACATTTTAGTAGAAAAGAAATAGAATTGTTTACATTTTCCCACTTAAAGTGAATTACAAATAGTTTATCCTTAAATTAAATTATAGTGAGTTATGTTGTATTCAAGTAATTTTCTATAATGAATGGAAGGTACTGTAGAGTATTTTGGATCTTATTTATGCATAAAATAATTAAATGAAGAGTTCACACACTTTAAGTGCCAATCTATTGTTATTAAGACAATAGGATTTCTTTGTATTCAGTCAGGCATTTAGCAGCTCAACATTTAGACTATAGAACTGAAAGCATCTCCTGACACTAGACGGGATAATTATCTCTAAAAGAAACTGACACCATCTCAGCTGCAGTAAATGTGTCACAGCTCTTCTGAATTCATGACAACAAATAAAAACATTACATATAATAAGCAGAATAAAGCTTTTTAGAATGTGATTGTCAGTATTTTGTCTCTGCGTGTGAATTCTTTCGCTGACATTGAAGAATGTTGGGACTCTGAAGTCGCTGTCACAGCAACATGTTCATACGTGAGTTTGTTGCTCCTTTTATTCCAGAGATAAACGAGTGTCTGCAGTTTGATGCATGTCCTCATTACTGCACAAACTCTAAAGGATCTTTTAAATGCACATGTGATCGGAACTATAAGGAGGTCAACGGCAACTGCGTCGCAAAAGGTACAATTCTAAATTTGACTCTTAAGCATCTCTGTGTGTTTCTGCTTGTTAGTTTGCTGCTTAACTAACAGATTTGTGAAATGTTCCAGTGTATTTATATACACCTTTCATTTCTTTTAACTTATTAACAATTGTCCCTGCAGGATCAGAGGATCGAGTGCTCTACATAGCCAACGACACTGAAATCCGAAGCTTTGTGTATCCATATAACCAGAGCCACGGACACAAACTGCTCACTCACATCGAGGACAATGCTCGCATTATTGGGATGGATGTTCTGTTTCATCAGCAAAAGTTTATATGGGCTACCCAGTTTAACCCAGGTGGCATATTTTACAAAGACTCTCTAGACAGAGGTCAAACCAAATCAAACATTAGAAACATTGTAAGTATTTAAAATATGATATTGTGTAATTAATATAAGCACTTTTCATTCTGTTTTTCATTTGACACATTTAGATAAAATATTTAAAGACGTTGACGATGTGCCTGTTATTTGTTGCAGTGTTCAGACTTCCGTCGCCCCAGAGATATTTCTGCTGACTGGATCACAGGCAACATTTATTGGACTGATCACTCTCGGATGCACTGGTTCAGCTATTACACAGCCCACTGGACTAAATTACGATATTCTATAAATGTGGGCCAACTTAAGGGACCAAATTGCACCCGCTTGATTACTGACATAGCGGGAGAGCCATATGCTATTGCTGTAAACCCAGCTAGAGGGTAAGTTGTGTATTTAGCAATCATCATTTTCTTGCTGATAATGTTTACCACACAAGATCCTTACAAGGGTATGATTATTAGGCCAGTTCCAAGTGAACTCATCTTAAATACATCAGAGAATGTTTTTTTCTTTTATATATTTCATGCGGATATATTTTAAACGTCCATCCACATCCTAAATTTTCCATCTTCAGACATTCATGTCAGTTTTTTTTTACTCCATCTTCTGATGCATTAGTTTTCCCCAAGTGCTCATTGCTTTTTTGGATTTAACTTACATTAGGCTTATGGATATAACATCACCGGGGAAAGATTAAATTGCAAGGATATGCATTGAGAAATATGCGGCTGCAGAAACTTTGACACAATTAGAAATCACCAGGCTACATGTATGCATATATGTATGACTTTATAGCAGCATGTAGTCATTTTTATTGCTATTTATGCAGCGTTATGCAAAGGAACACTACATTTCTCTTTGTCTCCTGCAGAATGATGTACTGGAGTGTAATTGGAGATCATTCTCATATAGAGGAATCAGCCATGGATGGATCATTACGCAGAGTACTCCTGGAGAAAAATCTTAGGAGACCTACTGGTAGGCATTAGCATCTTTATTATTTCTTTCCTGTGATACATTCCCCACATTGGTGCTGTTGTGTGGAGTTTTGCTGCAAAAGGAGAAAGTAATCTTAACATTTACTGTGTTTCTTTGAGACTCGGCAAGCTTGGTGAATGCTTTTCCTCTCTGATAAAGCAAGTTGTTGGGATGTTTGGAATATTTTGAAAGCTTAGTGTTTGCATTTGTATTTACAGCATGTGTAAAAAGCAGCAAAAATATTCTCAGCTCCTTTTGTTGGTGGATTGTGAGGAATCTTAACTAGCATTTGGTTCTGATGTGAAACATGTTTTTACCAGACAGTATTTTTACTGTACGTGTTGAGGATTTTAACAAAATAAGACTACATTTAATAGCATAATACTAATATGCAATTGCCAACTGGAAGCATGCATTTAGTTTTATAATATATCTACAATCCTTCCTTATAAATAACTTTATTCTGGCCCAGCTGCACCTTCCCGTTGAGCTTTATTGAACTGGAGCTTCTCTCTGCAGATAGGCACACAAGCTCTGTATAAAAATTAAGCAAATATATTTGATGCACTGAAAGCAAATATTTGTGCATTTAATGCCACATTTAATCAGGAATAATTATCTTTGGGTCCTCTGTCATAGTACAGATGCTTTATGCAAATATAAAATAAACAGGAGAAGGGATGTTCCAGCTACAAGAAAAGGGAAATGTCAGCCTTTTTGAAGTGTGTTTCTGTGTAAACATTACAAATCTTATATCTTTCTGAATGGCCTCTGTTTGGAGAAATGGCTTTTAGTTCTCACAGAACTGATGATCAGCCAGCTACCATGAGCATGGGAAATATGCATTTAGTTTTTCATGCATATTGCATGGTTTTTATGTCACAAGCAGGAGTGCATGTTTATAAAGTCAAACCCGAATTTATGTACAATTATTTAATTAGTCACGAATAATGCTTACAGGCTGCTTTGAGATTAGAACAGTTTTAGGATGACAGGAATCTCCTTTGGATGTGGATCTATTTGGATAAACTGTATTTTTTAGACTCTTTATATCCGGCAAAACACTTTGGTTTTGGTTGCACTAAAACTATCCATTAGCTTATCAATCTTGATGGACAGAAGGCATTCAGAAAGCTTCCTACAACAAGGAAGTTTTATTTATATATTTTACACATAAATCCATTTCAAAATGGCCATAATATTCTTTAAAGGTTAAAATTAGGTTTACGTACATAATAAGTAACACAAGATGAGTATATTTGTAAGAAATAGTTGACACCCTTGCGGTTTGTGTTAGTAGGTCTATAGGGAGACACTTAGTGCTGATCTAGTTTTGAAGAGCTGCTTTGGCCTCCTTTAATTCGAGGGACCAGTGCTCTGTCTTGGACATCGAGGGAGAAATTCATCATCAGAGTTCTGTAAAAAAAAAAAAACCTATTTAAATGCCTCAGCCAGGTGCTTCTAGTCAGACTTTTAACAGGAAATGAAAGCAAGTCGCTGTTTTGAAATCGTAACAACCATCAGAAACTGCAGTGCACAGCTGTGATTTTTCCTTCAATATAAGCACATTGATGTTTTAATGTAAACAGTGAAAATCGAAGCAGATTAAAGAGACACTGCCTCCACAATCCTGTTTATTCTGCTACACTGAATGTGACTTTTTTTGACCTTAAGGCCTCCTGCATTGAGGGATTCCACAGTGATTTCAGTTTAATTTATCAGGTAAATAAATCACTTACCTTCATCCTCCCACAGGGCTGGCAATTGATTACTTCAACCAGCGTATTTACTGGGCTGATCCTGAGCTCTCACAGATAGGGAGCATGAGATTGGATGGCTCAGACCCCCTCGTGACAATCAGTGACAGACACGGTAAAGCCAAAAGAAAAACAAATTACAAGTTGTGTTTATTTTTTTGTTGTTTTTCCTCTTTTTTTAATGTAAACTCTTACTTTTTCACCATGCATGTTTGTTTCCTCAACTCCTTATCAAATAATTCAGTGTTGCTTATGTCTCGGAAGACTAAGTCTCCTAACCGTGTGTCTAGATCAATCTGCCTACACAATACTTTTCCACAAGCCACGGGATTAAAACTTTTAACAAACCAGGTACGCTGAAAGATTCACTTGAACTTGTTTTCTTTTCTTTTCCCTTTAGGAATCTCTCAGCCATATAGGATTGACATATTTGAGGATTATATCTATGGAACCGGTCTGAAACATGAACTTTTCAAGATTCACAAGTACGGCAAACAATCAGTGGAGTTTCAGTATTTGGGAGTGGAGAGACCCACAAATGTTTTCATCTCTCATCGTTTCAAACAGCAAGATGGTAATATCTTATGTTAAGAGGATTTTTGTCTGTGTTTATTTGTAGTTTTATATTTCTTTTAATTTATTTTTATTCAGATTGTTTGTTGGTACGGTGGCCCAGAAGGTTCAACCTATAGAAAAGCCACAACACAACAATAAAAGCCACACCACAACAACAAAAGTCACAACACAACAATAAAAGTCACAACAGCAAAAGTCACAACACAACAGCAAAAGTCACAACACAACAATAAAAATCACAACACAACAATAAAAAGTCACAACACAACAGCAAAAGCCACAACACAACAATAAGAAGCCACAAAACAACAATAAAAAGTCACAACACAACAGCAAAAGCCACAACACAACAATAAAAAGTCACAACACAACAATAAAAAGTCACAACACAACAATAAGAAGCCACAACACAACAATAAAAAGTCACAACACAACAATAAAAAGCCACAACACAACAATAAAAAGTCACAACACAACAATAAGAAGTCACAACACAACAATAAAAAGTCACAACACAACAATAAGAAGTCACAACACAACAATAAAAAGCCACAACACAACAATAAAAAGTCACAACACAACAATAAAAAGTCACAACACAACAATAAGAAGTCACAACACAACAATAAGAAGTCACAACACAACAATAAAAAGTCACAACACAACAATAAAAAGCCATAACACAACAACAAAAGTCACAACACAACAATAAAAGCCACAACAAAAAGCCACAACACAACAACAAAAGTCACAACACAACAGCAAAAGTCACAACACAACAATAAAAATCACAACACAACAATAAAAAGTCACAACACAACAGCAAAAGTCACAACACAACAATAAGAAGCCACAACACAACAATAAAAAGTCACAACACAACAATAAGAAGCCACAACACAACAATAAAAAGTCACAACACAACAATAAAAAGTCACAACACAACAATAAAAAGTCACAACACAACAATAAAAGCCACAACAAAAAGCCACAACACAACAACAAAAGTCACAACACAACAATAAAAGCCACAACAAAAAGCCACAACACAACAACAAGTCACAACACAACAGCAAAAGTCACAACACAACAATAAAAAGTCACAACACAACAATAAAAAGTCACAACACAACAGCAAAAGCCACAACACAACAATAAAAAGTCACAACACAACAATAAAAGCCACAACAAAAAGCCACAACACAACAACAAGTCACAACACAACAGCAAAAGTCACAACACAACAATAAGAAGCCACAACACAACAATAAGAAGCCACAACACAACAATAAAAAGTCACAACACAACAATAAAAAGCCACAACACAACAATAAAAAGTCACAACACAACAATAAAAAGTCACAACACAACAATAAGAAGCCACAACACAACAATAAAAAGTCACAACACAACAATAAAAAGTCATAACAGAAGTAATAGCAAAATGGACGGGGTGATGAAATGATAGTAAAAAATGTGGAACCATAAAATAGAACAGAAGTTGTGGTTAACCGGATCTCATACTAAACCGGAAGTTATGCTGATACCTTAATCAGTCCCTCCAGGAAGTTGCGGGGATTTTTTGTGATTGTTGCGATCTAAAATGACTGATTTCGCGGCACATTTTTCTAAAAGTTGCGGTCAAAGTTGCGATTTTTTTTTCAATCAATTTTTAAAGTTCTTTAAGGTTTTATTATGCACACACAGTTAACCTCTTTACACACACACACTGTATGCGCTGTTTTATGATAAAATAAAGACTACAAGATGATGTAATCTCCATGACAACACAGCTGACAGCCTGTCTCAGCGTCACTCAGAGGTTACAGCGTGAGCAGCTTTACTTTCACTTTCAGAGATTCACCTCAAAGGTTCACTGGTTCAGCAGAACGAGTTTAGAAAAGACAAGCGGTTCCTCGTGTTCACTGGATACAAACGTCACGTAGTTAATCGCGTGTTTAAAAAATAAACAACGTTCAAAGGAATTCACATTAACGCTGATGGTCCGATTTATTTAAAATATTTTTCACATAATATCAAATCCGCCGACTCAGCACACAGTTTAGGACACAGATCAGTTCTTTTTAAATCTAGTTTCTCACATTGTCCAAATACGGACATAAAACAGAACTCACCTCGTCTCTTTTATCACTCCTATCAGATCCCAGCCCATCTCTGCTCCTCTTTTCAGCTAATCTCCTCCATGTTTTGCGGTCAAAACGTTTTTGTCAAGCGTCGATTTTCATGTATAATCCACCACGACGTTGTGTTTGGTTCAGAACAGCTTTCCACCACTCTGGTGTAATACTTTAGGAAATTGATTTGCTCATATTTTAGCCGTAAAATCTGATGGAAACCGACCGGAGTTTAGCGGCTCTGAGCTCAAAAACCGGAAGCAAACACAGCTGGAGGCAACGGGATTGGTCAAAACTTATCCGAGTGGCTCTGATTGGTCAAAGAAGATGACGAAATACGACAAAAACAAAGATGATTGGTCAAATTTGCGGAAAAGTTGCGGTGATTGGTGAAAATTGCAAGGCCGCAACAAAGTTGCGGCAAATGGTTGAATTTGCGTTAATAGTTGCGATCGCAACATCGCAACTTCCTGGAGGTCTGCTTAATTTAGCTACAACCGTAGGGAAATGAGAGACAACAGGATTCGGATCAGGTTATACTGTGGTGCTTCATAGTACTGAGCCTTATCTAATGAACAGGATCTGAATGTTGTCTCTTTTTTAGTTACGGCTTTAACAAAATTAAGGTATTAGCATAACTTCTGGTTTAGCATAGGTTCTAGTTGACCACAACTTCCGTTCCATTTTATGGTTCTGTTTTTTAACTACCGTTTCATCATCACTTCTATTTTTATATTACTTCCATTTTGACCAATGTTGTTGTTGTATTTATTGTTGTGTTGTGGCTTTTGAATTTCAATGAACCTTCTGGGCCACCATATTTTGGACATTGTGGGCAAAATTAGCCAGTTTCTTTTTCTTTTATTTTTTTATACACAAAACATTGAATATCACTATTAAAATAACAACTTTTGTTGGAAGAAATGACAAAGTTTTGACATTTGAACTACTGGTATTTGTTGATCCCAGTAAGAAGTTGCAAGATATTCTTTGCAATTTAGTCTGAAATGAATTCACATCTTCATTTTTTAATGTCAGAAATAATTTTGCAATGCAAGCACACATGCCCTTACACTAGCTGGTGCAAAACCACTTGTGTACATTAAAAAAAAAGTTATTAAAACAAATTAATAAATGAAAGTAATTCAAATGCATTACATCATTTCACCTTTAAAACCTAAAAAAAAAAATTCTATGTTCTGAAACACAGCCGATCAATAAAACCATGTCCTTCCTCACACTTGGTTCATGTAGTAAACCGATGTGTGTTATTTGTTACGTCGGTGGTGTTAATGGTGAAAGAACATAAGAGAACTCAGTCTTGGTCAGTTTTCCTCTTACAGGGCAGCTCTTCTGTTCCCCAGAGGCTCATTAGTCCAGCCGTGTTCTGTGAGATGTGTGAGTCTGTGGGCTGAGGATGCACTCGGCTCACACAGAGCTATGAAGTGACGGCTTGAAATTCTCTGCAAAAAAAGAAAAAAAGAAGAAAAAATCATTCAACAATTTAAATGTGAACAAATAAATAAAAAACAATTCGTTTTAATCCCAGCACATATTACTACAGTACAGCGTCCTACTGGACTTGTAATTATGTTTTTCCTCACATTGCTTCTGATTTAAAGTTTGCATCTAAAGTTGTTCACCCGACATGTTTCGACTGCTCATAGCAGCCAAACGTCCTACAGCTTTCACAGAGGGTTGTGAGTTTTGATTAAATGTTTCCATTGTTTTATTTGCTGCTGGCAGAATCAGGAGGAGCTCTTGAAAAGCTGCTAATCAATTAGATGAAAGAAAATCATTCCTACATTTTGTAGTTGTTGATTTTTCAGTGTGAGCTTCTACGTTTGATTTAGCCCCGGCGTTTCACCTGGCTCAATGAAAATAACACTCATCAAAGCACAAATTAAAACACTTCAAATTAATTGCTTTTTTTTTATTAGAAAGAACAGTCCTTTTCACAAACAAACAATCCTTTCTAATCACAGACGGAACCAGATTATCCACATGGATTCTTTCTTCTTTTGTTGTTTTTTTTTCTCTCCACAGCATCCAATCCGTGCCAGAGAATGTCTTGTGATTTCATGTGTCTGCTCAACCCAACGGGGGCCAGGTGCACCTGTCCAGAGGGCAAAGTGCTAGTCAATGGCACCTGTAGTGATGTCAACACCTCAGGTATGCTTATGCATGCTCACGCTATGATTAATGTAGCTACTCGGAATAAGATTGACTTTA
This sequence comes from Callopanchax toddi, assembly GCA_006937965.1. Taxonomy (NCBI): domain Eukaryota; kingdom Metazoa; phylum Chordata; class Actinopteri; order Cyprinodontiformes; family Nothobranchiidae; genus Callopanchax; species Callopanchax toddi. The sequence continues at coordinate 291,787 of SSNR01000555.1, forward strand.
AGTGGTTTAGACTGTGTGTTTTTGTTCACATGCTTTGAAACAAGCTCTAAAATCCTAAAGGACCAAATTACGTTTCATAGCCGTCACTTCCATAACTCCTCTCATGCTCAGCACGCTGTGGAGAAGCTTTTTGAACCTCCTGTATGGACTGTACTCCAGCTTCCTGTCTCTACTAGATGTTTGAACTTTAGCTGTGCCGCTCTGCTAGATATGATGGGACTGCTTCACGTTGCAGCTCAACAAGTGATGTGATCTTTGTTGTCATGAAGGCGAACTGTGCCGCCCGCCCTGCGAGAATGGAGGCCGCTGCTTAGCCAATGAGAAGGGAGACTGGAGGTGCTACTGCTGGCCTGACTTTTCCGGGGAGCGCTGTGAGGTCAACCACTGCACAGACTACTGCCTAAACGGAGGCACCTGCTTGGGTTCACCGCTGGGTACGTCCCTCTAAATTTGCACAGTCAGTACTCATCTTGTGCATGATTCTTATTCAGATATTAATCCCTACTGGATTGCAGATGTTGCTGTGCATTTGAGTGCTGATAAGTATGCATATAAACATGTATGTGTTATGTATTTATGATGCTATTACGGCTAAATTTGAGCATCCGAGTATGTATGAATATGTGGTTCATGTTTTGCGATCCTGCAGTGGAGTCATTTGTATTCATGTCTGGAAAGAAAGCTGTCACCGCTCCAAATAGTTTGATTTTAAAGGAGGATGCGTCTTTTTATTTCGACATCCTGATGCAGTGTGCAGCGGCGTTCAGACGCATTCATCTCCCTTTAAACTTCTTCCTCTTCTCAGATCAAATTTCCAACTTCACATCTGCCACTTGAGCAATTTTGTTTTCAGGTCCCCTGTTGAACAAGCCTCAAATAGAAACGTTGTTTTGAGTCGAGGTTTCCTTGATCGTCGTGTGAGTCGTAGAAGAATTCGGGTCTACCTTAAGATTTAACAAAGGTTTATTAAAATGGGATGACATCAGTGGATGAGCAGCACTATGAAATAGGCTTACCTTGATATATATATGTGTTTATTAATAACTTAGTGTCATCTGAAACATGCAGTAATGATCTAATGAGAAGCTATTTGCTTTGTTAAACCCAGGTGGGTATTTTCTTAAAGGTTGTTATATTTCTTGTTCTGCTGCAAACAGTAGATGCATTGATAGTGTTCCTGCACTGTGCATGCACTAAAGGCTAAAAGATGGTTAAAATGAGTGACCAAAGATAAATATAGGACTGAAACTAGCACAGAATCAATCAGAGCCCAGAATATTTCCAGTTTTATCTAAAAATACACAAAGTGTCATTTAATTTGGCCTCTCATGCCTAAGTTTTCACTAAGTGTACACAGGTAAACCAAAGACAAGGTCTTTAAATTGCACCAAAGGCAATAAAAGAGTATTTAAAAAAATATTTTAATGCACTTTATTATTTGTAAGATTCATTCGTTTTATTTTTATTCATGCCATTCTGCCTGTGGGTCTTCTACCTTCACAGAAACCTTGATAACATTTGATTTATTGGATGCTGAACTGAACACCATCTCGGCACATTTCATGTTTATTGCAGTGTCAGCAAAATGTTCTGATAAACCGCGAGTCCTCATAGAATCCAGCTGCATTTGAAATCGTACACAGTGATCCTTCCTCCATTATTCTCTAGAGCTTGGAAGATAATTCAAAGTGAAAGGCGTTTTACTTAACTATCATTTTCTACTTGAGACCTCCTGTTTTTACCCATTATTTTATTTTAAAGGAAATGTCACTAAAGGAAGAATGTGGTTCAGGCACCTGTTCAGGTAACTATATTTGACACGAGGCCAAGTAGAATCTTTTACATCTGAGATGCTGCCCTGTGCTCAGTAGTGATGAGTGCAGAATCCAACTTTATGTGTGATTTAATGGGGATGAAGAATTGCACTAACTAAACATGCAGCAGTTACGGAATTCTATGTTTCTTATTGTAATTAATCCAGCTTCACCATTTATGAGAGAATCATAAAATGTTGTTTATACTTTTTCTGGTAACTACGGATCTCATAAACCTTTACAAGTTAATTTCACAATGAAAATAAGATAGAAACATGTTTTGAATTCATGCAATGAATCAAGTCTGCAAACAAACCTGCACAGAAGCAAATGTCATACTTATTGTTCTTAGTGAACCTATAATTAGAGAGGATGTCATGCGTGCTCACAGCTGCAACCATAACATTCAGATAAAATAAAGAGGAAAAAATTTACATTCTTTTTTTTTGTTGGGAGATAAAATTACAAGTTCTGCTAGTATCCCATCTGTTATGTGGGCTGTGGTGGATGTAGAATGCATGTATTTGGTATATGTCTTTATTGCAGATGTCCACCGCTGCTTTTGTCATATTTTAGTTTGATTTAGACTTTGTGTTGGAATAATTTGCTACTCTTGGTGGTCCGTGTGGAAAAGGGTTTTTGTCACACTTCATGAAGTTGAACTGGAAGAAGAAAATTAGATTTTCTCAGTTTTGGATACATTTCCTGGAAATGGCAGCGGGGAGAGTTTTAACATAAAATGTAAAAGTGCTTTTTCACATTCAGACAAATGAACAGTTTAACCCTTCTTTGCAGCAAGTTCATCCTCCTCTGCTGACGTCTCACTCCCCTTATAATTGCTCATTCTTCACTTTTCCAAAAACCGCTGCAGGGTGTCTAATGCATTTACTTCAGGCTAAAGCATAAAGATACATTTATCTCAAATTACTCATCACCCTTGTTATTGTAGGATATTTTTCTCTGCTTTAAAAGTTTACTCCCATAGTCTTTTTTCTCTTTTATTATTAACATTATTAGTAGTATTTATTTATTTTTATGTTTTACTAAAGATTTTTATTTAGTCAGTCATCCATATACAGTTTATTTGCCCTTAGTTCATTAAAAAACCTTATTTATAAAAGGAAAATACATTTTAGGGCCAATATTTTATTAGTTCTTGTAACTTTTTCACATGGTTTAAATTTAAAATAAAAAGTGCAAAAAGAGCAGTAGTTAAATCCCAACATGCAGACTTTTACCTCCACGTTTTAAAACTATAAAACCTGCCTGGTAAAATAAAAAGCCTTTTGTCTCTTGGCTGCTCCATACCCACATTATACAGACCACATAAACGTGGAGTGTAAAATTACTGACTAGTGTAGCATGACCTACATGGGGAGATTTGTAACCATGACAACGTGGTTGTCTATAATACAAGAAGATACCTAATATTACCTTTCTAAGCACCCCTTAAATCTGTCTCCTGCTCATTGGAAGAGTATGCTGGGAGTATTTTCCCCTGAAAAGGTTAGAGTGCATTTTAGGATCATCCTGAAAATTCACCAGAAAGCCAAATATCCCAAACGTTTTGTTAGTAGGATATATATGCATGCATTTTTAAGAAGTCAAGCCACTAAAAGGTTAATATGAAAGAGGAAAAACATAATAGAAATCTTTAAAAGGCTTGTATCTGTTTGTGTTTTTATAATACAACTAAAATGTAGATGACAAAACATTTACATTCAGCATCAGGCACCAAAACAGCACATATTAATTTACTTTATTAGTATTACAAACAAATCTTTTCAGGTAACACATTCAATATCCAGGATTTATTAAGTGACATTTCCTGTATTTCTCCATCTGATTTATTTCAAGAAAACCAAGAAATGTTGCTAAGCAGGTGAAGAGGTGTGAAATAAAAAAAATAATAATTATATAGGAGACCTGATTTAGATGCTTTCAGAATAACTCCCTGTTAGAACTATTCCAGACGTGTCTGACAAGGGGTAAAACTGTGGCTGGAATAAGAACACACTGGAGCAATTATTTGCTTCATATGTCTTGCCTGGATCAAAATTAGATCAACCTGGAGGACAGAACTGACAAAAAGGAGACCTCAGCTGCTCCTCATGGCTGCCAATCAGTCGCCATCTTGAGCCTCACATGAATAAGGACAGAAGATACACAGACAATTCTTCTCACTTCATTAATGGACATTCTTTTTTAAGCTCATGTGATGTGAAGTAAATTTAATCTTTGACATAGCAGCTCTTACAGGTGGTTATTAGCACACAATCAAAAACAGTTCTGGTTGGAAGGACTGGACGGATTCTGTGAGGTGTTCTAAGCTGTGCCTTCATGATTCTCCTTTTTCTTCTATAGATTATTTCCAGATAAATTTATGATTCTAAAATGGTCATATAACTTCCTCTGTGATGTACCGTTAAGGCGTTCAGGTTGGACACCACCTCTCAGGAATGAGAGCAATGATAGGATCCACTCTGCAACCATGACAGAGTAAAGATGATGGAGTGAGCATTAGAGCTGCACAATGTGTTGCTAAAATATTGCAATATGAGGATGCACAAGATCAATATTGCAAAGAACAGCTTGAATCTTAATAAATCATTGACTGCTGCTTGATCAGATGATCTCACCTGGTTTGGATGATAGTAGCCAAAATGCTAAAACACATTGATGGAACCTTAAAGAAAGGAAACTACAAGTTTTCAGTATCTTTATTGACTTTTTTTTCTAATATAGTGCAGCCCTATAGTGAATGTGTCTGAAAAACAGGAATCCAGATTCATTTTTAGATGATTATCTATGAAAGAAATATAGTATCATCAGATTTCAACAATTTTTAGACATTGAATTTATAACACTGAATTTTTATCATGTTCAGTTATATGTATGAATTTTTCTTACTCCAAATTTTCCTGCAAAAATATTCACCTGCAAAAATTCACCTGCCAAAAATTCACCATCAAATATTCAACTGCAAAAGATTCACCTGCAAAAGTGTTGAACTTAAATGACCCAAGCCAGAGCAACCAGCACTAGATCGAGTTGAGCGGCTCTCAGCCAATCAAATTACGATCGTTTGATCACACGACACCATTAGCCAGCGGCACGCCGCTCGACTCGATCTAGTGCTGATTGGGTCATTTAAGTTCAACACTTTTGCAGGGGGATATTTGATGGTGAATTTTTGGCAGGTGAATATTTTGCAGGAAAATTTGGAGTAAGAAAAATTCATACATATAATTGAACATGATAAAAATTCAGTGTTATAAACTCAATGTCTAAAAATTGTTGAATTCTGATGATACTATATTTCTTCCATAATTTTCACTCATTTTGAATTTTCTACAAAAAGATTGGCATTCATCAAGCAAAGAAGTTGTATTGAGTTTTATTTTTAGTTATGAGCATAATTGTAATCAAACAATGTATGTGAAAGAAACAAAACTGTAAGATACTATGAAATATTTCTAGAATTAAGTTAAAAAATTGTAATAAATTTGTTATTCTAAGATTCAAAAGAGAATCAAAAACTAACCCAGCTTTGACACTAAACCTACAACACCCACAATGCCTTAAATGAACTGTGGTGATTTTACTTCAGTAACTTTAATTAAAAAGGACATTATTTTAGCAGATATAACATCATAACTCACATCTGGAGCTGAACACAGTCTGTGAATGACTTCTCTCAGTTCCTCTCACTTTAGGCTGCAAAATTAGTTTTTCCAGAGACCAATAATATTGAGCTACTCTTATGTTTGGAACTGTTATTGTGAAGGAAGTTCTTTGAGTTCTTAAGGGCACTTCTGCTGGAATAAAGACCACACCTGGGATTTTTCTCAGTAAAAACACCCCCAGAACAATCTGTTACCATAATGATCAAAATGCAACCAATACAGCTGAGTTCATGGAGCACAGTGGAGTTTTCTTCCTTGGACTATTTGGCCATTTTTTCCCCTCAACATTTCAAAAGATTTTTTGACAATTTTCTGACAAACTTTTTTGAGTTGCCCTAACAAAAGATTTAAACATAAAAGCACAAAAAACTGAAAAAGAGTGGAAAAACATTTGCAAAAAAGCAAAGAAAAAAGAGACTTTGACAACAAAAATGTTTGTTTTTTTTCTTGTTCAGGTAAGCCTACATGTCGCTGCCCTGTTGGATTCTCAGGACCATTTTGTGAGAAGAGGATCTGTGACAGTTACTGTTTAAATGGAGGAACATGTGACATCACTCAGGGGAACCAGCCTGTGTGCCGCTGCATGGCAGAATATACCGGGGATCGCTGTCTTTACCGTGAGTTCTGAGCCACAACGTAGTTACAGGAAATGTACGATAATGATCATCACCAGTGCACCTCTCACATACATGATTGATGTTTGCATGCATTCACAAAAAGCATCAGCTAAAAATAAGTTTTGCTGCATGATTTGCACAGAACAAAACATTTAGAGATGCATACACTGAGTGGTAAACAAAAACAATTGTCTATAGTATTTTCTTTTCACAGAGTTCACATTCGCTTCAAATTGCGGGGAAACAAAATACGATTTCTGCCATCAAACAACCTTTGGGTGTTTTTGTAACTTGTCTTTTTTTTTGCTGCAGTGCTTTGAAATAATGAGTTGTGGGAAAACAATTTCAGTTGCACATCATTAGTATTTTCCCACTGTTGCTCGCCCAAGGGGTGATATGTTTTCATCTGTGGCTAAGATGTCATTTGATGTGGATAATTAAGTCCCATTAAAGCCCTGTACAATTCCCATTCAACCAGCTTCAACTGTGTTCCCATTCATTCTAACCTTTCTTTATTTTTCGAACTGTAAAACAGACATTTGTCATCACTACTGCGTGAACTCAAAGGCCTGCACGTTATCCAGCAGCGGCTATGTGGAGTGCGTGTGTCCTGCAAGGTTTGAAGGAAACAAGTGCGAGGTGGACAAGTGTCTCCGATGCCACGGAGCTCCCTGCCTTATTAATGAGGAGACAGGAGATGTGGTTTGCAAGTGAGTGTTGCTCTTACATCATCCTTGTTGCTGCAATCTCGACATTTCCTGTTCATTTATAGAAAAGCATTGGTTGCGTATTCACAATTCAGGTCATAGTTGCACCCACAGGCTACTAGCTGACTGAACTGATTTGATTAAATCTGGAAAAACATACAGGTCCATGCACCCTGCAGCATTTTAAGTGGTGATAATACCAGTAAAATAAAAGCCAGTGGAGTTTTTTTCCTTTTACATAAATTATGCATTTGTTTGACAAAAACTCTATAGACTTTTTTCTTTTAAGATTTTAGTTTTTCCTCATTTTTTTTTGCTTGTAACTACAGTCAATTATTTATTCACCCTCCAGCTGCACAAATGGCAGAATAGCACCGAGCTGTCAGCTGTGTGACGGATATTGCTACAATGGAGGTACCTGTCACCTGGACCCTGACACCAGCCTGCCTTTCTGTCAGTAAGTCACTGCTTAATGGGTAAAAGAAGGAAAAAAATATAGATATACTGAATTTTCTCCATTCACACTTCCATTCAAATACTGGCTCTGTGCTCCTGAAAGGCTGGCTCTTAAAGCAAAGTGAAAATCATCAAGGGATACCTTTTTTTTCTTGCTTCGAGAACATTATAAGTGTCTCTTTCTGGGGGGAAAAAAAAAAATCCTTAAAATGAAGCAAGATTTGATGTCACTGTTTGGAGGCCATGGCGCAGCAGGGGGCTGAGTGCCAGCACACCACTATGTGCAGCGTGACACCTCACTGTGGCTTAAGGTTTTAAGACAGACAAAAACGGTTTCAAACTCCTTCAAAGCCTGCCATTCTGAGCATATCACGCTGCTCCCCTTTGCAGTTTAGAGCTTATGTCAGGCCTCTCTGACTGCCTTCAGTGCTTGGTTTAAATTTCTTTTCTCTATCAAAAACGAAAGATAAGTTTTCTATCTGTGGTTTAACATGCCATGAAACTCTAAAAAACTTGTAGCAGACAAAAGCTTGAGTGGCTCGCACGAAGGAATCAAGACTACTCACAGGGCTTCTTAAAAATGAATACACTCTCAGCTATAATCACATTCATTGTTGTGTTAAAACTCTGTCCGAGAAGGAAATTGGAAATCCATTTCAAAAAGCCATCTGTCAATTTAAAAAAAAAAAAGCTCATTGTCCACTGTAGTTAAATTGAAATTTGCGGTCGCCACTCAATTTCTGGGGGGGGGGGGGTAGAATCAATTTCTATGCAAATGATTCCGTCTTATTCGATGGGGTTAACAGATCCTGATAATGTAGTTTATTATTTGCTCCAAAAGACCAGAAATTATGTGAGATGATGGATATCCTGGTGTCGAGAAATCTTATAGTTTGACCCTAATACTTTGAGTAAATCAAGCCTTCGCAAAAGCAGAAACCCTGCAGAATCAAGTTCTAATCATTGATCATTCTTGCATTAAACACAACAACTGCACTGCAGGGAAGATTTTGAAAACACATTTCAAAAACAACTACCTAAATGTTGTTTTGTTTTGTGCATCTGATACAATATTAGGTGTAATGTTTTGCCTCTGTGTGCACATTATCAGAAGGAAGTGATTTTTCATGCAAACATTTCTTCATAAAGCCTCTTCTATATAACATCTGAAATCACTTTTAAGTTATGCTCTCTTGTTTTCATCAAACTTAAAGACTTTATTGATGATCAGACAGCCTGATTTACATATAGAGATGTTGTTTTAGCAATAATTAGTTTTTCCCTTTTAATCACTTCCACGACTATAACAGATTGTTTCTTTACAGATGCCGCCACAAAGCTGGCGATTAGTAAAGATGATTTGTGTTCATGCAGTTTATTTTAGCTAATTTCTCCAACGAGGACAAAACTTCATCTTATAAGTGAAGATGCTAAAAGGATTTAGGGAGTCAGCCTCCATTCATCAAGCAACCAACTGTTCAACAACATGCATTCTCTGGGCCCTTTTATCACTCCCAACACAATGTTTTGCAGCTGCACGTCAGGGTTCAAGAACCAACGTTGTGATGAGCTGGCCAACCCCTGCGATTACTTCTGTCAGAATGAGGGGATGTGCACATTAACATCTCTTAACAAACCTCGCTGCAAGTAGGTCCCTCTCACCTCTCCAGACGTGTTCAGAGCCAACTCACACCCCTTTGTACACCCACCCACCTCCACTCCATCCAGCTTCATTTCAGCCTCAATATTTATACATGTTCCTTCTTGTAGCAAGCTGTCACGTAATAAGTGCTGGATCATGCAATGATAATAAGATTTAGAGGTTAAACTAAAAGATCCTATAAAGTATGTTTAGTTAGGGTTTTAGATCAAATCAGATCATTTAAAATAAAGTCACTATTGGACGTTCGACCATCCAAGGAAGTTTGCCTGCATGTAAACATGCAAAAAAAAAACAAAACAATTTTCACATAAAATGAATCCTAAATTGATCCTGATAGAACATTTGTAGAAAAATTGCTTTAGGGTTTAAAAAAGCCTGAATTGCATGAATTGATTTTGCAACAGGTACTTCTTTTTTCCCCCTCTTGAGTTATTAGACATGGCAAAAACAGCTAAAAACAACAATTATTATTGTAGAAAAGTTGTTAAACTTATGATATTGCAAGCCCAATGTTTAGATCTAGTCCCCTAAAACTTAAGATTCTGATGGTATGATTAGAGTTCTTTAAACATTTCAAATGGTTACTTTAACTGTTATTGCCCCAAGGAGTCTAGGAGTGAACTAAGGCTTGACTATGTTAGTTTCTTATATTCCCAATCACATATCAACCTTAGTGGTGCAGCTATATTCTTATGCACTATGCAGACAAGTATATTTCCCTAAATATCAAACTAAATCAATAAGGTTAATTGCTTTAAACCAGGGGTCACCAACTCCAGTTCTGTTAGTTTATCGTTTCCTGCTGCAGCACAGCTGAATCAAATGACCTGATCACCTCCATATCATGTTGAGTTCTGCAGTAGCCAGTTAATTACTCATTCATGCAAATCAGGTGTGGTGGAGCGAGGAAACAGTTAAAACCTGCAGGATGGTACGTAGCCCTCGAGGACTGGAATTGGTGACCCCTGCTTTAGACACTGATGATAGTCATTGCATCATCTGTTCAAAATCATAGAAAATGAACCCTCTGTGCTTAGAAATAGTGTTCATTACATCCTGAACAGGTGCTAGCTATTATAGCATTTATTACATTGACAATTGCTGCATGACTCAGCGTCGGTGTTGCCTCTTACTGCCACCCATTCACCCATCTCATGCGGTCCTCACTCTGCACAAGTGAACCAAGGGGAAATGAAAACATGGCACTGTCTGTGTAATGTAGCCATCAGTGCTTGAATCTGCAGCCTGCTCCTGATTGGTAGCTATCTGTTAATGGGCCTCAAACATGGTTAACACCTCAACACTAATTGGTGTGAATTTTCTGACTTTTAAAAGAAAGAAAGAAAGTTTTTTTTTTCTTTGTTTTGTGGAGTTTCTTTTCCTGGTTTATCCTTCCCAAAGGAGATCAAACTCCAGGTTTTCTCCAGTGTCTCATTAAAATTCATGTCGCTGTGACATTTCGTCCTTACAAAGGCGCGATTCATTTCCCGCATCTATGGGGCTGCATTCTTATTTTTGATAGCCTGATGTTCTGAGTCGGAGAGTGCATGTAATTTAGAATAATTTCATCACCCTGCCGCACCCACCGGATCATTCATGCTTTACAGACCCATCTGCGACAGTGGTGTGAAATTAAAAATCACCTCTTCTAACAAGGGTCATACATCACCCCCATTGGATTCCATTGGAACACAAATGAGATGACAACTTGTTGTCTTGCTGTCATTTTATTTTATTTTTTTCTACTCTGAAGATCCAACATGGTATTTAACACACTGTTCATGAGCATAACATGCACGTAGCAATTTCTCTCTGCAGGTGGCGTGTTGTTTGTGTTGGATCAAAGCACGTCATAGTGAGCCTGAATCATAATGTGTTGTATCCACAATCTCATCTTACCGTACATTCGTTTTGCTAAGGTGGTTCCTCAGCAGTCTCTTATATATAAAAGAAATGCTCTTGGTTGTTTATTCATACGCTCTTTTGACCTCCTTCAGATGTTCCGCCAATTGGGCAGGAACGCAGTGTGAGAGACCCGCCCCTAAAAGCAGCAGATCAGACAACACCGCTGGAGGTGAGAACTTGAAATTTAATAAACAGTGCGTCTCACTATACAGTGCTCCTCATTCATATACAGTCAGGTTAATGCATTTCATTTCATGCAGCACACTTGGTTTATTTACATGTGAGCTTAGCTAAAAGGAACTCCAGCCAAATGAGCCAGTCTGCAGTGTTTGAACACAAAGCCTCTACCGAGGCTACCGAGGAGATTTTAGTAATAGAAAATTTATTCTGAATATGCTCTAATTTGTGCATCATATTAGCTTCATTGTTTCCCTAAAAATTCCTCTGCACCTTTCACTCGTACTGCACTACTGCTAGGGTTACAGATGTTTAATCAATGCAATGAAAACAATGATCAAAGGTGACATTTTTGCAACGTCGGAAGTTATCTGAACTCACCATACCCTTTTTGTTTTTGATCATTGCTCAACACTTCACACCATTTCTCCTCTGTTCGTCCTCCAGGGAGCATTGCTATCATTGTGCCTCTGGTCCTGTTGGTTATCTTGATTGTGACGGTGGTAGCAGGTGTTTACATCTGCAGACGGAGGCAAAGGTATGTAGATAAAAATAAAAGGATGGAAATTAAAAAAAGGCTTCTAAGCAGCCACTGATGACGAGAGATCAAACAGCTCGCAGTTTTTGAAGATGAATGAAAAAAAATCATAAATGAAAAGTTTGTTTGCTTATTCAGAATGTGCTCTGATGATAGCAGCTGACTTCTAGTCTCCAAGTAGTGCAGTGCGATTTGTTTTGTGGAGCTGTGCAGAGCACTGACCTGGATGTTGTGTGTTATGTTAATGATGGCTGACTCCACACACACACCTCAGGGGAAAACGAGTCCAGAGGCAGCCGATGACAAACGGAGGGATAAACGTGGAGATAGGGAACCCGTCATACAACATGTATGAGGTGGACCACGACAACCACGCTGATGCAGGCAGCCTGCTGAGACCCAACTTCACACTGGACCCTCAGAAGGTGGGCTGGCTTAATGAATTTGTTCTTATTCATAAACATGACGGCTTTAATGCGATGCAGGGACATTTTACGGGTAGGAAAATGACATAAGAAGTATTTTCTAACATAAAAACAAACAATTTGACTTTTATATGGAAACTGCATTTCAATTAAACATTTTAATTGGGTCCAAACACATGCAGAGATGTCCCTCTGTATGAATAAATGAGATTTTAATTCGATCGAGCAGCACATAAATGAGTTTGGTCATTGTTAGCAATGTGTTTTGAACATCTACGGTAAGTTTTGCCATATGTATTATTTTTTCCCCTCTCAAACGCCCTTGGTGAATACTGCACCAGTTCACAAGTTAAAACCGTTTAATTGGCTAAAAATGTTGCGCATTTGTTATGTTTAACTGCAGGAAAATGCAAGAACTATTCTATATGTTTTTAAATTGATGAGCTCTTATTTTAAAATGTGGTTACTAACTCCAAGTTCTATTATCTAGGATTTCCTGAGGCTTTTACAGATTTTGTAAAAGTGATTATGAGCTTACAGGTGCCTTGAACCAAGATGACTTTCCATTTGTTGGTGATTTATTGTGTTCATGGTTCTCAACCCCTTTCTAACTCTCGGTATATCAAATGAATCATAACACCCTCTCTAGTATATAGCTCACCTGCTAGAGCTTTAAGACTAATCCTATTGCTATTTGCGCTGCCAACTTTGACATTTGCTGTTGTGAGTTCTGCCTGGCTGTATTTTTAACCAAGATGTGCTGATTTAAAACCAATTTCTTTTTGATTTTCTGAGATTTTGTTTTGAATCAAGCCAGAGTTTTATGGACATGCCAGCTGAACTGATTATAAAGTTTGAACATGATCATTGCCAAACTGTGAGGCTCTTATACTCTGTGTGGTAAATGGAGATGGTGGTTGTCTTGTTGCAGGGCTGGTGTGTAAAATCCAGTGACCCTAACAACTTGAGTATGAATTCTGTGCCCAAGGAGGTTATCCCTGGACAGGTGATTATTTACAAACTTTCTCTAATTTTTAACCTTTGTGCTGTTTTAGGGAGTCAAATTGACCCTAAAAAACTAGAAAGCTCCATAGGCTCTAAAATAAGGACAGTGCGAAGGTTAAGGAAAGAAAAATAATAGTACAATTGAGGACTGTGCAAATGCATTTTCTGTTTTTTTTTCTATTATTTTGAATTTAATGCATTCTGCTTCTGAATGCATTTTTTTCTTTTTGGATTTTATGACTAGACTTTAATTAGATTCATGTCAAAATGACCTTGATGTCAGTTAAGCAGAATTTGGTCTGGCCCTGTGATTACATCGTTTTAATGTTTAGTTATTAGTCTGCATGCGTGCTGAGCAAAACACAAATAATATGCATGTTTTCTTTCTTTTCACTGGGTCAGAGGCTTTTTAAATTCTCCGTACTTCAAATGAAAGCTTTAATTATTAATCTGCTCACTAATATTTCTTTTCCCTCCAAAATCTCTTAGAGAACAAGCGTCTAACTTTTCAATCTCACTCAGTTCTTCGGAACTTCTAAAGCTATGTTGGCTAATTTTTTGTAGCATTGCAAAACAGCTTCTAAATCTGTGCCTATTGATTTTTTTTTTTTTGCAAGGTGCAGCAAGCAGCTGTTTTCAGCAAACTAACTGATAAACATTCTGTGTTCAATTCCCTCGGTGCCAAGCTGGAGCTAAATGGGAAACAGAGAGAACCCCAGATAGATGCTCAAGATCAAAATTAACTAAAACAAGAGTGGAAATTGGACTTCCCAAGGGGGATGAATCATGACTCCAAATAAATCTAAGAGGTGGTTTGTGTATGACGGATTTATGTTTGCTGACAAGAACTTCTTGATTCGGTTAAATTAAAGAAAGATGTTTATTTTTATAGCTTTGTTGTGATTTTTGATAGCAATACATAATACAGCCCAGTACTTACACGGTACATACTCTGTACTCATGAGGGTACAGACAGGGTAAGTATCAATGGGGTACGTACAGGATACTTCAGGGACTATGCACTGGCTAAGTATTTATGAGGGTGCTTAAAAAACAAGTACAGGGTACTTACTTGAGTACATACATATTAGGTACATACAGGGGTATATACATGGTACTTATAGCTGTATGTAGAGGGACCCAGCTGCATTATGAAATAACTTGTTACCTGGTACTTAAGGGGGTAAATACAGCATAGGTACTGGGTACTTAAGGGAGTACATACAGTATACTTATGAGGGTATGAACAATATAAGTACAGGGTACTTACAAGGATACAATCAGGGTAAATACTGGTTACTTGCGGGGGTACTTACATGGAAAACTGCGTACTTTTATATGTACAGTGTAAGTAAAGGGCACTTATTGGAGTATGTGCAGGTACTTAAAAAGGTTATATACATAGTACTTACAGATGTATTTATTGTATTAGAGTACGCATGGTACTTATGGCAATACATACCCTGTTCATACTACCATAAATACCCTGTACTTACCCCTGTAAGAACAGGGGAGCATACCCTGTAAGTACCAGGCAGTATTATGCATTGCTACTTGTTTTTTTTAAAGTACACGTTCATATTTTTGTCAATAACGTATTTCTTTCCTCTGCAGCCCATGAACTACTCCAACCCCGTGTATGCAAAGATCTATATCGACGGGCAAAACTGTCGAAAGCCAGTCATCAGTATCGACGAGAGGAGAGAGCTACTCCCAAAGAAACTAGAAGGGACAATTCGTGAAACCGCCGCATAGCCTAACTTTACACTTTTTACTTTTTTCCTTCTTTTTTTACCACAGTGTACATTGTAAAATACGAAGGAGGAAAGAAGATTTTTCTATTTCCTAAAAGGCTCCTGGGTTTTACTTGTTTAGCATCAGCATAACGTCTTTGTTGGTGTGTCCAAGAGTTTTATTTTACATACAGTATACAGTTAGCTTTTTTTAATTTTTGGTTAACGATAAGTTAAACAGCACTATATTATATACTGTTCTAAAGTAAAGCTGCTGATTTGCAAAAACTTGATTAACACCATAAGCCACTCTTGTGCACAGCTCAGATGTTAAAATTCAGTGCTACAATTTGTACCCATAGCTGATACTAGTTTAAAAAAGAGAAAAAATTTTTTTTGTCAGGGTTATGAAGGAAGGTTTGGTTACATTTTCTGAGCAAATGGATGTAAAGTGACAAAGAGTTACTTGTGTTTCTTTTTCTATGTACTTGACGGACCACAGAGCTTCTCAGATGATATTTTTTTGAGTTTTTATCTTTTTTTCTGCTCTACTCCAGGTGGATTTATTCATACAATGATTCTTGTCTTTTTCTTTCACTCTGTATGTAATACCACCGCTGTTATGTCTTTATAATTTCTCCCAATTTCAAGGTCTACTCAATGGAAATACATCATATGAAGCATGAAGCCCATGCTGAATGTTCACTTGTTAAATTCCTGTATTGTTCACAGAAAGGACAGATAATGAATACCATATTTTTCTAAGTCTCATATATGTCTACAGATGGATTGAAGGCATCAACAGGAAGAGATTTACCACAGTCACAAAGGTTAATAGGAGTTATTATAAAACACGTTTCTGCAGAAGAAGATAGATATAAGAAATTTTATAATTTTGTATTTGATTTGTATGTTGTTTGGCTGCTTGTATTTTGAAGAAATGTAATAAATGTAAGTAATTTTTATATAAAATGTAAATCAATATTGAATAAAGGGGGCTTATTTCCACTTTGTTTCTCATTCTTTGATTAGAAAATGTGTCTCAAATGTACAAAATGATGGTTTTAAAAGTAATGCATGAGAGAAAAAATGTTTTATAATTGTACGGAGCAGTTAGAGATCTAAAATAGCTGCTACACTCAATCAGTGACCTGACACGTCAGTCACTATGCAGGTGGCTGGACGGAGCCCTCCCTGTGCGTTAAGGAAGTCCTGAACTACTCATTACCTAGAGGAGGTTACCACCTGCTGAATGATAATCCTGTCGGCTTTTACTGTGCTTACGATGCTGCTTTCTCGGTGCATTTCATCTTCTTCACCATAGCAACCAGGAGGAGGTGACGGCACGTCTGCCCTTCTTCCAACTCTGTCCCCGTGCTGCACAGATAGGACACGACACCCTGATGATGCTACGATGCCACAGTTTCCAGTTCGTCCTCCGCTGTAAACCTTT
>SSNR01000556.1:0-95765 GCA_006937965.1 Callopanchax toddi
GTTTGTCTCATTCATCTCTGTGTGGCCCTGCGATGGACTGGCAACCTGTCCAGGGTGTCCCCCACCTCTCGCCCCTTGACCGCTGGAGATAGGCACCAGCTCCCCCGCGACCCCCTGTGGAGGAACAAGCAGCTACAGAAGATGGATGGAAGGAAATCTAAAAGCTCATGACTGAGTTTTACATGTAGTAGCGTTTTTTCGTCACCAGATGGCGTTTACGGTCTGTGAGTCTAAAGTTTGGAGGGTCCACTGCTCTGTAGAGGAGCGAACAGAGGCCGTTGTAAGAGCTGGATGTTGTGAAGCAATAAACCCCCTGATTATCACATCTCCTATCAAGTTTGAAGGTGCAACATTAGCAAATATTTTTGGGGGGGATCTTCAGTCGACCATAATCAGAACAACTGGGGATTGGTGGCTGTGTATGCTAGCTGAGCTCTTTTCTGATTATATATAAACATATGCATCTCACCCTAAATGTAATTAAAGTTTCTCTCCTTTTTTTCAAGAGCGATGTTTAGAACATGCACCTCGGAGCGAAGGAGAGCTGCTCCGAGCTTCGGTTTAGTTTTCACCGCCTCCCCAGAGACGAGGAACCCAGAAGAACGTGGCTGAAAATCCTAACTTGAAAAACCACCACAAACTTAATTTGTGTGTTCCTCTTTAATTTTGTTGAGAAAAAAATCCTACTCTGTTGTTGAAAAACCTCCAGAGAAGAGAAGCCGGTTGTAAGAAGATTTGACAGCAGTTTGACAACAACAGGTATGATGACTCATGTGTACAATTTTCAGAATAGTTATAATGTAACGTGCATTTAGACTGTTGGTATTAACTTTAAAGTGCCATTAACTCCACACAGACATCACAAAATTGTCAACGATGCAGTATTTTAATCTTTAGCTTTATGCTGAATGTTACCAGGTTTCCCTTAATTTTGGAGCATCCCTCATTCCCAAAATGAACTATAACCCCGACTTTAAAGTTGCATTTATTCAAGCAGTAAGTTTTTTTTCTTAATTTGAAAAGACATAGACTAATAACTAAACTAAATGTTCTGTTTTGCAACCCACAGATGAGATGGATCATGGCGAGGAGCTTTGCAACACAGCTAAATCATCTTGTGATGCTCAAACCCAGTGGTCAGAGTCATGTTTGGAGGATCACAGCTATTCAAAAGGGCCCACCGTCACATGTGGAATTGGGACACCACCACCAGAAGAGTCACACCATCAAGCTGAGAGCAACGAATGATGCAATTAAAAAATACATATATATGCATAATATCCTTCACCTGTGTGACCTCAATACTGTAAAGATTCTGAATTTGATATTAAAAAAAGAATGATGCAGACTCCCTTCTGTCTAGTTTTATCTACACAGTATTTCAAACACTTGTGGCCTGATTACAACCATTAGCTCCAGCTACACTTTCAATGGTAGTTGTGAACCAAATTCTAATGATTTTAATGAAACTAAGACCAAACTTTGTCATAGATTTGATTGAGTACATACTTTTTCAAATTAATACAAATGCATATTTCCTTCCCTGAACATTCTCATATAATAACTAAACAGCTGCAGAGCTTCACTTTATTTTTAACAAAATGTAAATAAATGCTTGATCTTTTCAGAGCTGAATTTGTTGTTCAACTAGTAATAAAATGATTTTAAGTGGCTCTAGCAGATGAAGATGTTTGGATTTGGTGAATGCTGTAAAATATCTAAGGATGGGATTTTATTTTGAACTTACCAGAAATATAACATCACTGAACACATTCTTAGTAACAATAACAAATAACTGAAAGTATAATTTTTTTTTAATGTTCTTATGTTCTTTTATATAGTATTTTGTTTTAGTAACACACATTACACCAAAGTTCTCACTGTATTTTCAAGAGATTCTGATATTTGGGGAGAGCAGGACCTTCTTTGCAACAGTTTCACCCACTAATGTTAGAAACAAATGTGAAAAGTAGAATATCTGGAGGTGTTTTATGTCTGTATCTGTGAAGACTTTGTGAAATTAAATCCAACTCCCAAGTTCTCAGACGGGTCCAGATGACAAGGTAACAGGTTTGCAGCCCCAGAACATCATTGTAAGTTGGACCTGGAGGAATACATGTAAAATATATCTGAGGTTATTTTAATTAAGATTATTTTCGCAGTATTTCATAAATTATAAACCACAAATTCTGGGTACTCTTGCAAATTTTACCCACCTGGAGGTAGCTGTGGTTATCACCTGTGGTTATCACCTGTAGCTGGGTGATGGCTTTACGCCTGTTTTTAAGAACATAACGTTTTGTCCCACCTCTTCCAACAAAACACGACCAACCTTATTATACTATGTAGATACTAATAAGCCTCAGAGCTTTTAAGATTGTTAATTGCCTCGCCGTCGGATGCAGCTGAGTTCAGGATGTAGCTACATGCTACTGTGTTAGCTTTGGCCAAATTTTTACAAGATCGTCCTCCCACCTCTCTATGCGGTAGGCAGAGGGGTTGTAACGCTGTCCCATTTGAGCTGAGACAGCTGGTGTTCCCAAATATTTTCAGTCTCTAAAAACCCATAAAAAAGGATTAGCGCGAAGAAATCTCAGTCTCAATGTAAACAAACGTGGGACCGGAAGTCGGTCGCATTTTTCACGCAAAGGATCATGGGCCATAGGAATAAGATAGGAATAAGGTGGTGAATAAGGTGGTATCCACCTTATTCCTATGGCCCTATTTTTTTCACAAACATTTTTTTTTATTTCAAGTGGACATTAATTTAATTAATGGTGTAGCAATGATGATTGTATATATTTGGGTGCATGTTCCACCCGGACTTCTGAGAGTGTAACACCAATGTGAAGAGCCGGTGCAGTTGAGTGCGGCTGTAACCAAGAATGGATATAGATATGTTTCACATATTTCCATCTCAGCGGCTCCATTAACAGATCACAATATTATTATTCTAAAACTTGACCCTGAAAACAAGACACTATTTCGAAAAGATTATTGGAAACTCAATGCAGATCTTTTAACAGATGATGGATATGTTAATACGGTCAAGGAGCTCTGCTGTAAAATTTACAATGATGATACAATTGGCAATTACACAAGTAGATGGGAATATTTTAAATTTAAAGTTAGGGAATTCTCAGATACGTTTAGTAAAATGAAAAGTAGACAACAAAGAGATTTTGAAAGTAAATTACTTCATAATATAAATAATCATTGTAACAAACAGGTCATGACAGATGCTGATAAAGAATCTCTTCTATCTTTACAAACTCAATTAGATAAATTATATGAGAAGAAAGCTCATGGAGCATACATCAGGGCACGTGCAAAGTGGATAGAAGATGGTGAGAAAAGTACTTCATATTTCCACAATCTGGGGAAACGGAGGCAAGAAAAGAAATCTATAAATACATTATTTGTAAATGGGAAAGAATGCACAGATTATAAAATAATATCAAATGAAATACATAACTTTTACTCAAAACTGTACTCCTCGGCTTATCTGAGCAATGATGCAGTATGGTTTCTTGACCTAATTGAGCCCCATATTCCAAAAATTGATTTAGCATTTAAGAACGAATTGGTTTTAACAGTTCATTGCTCAGGTTTACATTGACATGAGTTCCCCCGTCTAGATGTGTTCCCCCACCAGTTCAGCAGGGCGTGCTCGTTGTTAAATTGTCCTCAGAACTGTATCTGACACACAGCCGTCAGGATAAGTTCCCCCGTATAAAAGTAGAAAGAAAAACGAAAAAGGAATCTAACTCATTATAAATCAAGACTGTAATGTTTGAAAACAACTAGCTATTTAGGACGTTAGAACAAAGCAGTGAACTATCTTGTGACTGTTTGGTCTTTGACTGCTACTTCTGCTGACAAACACTCGCCCTCTAGTGGCGGTTTCCTGACATTACAACATTATTACAGCGATATACAGCACGTTCTGTTGGACAAATGACACAAATGATCAAAGAATGGAATTTAAAAATATATATATATATTGATTCCAATGTTATTCCATGATATGATCAATTTAATACACATAAAATCACTCCAAATTTGAAAAGATTTTTAATTTTAAATAAAGTAGTAGATATTTGGAGGCATATTGTGTCTGCCACAAAAAATATAATAATTACGTATTATTACAAACTAGTCCAGTGTTTTTGCCAGACACTCACAGGGCAGGCGGGGAGGACTAGAGAGAGCAAACACTCACATCACATGTGGTCACCAAATTAAAGCATATGTTTATATTTATATGATATATTTTAACCCTTTAACTTCCACACAAGAAAAACAAAAGAAAAGTTTTTGTGTGTGTGTTTTAACAACAGCTAATTTAACGAGACAAACCATCGAATGTGTTCATTTTACCTTCTAGTCCAATAGGTGGCAGCAGTGCATCAGTCAGCTGGTTGCTATGGGAAATACTAAGAAGAAGAAGAAGAAGAAGAAGAAGGAGAAAACAAAATGTCCTCCTGCTGTAGCGGACAGCTTCATCTGTTTTTTACTTGGTTTTTATTTGGTGATGAACAAGGAAAACACAGGTCAGACCAAATATTAGACCAATAACTAGAGTTTAGGGTCGCTCATAGATGTAGTATATGTTGTTAAACTTAGATTTTTTTTAATTGTTTTTAATCAATTTAATAGTTTTCAATACCTAAATTGTCACATTTGATCTGTTATTATAATATAAAAATAAAAAACATTAGTTCTGTGCATCTTTCCAGGTTTATACACTATTTTGAAATGAGGCACATTTAAGATTTTGTACTGGTTACATTGTATTTATTATAAATGGCAATATGATTTTACTAATATGTTAAAAGGCATATGGTTCAACTGCAGAGGACTTGTAAAACTCTATAAACATCAAAACACTGGGTGTTTTATATGCAACAATTGTGAAAATTCAAATGGATTTAAACTATTTATTTGACATTTCTTGTTTTTCTAAACATGTGTGCCTTTACAATGTCTCATTAAGTATTTCTAATGTCATCTGTATTTCGCGGTGAAGCTGGAATTGTGAATTTCCCCTCTGGGGATTAATAAATTATCTATCTATCTATCTATCTATCTATCTATCTATCTATCTATCTATCTATCTATCTGTCTATCTGTCTATCTGTCTGTCTGTCTGTCTGTCTGTCTGTAATGTAAATAAATAACTGAAATGTAAATATTTTATCTAGTGAATTCCCCCCTGCTTCATGAAAATCATTGTCTTCATATTGTCTGTCTCTTCAAGATCAGTGTTTCCCATTCTAAATGGACAACTACCTATAAATTATCTCGCTATAGTACTAAAAAAACAAGTTATTTGTTAATTAAAATATTAAAGAAACCATTTAAAATCATTACCCGTGTGTCAAAGGCAAAATAATCCACAGCAAACACAATACAGGCAAACTGCAGTTAACAAGTGTGGAAAATATAAAGCATCTGTTGATATTTGAAATGTGTTTCAGCCTTTTTGTTGTTGCATATTTTGGTGTTTAGGTCACAGTGATCTCCTGAAGCAGATCAGCAGGAAAGTAGCCCAGCTTCCGTCCTGTGCTGACCTTCAGATATCCACCTTTCTCATCACCTTTCTTCACCACAATCTGAAACAGAGCATCAGCAGAGCAGCATTACAAGTGTTGACTTTAAACATGTAAGGCATCAGACTCATGCAGCATTTTGTGGACTCATATGGAGAATATTTGCAGTTAGATTAACTTTTGTGTTTTTTGACCACACGTTGATGATTTTAGGTTATTTTAAGGGATTTCTTCAGAAAAAAAAGTTGTGTTAAATGTTTTTTAGGTTGTCCTTTACAGACAGAAGTCCAGTTTAGAATGAATCTGTTTTCATCTTAAAATTATGGTTTGAAGCATGTTGTTCAGTACATTTATAAGGTTACCTGATCTTTCTTGAGTGTAATTTGTCCCATTTCTCTGTTGCCTACAAAGGAGCGGGTCACCTTGTAAACTCTCTCTGATGCACGCACTTTAATGAGGTAGTTGGCAGGGAAGTAGCCTGTTTTTTCCCCCATCTTTCCCTATAATCCAACAAAATGTGAGTCAATCTTCAGTGATGCAGATGAAATCGGCACATTTGCTATAAAAAAGTTTAAGTCACCCTCCACCACTCTTCATTGGAGTCATCCAGCACTGTTATCCGATCACCTGGGCTAATAAACACACATTGTTATGTTCAAGACATATTCTAAACAATTTGTTTTCTATAAAATTAAAATGAAGTTATTACATACTGGAAGTCAAGGTCATCTTTCTCAATTGCCTTGAAGCGGTAGAGAGCCAGGTAGTAGTGAGACCCAGTGAATGTTCCCTTACTCTGTTAAAAAAATATGGTTTTGTGAAAATTTTAATATTTTAAAGTAACTAAATGTATCCTGATGAAATTTTTTTTTAACCTTTTCATCTGCTTTGTCTCCTCCTTTCTCTTTTTTATCTTCTGGTTTTCCTGCGTGAACAAAAGTCAACACCTCATTTAACAAAAAAATTAGAAACGGGTCAGATTTGACTTCTTTTATTGGACACCCTGTTTATGTTTGCGTTTCACAGAAAACAATTTTTGTAAACTTTTTGCCTAATTAGTACGCAATTAGAAAGCTACAGATCATTAACCACAGTGTATATTTTCTTACCTTCTCCTCCTTCTTCATTCTCTTTTGGCTGCTGGTTCTCTTCTTCTTCCTCTTCCATCATCATCATCATCTAAAAGACATAACATTAATTAAATGTCTTTACCGACGGGCGATATACTTGCTATGTTTCGTAAAACCATTTTAAACAGCAATTTAACTTTTTATCCCGCCTTCCCAGTATGCTTGTAAACCTTTGAATTTCTTTCAGCAGAAGATATATATGTGAAATGTGTTTGATGTTGTTCTTTGTTGAAAATAAAATTACACAAAATACTCACATTTTTCTTGTCATTTTCATTCTTTTTGCGCTCCTTGTTTGCCATGATGACACCAACTCTCAATGTGTCAAAGACTGGGTCGTTCCTGTTTGGGTTGTCTGATTTAGGATACAATATTTAAACCAAATAATTATTAGCACTTTCACAAATATAAATAATAATTGAATAAATTAGTAAACATGATTTTAAAAAGCTGTAATTCAGGCTATTGAAACAAGTTTTCCACTTTTAATAATACAACTTTTACAAATCTGTATCTTCTAACACAGTAACAAAATAAAGGGTTAATTTTAGATGTGATTTAAGGTTTGGTGGACTCACTTGAATCTGGTTGGTCACTGCTGTACAGAGGAGAACTATAGGCTCTTCTGAAGCCAGGTGGCTACAAGAAAAAAAAAACCTATAACATTTGATCTTGTTTAATACAAAAACTTGCATCTCCTAAATAATAAAACCTATAATGACCTGCTTCACAATAAATTGCATGTGTTTTCTACTGAATTTAAAAAGTGGAATTTACAGATCAAGAAAAAAAAAAATTAAAATAAACTCACGATTTTTCCAAAACACTTCTGGAACTCGACATATGACTGACATGAATGGTGGATGTTGGTCTTGCAGTTTTTACACCTCAGACAAAATTTGTTGTTCACTAAAAAGTGCAAAGTGAAGATCACCAGAAAACAAAGAAAGTCGCTAATCTGAGATTTTGTCATGTAATATATTTACATTGTGGATTAATTTCCTATGAAGTACATACAAACTATCATGCGAGCACAGACGTCACAGAACTTGGGTTTCTTGCAGTAATGGTCCTTAAACTTGTGAGGTTTGTCATTGACCCGAAGAACAGGCTCAGAAGGAGGTTCTGGTTCCTTCTCCTCCACCTCAACCTCCTCCTCATAAATAAAATAAACCTAGAAATACAAGAAATATATTTTAAAAAGTGGAAGTAAAAAAAAAGATTATTTTGTTTGAAATAATCCCTAGATGATCAGATGGTAAAGACAAAGCCTTCTCTAGGCCCTCCCTCATGATTTTACAACTAACACCACAGTGCAGTTCTGGAGGCTATTTTAAACAGCCTGGGAATGGCAGCGCTAATAGCAGGTGGTTGACGTGGCACTGTCACTCACTGTGTCTCCTTCCTCCCTCACTACATTGTCAGGGGCTGGAGGATTGTCATGGATGTCCACAGAGTTTTTGTCATCCTCCCTGATGCGCTCAAAGAAAAAAAGAAAAAGATGAAGACCAACTGTGGAGCCACATGTTATTACTGTGATGGAAAAGTGTCACAAGAGGTGACATTGTGATCATGTGAGGAATCCTGCCCAGTTACACTTCATTATGTGATCAGAAAAAGTCAGGAATCCAAACACAAACCTTCTGATGAGTGAACTAATTCCAATCCTTACACCAGGGCTGCAGAGGATCAATTCTCTGAGTCACCTGACATGCTTTAGGTTTACTCCTTTCCACTTCAAAATACATTCCCATGCATCAACTCAACCAGACCTGATGCTGCTTTAACTGATTGTAAAAGCTGTGTTAAATTTGTTGTTCAGATTTTAATAAAGAAAAAAATGTAGAGGTGTTAGAAACATTTAGCAAACAGGCATGAACTGTACTCACTGATCCATGGTAGTGTTGGGAATATCAAGAAGTTGCAGCCTAAAAATATAAGGGTTTTACTGTTGCACTATTTTGAAAATGTCTGTCTTTTGTAATGATACACTGCATTTGTCAGATTGTTTTCTTCAATGGAAAACAAAATGATATATTTTGAATTATTTCATAATTTTCAACATTTTGAATGATTAGTTTGTTTTTGGTTTAAAAAAAGAAAAAAAACCATGTGACTAAATTTGTTGGATGACAAATGAAGGTCAGGCTATAATTAGAATTAACCAATAAATAGAAAAACAATTGTGGCTACAATGATCTGATCAATTTATTTCAGTTTTAAATCACTATCTACCGGTATACAGTATATAAATTATAAAAATAAATGTACAATGAAAACCCTTCAGTCGCAGTGAACAGTATCGTTCGCTGTCTGTAAGACATAAGCTAAGAGCTTGAACACTAACAAACAGGGTTTGAGGGCATTTGTCATCCTGACATGAGCTATTACTGGTTTGTGAAATTTGATCTCATCATAACTAAATTTGGGAGCTGCTTACAGTCAGGGAAAAATAAGAGACCGTATTAATGAATTACAGGGAAAAAAAGCTTCATATGGCCAAACATTCTCCAGTTGATGGTTGTTGAACAAATACAACTTATCTGCTAAAATTATTGCTAATAATCTGACTGTCGCTGAATATTACATAAGACAATATTATATTAAAAACACTCTTTAACTTTCATATCAACTTACCAAGTTTGTAGAGTTCACAGAGGAAACAAATAAAACGTTTGAATGTGTTCTTCACCTGCTGGCAATGACTGGCGTGTTCTGTGGTCAGCGTAGCAGAGTCTGACACACCAGCTGATCAAAATGTCTCCTCACTTTTTCTGAACTTCTGGATCCAGTCCCCTCTGTGTTTTCTTCAGGTGGCTTTCACAATGAATGTGAACTCTGAGCGTGACCCAAACTTTTAGAGATACAAGTCCTTTGTGTTTGTGTATCTATGGCTGTAACTATGTGCATGACAGGCTTAGCTCTGCTATGTGAAGTTGACAGTTTGCAACAGCTGAGGACCTCAAACTGAGCACTGGTGACGATGAGAAATCAGATACCTTCTCTCCATCTGTCTTCATCTCACTCACACACACACACACACACACACACACACACACACACACACACACACACACACACACACACTGCATATCCTTGACCAAACTAGAATTATGTTTCTAAGATTTTAGGAAACTACTGGTTGTTAAATATTACAACTACAGTAAATCTGAATATCCAGTTTTCTATTCGATCCAGAAATATATTTCATGATTGTTGAGACGTGGGTTAGAAAGACAGGAAAACATGCCAAATGAATAAAGAGCATAAGAGGACTCGTGTTGCAAAACGTCTGAGTTTTTGAAGAAGATATCTTGAGGAGCTTGCCGGTGTGAAAAAAGGAAAAAGTTTTTATTATTGTTACAGACGATGCACTCAAGGGACAAGTCTAAAGATTTTTATGGTCCCTAAACTGAACGGGTGGCTCAAATGACTCATGACATACAGCTACAAGACAGAAGAGATTAGAAAAAAAAATTAATCTATAATTTAATCTGCTAAACTTTACTTGACCCTGTTCTTTTTAAAACAACATTTCTTGGTTTTATTTTCAAGTTTGAAAAAGTTTTTCTCAGAAAATAATCATTAATTTTATTTACATGTTAAAGAGTCCAAAGTTCTTTCGAAAACTGCTATAAATTTTCATGGAAAAAGAATTTCCTGTACAAAGACCCAACGTTATTCAACCGCACGTTATCCTACATCTCCAAATCCATCAGGAATTCCTTTACATAACTCAAGCTGACTGTTGTTACAGTAAAGAACCTACACACTGCAAAGCAGCAGCAACTTATGTCTTCAATTATCAGCCATGTGTGATCCAATGTGTGCTGAAAAACTTTTAACATTGCTACCTGTTTGGGGTTGGGGGTGGGGGAGCACAAGTGTTACATAATCTTTGAGATTTCAATATCCTGTCTGCTTCCTACTTCATAAGGTGAGACCTTATATCCCCGTTCCAGTAGATAAATACTCCCCACGGACACGTTGGCTTATTGGAAGGTCGGACAATCCCGCTCGTTCTGCAGGCGGGAACATATTGTGGTGAAGGATTGAGCTCGGATTATTGAGAAAATATTGACTTAACTAAAAACGCATTCCAATTTCCAAAGTTAGAAGACTGTTAATGTTAATGCTGCTTCAGCATGTTCGGGTTACATTTATTGCTTTTTATTATTTGCCATTAGTGCATATTTTAAATGCCTTTTTAAAAAATAAAAATACATGTTTAACATTCAAGATAACTTCACATATCAAAATTTATTCAAGAGTTAGACATCATTTGTCCCAAAATATCACAATGTCTAACAAATCTAGGAAGTGTGTGTGTGTTCTGAATGTTTGTCCAGATTCTAGATCAGTGGTGTCTAGTCCTGGTCCTGGAGGGCCCAGCCTACCTGGTCGATGTAGGCTGGGTCCTACGAAGGATGCAGCAGGATGGACTGCAACACCTGATTTGAATCAGCAGGTGATTAGCAGAAGTTGATGTCATGCTGAGGTAATTCAACCACTGAGTCAGGTGTGTTGCAGCAGGAAAACCTCTTAAACAGGATTTTGACATCACCGCTCTAGGTTGTTTATTTTTAGTTTGCGGCCTAAACATACAAATAAATTCTTCCATCAAAGTTTATTTGGCTAATTTAGGAACATGCATACTTTTTTCTGTCAAAACAAATACATTTCATTTTTAAATATGCTGTTTTATGGTTAAAACATGGAAAGTTTATGTAAATCCAAGTATCCCACTTTAATTTGTTAATGAAATGTTTTCAATGTCCTTTTTTCTAATATAAAAACATATGTTTTATTAAGTTATTTTTTCTAATGAAAGAGTTTACTTTATTGCTTCTTCATCTCTTGATTATGGACACCTCAGAAAGGTTTTAATGAGACATGGTTCTTTTGGACCTTCCTATTTCTGGGAAGCTCTTTTCTTATTTCAGCCAAGTCATATTCAGTCCATGCCACAGCAGCATACCCATCAAACTGAAACATTTAGGTGCTAAACAGGCCTTCCTGCCTGCAGCCTTTTGAAGTTAACTCTAGTTTGGTCCCATAAAGAATAATTTATTCAGCCTATACGCTGGCACTGTCATGATTTTGGACTCGTTTTCAGGGTCTCCACATTTACAGCCAGAATCCCCCTCGGGCCTCTCTGAGAACACAGTAAAACGGTAAACGAAGCTCCCCACAATCAGTCCAGTCCCCAGAGAAACTGGAGACCTCGTGGGAACATGTTAGCAGGTCTTTCAGTGTTAACGTAAAGGTTCTGATCCTGTCTAAGACAAAAAGACAGTTGAAATTGAGCCAGATTGGTTACCAGACCTAAATACAGAAGATTGCAAAGAGTGAAAATGAGCTTTTGTGCAGAACATGTCTGTGTCCACGTGTGCTGCAGGGATGCACAGCAGTTAGCTTTATGCTCATTCATGCATCATTTTAAATGTTTCCTACAGTCAAAGCAAACAGGTTGCACTTCAGGGTGCTTCTGCTCTAAATGTGACCAAGTGAGTTGAAATTCCACCTCCTGTTTCTCCTGAAGCCTTAACTTGAAGGCTATATGTGCAAAGGATTCCTGCAATCCGTGAACTCAATTATGATTGTCAGTGAAACCTCTGAAGGGGTTCAAAATCTTTAAGACAGCTTGTTACATGACAGCAGGGAAGCTGGAGTGTGTAATTTCATCTCGTCTTTTAACAGGTGCCTCTGCAAACACAATAGGCTGCCAAACAGACAGAGAAATATGCCTGAGTGCTGGCGTTAGTCAGGTATTTAGGTCTTCAGAGGCGCAATATATTTCTCAGCAGATGGTTGTAATAAGTAAAACACCTTACAGATATATACCTGATATGCTGTTGGGGATTCCTGCCTTTCTTTGCTAAAGCGTGGACTGTAAATCACATTTAATGTCACCGAACACAAGGAATGTGTGGTTCAGGTGCTGCAGCTGAATGACAGGTTTGACCTTAAACTGCTGCAGCTGGAATCAGTTCCCCCTGCAGAGAAGCATCAGCAAAACAAATCACTTTTGTAGTTTAATGAGCACTTTCATGCACATAAAAACAAAAGCAATATTTCCAAAGGCTCCTGTACTGTTCAATAAAGTCTGGATTCTTATCGCTTGGCTTTAATACCTGTCATCAACCGTGATTAACTCCCAGAATGGTTAAATCTAGCCAGCAACACACAAGAACTGACTTAGCATCACTTCACCACTTAAAAATTCCATTATAACTATCTAAATTCAGGAAGTGTGTAGACTGATATGAGCAGGACCCCTGAAACAAACCTTGTTGTCATCATTTGTAATCTGTCTCGAAACATGTTGAAATTCACCACCTGTAAAACTGCCAGAGTAAATGTTTTGGCGGCTGCAATTTGGCCAAGGGTTTGTAGAAAAGGCAGTTAAGTTGTTAATCTCAGCGTCGGGATCTGTCTGGCATCGCGTCCTGAGCGTGTCAGCGGTGCATTGGAAAAGACGGCCCCACTTGAAAAAGGCAGGCCGAGCAGCACAGTGAGCTCTATTGTTCTTTAGCTCTTAAGATTGAACTCGCATGTTGGCGCTGGGCTCTGCAGTTCAGAAACAATGGTCGTTACTGGGACTGAGATCTACAACGACCAAACTTGTACTCAGTCCAGGAAAGTTGTAGCTGTTTGGGGGGAATATTGTTCAGAAATCTGGAGCTCTGCTGAATCTGCAGCTCATTTTGAAGCCCACATTTGAATATCTTAATTCTAGATAATTAAAAGGTTTTATTTCCCGGGAAAATCATTTCAGGCTGGTCTCATTATGGAGTCANACACACACACACACACACACACACACACACACACACACACACACACACACACACACACACACACACACACACACACACCCCTCTTTCCTTTTGTTTTGTTTGATCACAGGAAACAGAATCACACCAGCATCCTACACATGGTCTTGTCTTCTCACTCCTTGAGCTACAAAACAAACAGGATGGCCAAATCTCTCTGATATTAGTCTGATTAAAAAGTGTTCCGTTATTTTTTTGAGCAGTGTATGTTATTACATTGTTGTAATGTTTTAATAATGGTGTCGTTAAGAGTAAAGACAACCAGGAGTCAGCCAGCCATATACAGTACATTAATATAAACAAATAAATGAGTACTTTGTTGTCAATTTTATTGCTAGCAGCAAGAACAAATCACCATAAACGTCGAACCTTGTGATTGGTCATAAAGCTTAACTGTATACTGCTAACATTCCATTTGTTTATTTCTGTTTTTTTATTTTTTTCCAGATGTATCATTAATGTTCCTATAACTTTTGGCTCTACTTGTATAAAAATATTCTCAAACTGTCAGAAACCGTGTAAACTCTTTCTCAGACTATTTCTTACATACATTTGAAAACTGTAAATACAATCATTTGGTTTATTTTACTTTCATGTTATTTCAGACCGGTGCTATTATTTGGTTAGACAAATGTCCTGTAAGCTCATTTCTAATTAGTTTCATTTCCAATACTGTATTTTTTATTTAGCCTTTTTTCATGTATTGAAGATCCTTCTTTATTATTGATTTGTAATGTCCTGTGTAGACTATTTTTATTTTTGCATCATTTTCATGTCCTGTAGAATTTCAAAATCTTTTTTATGTTCTGTACTTTTACTAAAAATTTTTTTTTATTGTTTAATGTCCTGCAGACTCTTATTTTTTTATTATTTTTATTTGATATATTTTTATGTCCTGCAGACTTTTATTTTTTATTTATTTGCTCTTTTTTCATGTCCTGTACTCTTTTATTTTTTTATTTGATCTTTTCCATATCCTGTGGACGCTTTTATTATTTTATTTTATTTTTCATGTCCTACAGACTCCATCAAACATCCCCTCTGGGGTTTGACGTATGACTGAAACACCACAAAGGTCTCGTTGCATGTTGGGTACAATATTCCTTACGTGCCGAATGCGCATGCTCAAAAGAAAACTCCATTATTTTTTGCTCGGAATTTGTAAGAAAAAAAACAGGGTAACTGTGAATTGAGGATTACATGGGTCGCTATGTTTGTCGGAATACAACTGAATGCTACCCGGATTAACAGAAAAGGGACCAAAGCGACGGCTGGATAGGTGTGGAGCGGGAACGGGACATCCCTCTGTCTTTGTGGGACTCTAGAACAAGTAAATATCACTCAGTTAGCCCATCCAGTTAGCCTAGCAGGGAACGTTAGCCTAGAAGAACCCAGGCGCAGTAAAATGAAGCGTTATTGCCCCTTTGTTTTTAAGTCCGACTGGAAGACGCTGCTTAAATACCGAGAGCCATTTCACCGCGCAAATTCGTGATTTGGATTATGTAATATATTTTATAGTCGTTTATGAAAGTGTTGGTCGTTTTCAAAACGTATACTCTATAGTTAGTGGTCCTATCTAGCTAACTTGATTTTCCTGCGAGCCAAAAAGAGCGAAGACTTCTAAACTTGGTGGTCAATACATAAGCTACACGCAGAGAAAGATTGTTCAGAAAATATTGACGTTAGCCAACAGATATCTGTTTTTAAGTGGAGTTTGGTGATATGATTCATTAAGTTTTTTTGCTAAAAAATCTTGTGCAAAGCTTGTTTCTTGTACCCATAGCTAAGACACCAGAGTTTTGCATCGGGAGTGTTTTTGTGCTCCTGACAGCTGTCACGACAACAGAGTACCAAGTAGATTTAGCATGTTAGCTTAGCTGTTAGCTTACACGTTAGCTGCAATGTATACACTGTCATCTTGTTAAATGACAGCACTTGCATGTTTTTCAAATACCGTGGGGTTTAAATTAAGTTTTTTTGTTACTTGTTATTTTCTGACTTTGTGTTTGGTAAAGCAACTACGTACATTGTAGCGAATCAGTAAACTAAAGGCCTACCCAAACACACCCTCCTACTTCAAAGAAGCCACAGTTTGCTCTGAAGTTGAACTTTTTCTGAAGAAGCAGGGCATTAGACGTAGTCTTTTTTTCTAAGTGAGGTTAAACGAGATCAGTTTCGAGAAAGATTTATTGCACCAGTCCTTTACCGTGCCCCCCCACTCTCTGTCTGCCAGATTACATAATCCACCTCCTCCACCTTTCTTTGCAGGCTCATCATCTACACTCTGATGTGATCTAAAAAAATAATCTGCTGGAATCATCCTGAAAGTTGAAGGATTTCTTCAAAGTGGAAGAAATTTTAGGTGTTTGGAGAAGTCAGGTTCTACTGGCAGTCTGTGAGTTTCTCACCCACCAGCATGTACATTGGACAACCGATACTGTAGCCAAAACAGATCTTGGCTTTCCAAAGATGACAAGGTATTTACTTTGTTATTTTTCTGT
Source organism: Callopanchax toddi (assembly GCA_006937965.1). Taxonomy (NCBI): domain Eukaryota; kingdom Metazoa; phylum Chordata; class Actinopteri; order Cyprinodontiformes; family Nothobranchiidae; genus Callopanchax; species Callopanchax toddi. Next base: position 16,020 of record SSNR01000556.1, read on the forward strand.
TTATTTCATCATTGTTTTGTTAACTGTGTATATCCTTGTCAGTCATGGCAATGTCTGTACTTTAGCTGTGACCACACCCACCACATGATGAACATAGCTTTACACACTGCAGACAAGATTTGACTTCTGAAAATACATCATAAAATATTTTGTAAAATAATCTGATGACTTTTCACTGTTTTGACACATGGAAGTGAAATTCTTTAAAGTCAATTTTCAGTAACAAATTAGTAACAATTTAAATTAGTGGAATAAATTTCAATTGCTGCTCATCCTATTTGCAGTTTTTTTCAGGTAAACTCTATATATTGTTATCATGGTTCAGAAGTCCCAAAGACTTGTTTTTCCCACACATTTTTCCAATTTTTGACAATCACTGGGGCACATTCAACTGTACAGATGCATAAATCAAACTACAGCTGCACAAAACACTTGAAAGAAGTCCAGCTTGGTTCCAGCTAGATTTAATTAGAATTGTAAAATAAATTAGAATTGACAATTTGACCCTGGTGTAGCTTGAGTTGTCCAACAAAAATATAACAACAAAAAACAAAATAAGTGTGATGCTGACGAAACAAAAGTAACATTCTGTATAAGCTTTTTCAGTTGCTGTAAGATGTTCTCAAGTATAATGTTTTAACAAAGATATCACTAGATTTTTTTTTCATATGTTGTACATTAATTACATTCAAACAATGTTTGTGCATCAGTATCAGTGTTTTCTGAATTTCACCTTTCTGTTCTACTCACATACAGTATTATTTATGATATATTGTTAATTGAAGACAAAAAAAAAGATATGTTAACCATTAACTTCTTTACCAAGGTGCTGGCAGCCTGCAGCATCAAAATAATGGGAGGCAGTGAGACTGTCAGTGGAGACAAGGATGGGGTCCACGCCACAGCAATACATGTTCCCATTGGCTGGCATAGGAAATTGGAAGGAGGACAGGTGATTTATGTCAGGTATGGAGATTCAAGCACACAGACTTGCTGCTGATATTTATTAATATTTTTGGAACAATTTAAAATATTTCTCAGTAAATGTGTACTTTGAGCTAAGCTTGATGTCTAATAGCATTACAAAATTGGCATTGGCAAAAATAAGAACTGACTTTTCCAACTTAATATTGCACCCTATATGATTCATTTTTCTTTTATTTGTTGTTGTCAGGCTTTCATCCTCATTTTCACATCTTTGATTTATTGCAGGTATTATTCAGTTGCACTTGGACTGTTGAGTCATGCAAAAACGAATAAAAAGATAAATATAACAGAAATTAGCATAGTAAAATAAAAAGAGTAAAGCCAAATTCATACTGCACAAAAGGCCATTGGAAATGGGTGTGTTTTTAAGAGATTTTAAAACAAGAATTTAGGATGTCTGTCTGATATTTAACGGTAACTTGTTTCACAGTTTATGGGCCACAATTGAAAAAGCCTGATCTCATCTGAGCTTCGGCCCTGATTATGGTTGTATATTTTTTAAATGGTGATTTGTAACTTGGTTAAATTGAGGTGAAACGACGTGAAAATTTTAATACAACTATTTTTTTTTTATAGATTTTATGTCATTCTACAGACATCTGTGTAAACTTAAATAATTGTATAAGCAGCATTTAATCTGATTATGTTTCCATATTTTTCTAAAGTCCATGAACCTATACTGGGCAAGAGAATTGCAGTGTGAAAATTGCCAAAAATGCATATGAGTAGATAACAGAAAGCAGAAGATAGCAATCAGAGACTACATAGTCTGTTTTTTAATTGAAGCAGTGCAGTAAGTTTAATGTGCCAATGCTTTTCTATCACCTCAGATATTATGTTAGTTTAGTAAAATCTATTGTTGCTATCCTTTTTGTCTGATGATGCGCTTTATGAATGATGGAACTTTAGATGCAGTATTAATGAAATCACATTGACTATTTGGTTTAATAAGTTATTCCTTTAAATCAGCATTTCAAACTATTTTCATGCAAGTAAATTGTTTTTATTGTTTCTAATTCAGTAACCAATGGAAACACAATACACTTATGTGGAAACTTGTAGATGCCTAGTGACGCTTCAGTCTGCTTTTTGATCATTAATTTCCTTGCTCTCTCCCTGTAGTCCCAGTGGCACTGCCCTGTCCACACTGGATGAGGTCAAGGCCTACCTGTCGACTGATGGTACCTGCAAATGTGGTCTGGAGTGCCCACTCATCATTCATAAGGTAAAACATTTACGCTGATCAGATTAAAACCACTGATCTAATTTAGATTAATGCTCTTAAAAATATAAATACATTTTAAACTGATTTGCCTTTAACCTGCGAGTGTGTATACAAGAGCATATAATACCTGCACTGGTGTCCTCAGCTTGAATTAAATTATTATTTTTTTAATCCTCTTTTGAATTATGCAGGTTTTCAACTTCAGTGTGGATGTGAAGGTGGAACAGCACAGCCAGCCATTAGGTAAAGCAGAGCAGGACATGACCAAACTTTGCAATCACCGTAGGAAAGTGGTGGCGATGGCCACTCTGTGTCGCAGCATGCAGTCCTCACAACTTCCATTTGCCAACCAAACCCATCATCCAGGTAAACTTTACAGAGACACTCTTCAATACCCTGCTGATTAATGCCATGATACTGTATTGTTCCAAATATTAGACAGTATTTTTTGCTGTAAACACATCTGGAAAAAATGGGTTTGTCTTCTATTTGAGTTCTAAACTTTTATGTGTCGATAATGAGTTTGACGACTCAGAGCTGATGCTCTTTAAAGGGATATTCCACCAGAAAGGGATTTTTTTGTCTATTGCCATATTATCATAGTTAGATAATGAGTATGATAATGAGTTTGACAAGTGGGTTTGATAAGTGGGCAAAAACAATTTGTAAACAGCCCAGCCGTTTTTCTGATTCGGCAGTACTCCTTTAGCATTAGCTTAGCTGTGAGCCTCTGCTGAATGGCGCAAGAACATGACGCAGCGGTCCCAAAGACACCTACTTCCGTAAACACGTATCCAAACGTTGTTTGCAAACCTCACAGATGATGAAAAAAAATACAAAGTCGGGAGCTGCACAGAGATTATCTTCAAAAAACATTACAGGGTTTAGCCTAGTAGCCAGTATTTGTATTTACGGACGTAGGTGTCTTTGGGGCCGCTGCGTCATGTCCTTGCCTCGTTCAGCAGAGGCTTACAGCTGTTCTTTGTCATAAAGTAGTCCCCAGTCTAAAATAGTACCTGTAATCCCTTCGTTTTACTTTTTATTTTCACTTGCAGTTGATATGTTTATTGAGGTCACTAGCCAGAATTAGTATCATTAGTATCACTACTTAGTGAGTTTTAAGGACTTTTTTCCCTTCACAATGCTAGTTGTTACCATTCACTTACAGTGTTTTACGCTAAGGTAAAGCTAAAGTAGTACTGCCGGATCATGAAAATGGCTGTGCTGTTTGCAAATTGTTTTTGCCCACTTATCTAACTATGAGGAATATGGCAATAGACAAAAAAAAATCACTTTCTAGTGGAGTATCACTTTAAAGATTGATCCCAGGGACAGTAAATACAACAAGAAGAGTAAGGGGCCCAAGTTGGAACCTTGGGGAACACCAGAGGTGAGGAGTGATGTAGATGAGGAGAATCTCCCATCAGTCAATTAGGACTTAAGTCATTGAATAGCTGTGCCTGTGATGCTTACACAGTGCTGTAAGTCTGAGAGCAGAATCACATGATCTACAGTGTCAAACTCAGCAGTCGGGTCAAGAAGCACGAGGAGAGAAGGGATGCCAGAGTCCACTGTAAGAAGAATGTCATCTATAACTCACAGGAGTGCTGTTTCTTTACTATGGTGTGATTTGAAGCTGGATTGAAACTTTTCATTGCATTTTTCACTTTTCATAGGTTATTAAATCAACAAATTGAAGGAAGTTTGTCATTTATTTAGAAGTTTTAGGTTAGGCAGGGTTTGTTTAAGCATCAAACATCAAATGTCTAAAGACGTTTTCTGACCTTTGCACAGTAAATGTCTTAAAATCCTCAGAGCAGTTCCTTTTATGAATGTAGAAAAAATATATATAAAATCAGAGTTGTGTTTATGTTTGTCTCCTCACTTCTAGATGTGATTTTTGATCGAAAAAAAGAACCCATGGAGCGTAAAGAAGAGGACCATGGAATTCATTGTCCTAAACTCCATCCAGTCCCACCCCGAGTGCACAACAACCTCCACTCAAACCCCTGTTCCAGCCCCAAATCCTCACACCAGTTTGTTTTTCCTTACAATGGTTCCTCTCCTATCGTTCACACAGGCTCAAACTGTCACCATCCCCTAGATGCTTTAAGAAGACTTCACCATCCTCCTCTCCCAGCTTCCCCCACTTCTTCCCCCAGCTCTTCATTCTCAGCTCCCAACACAGCCCAAAGGTCACACCACAACACCACCCTCCTCAACACCAACCAAGGTCAAAGAACACCCAAAACCCCGGAAACTCCTAGCTCTCCTCGGCTAGGACCTCTGTCATCACCTCCTCCTTCCCCCATTACTCCTACTGGAGTATTAAGAGGAACACAAGCTCATACTAACCATCCCCATTCTCCTCTTTCTCCTTCTTTCTCCCCCTCTGTCCATAACATGTGTGTGTCTTCTCATCAGCGGTCTCGTCACCCATCAGCCTCTCCTTCTTCTCTGTCTGAGCAAGGAGGAGGCTCAGTGGCAGAAGGAGGAGGACTGATGGGAAGTAACTTGCTTAAGAGAAGAAGGTCTACTTCTTCCTCTCCACACTCCCCAGTCTCTGGTGGCTCCCCTAATCCCAGCCCCCACTTCCCCAAGTACAAGCTGGAAGACATCTTGGAGCAGTTTAAGAACTCAGGCAACAGCAGCACTAATAATCACCACCTCCCAAACCCTGCTCATTCCTCCTTACTGACCAACCAAAGCAGTAGTCACACTCACGCTATCTCCTCAAAGTCCTCAAAGGGCACCACGAGTCCATCTGCAAGTGTAGGACCACCAAGTTTTGGGTTGAACTCTGCAGGGACCTCTAGTTTACCTCTGGGGCCATTGCTGAACCACCACTTTGGCCATCAGGGCAAGCTCCCACATCCAGTTTCTTTCCCTGCTAGTAGCCTGCTCTCTGCAGCTGCCAAAGCTCAGCTGGCTAACCAGATAACCCAGGGCCAGAGTTCAAATGTGGCTAACAACCCAGGAAATTTACCTTCTCTGGACATCTTGAAAGAGGCACAACAGCAACAAAAGGTAACAAACAGCACTTTACACAACAGCATCACTTCCTCCTCCATTGCTTCTGCTAGGCTTCCCCATCCCTCCCTTGCAGCAGCCTCTGCTGTTCTCTTTCCTCCTTCACACACTCTGGCCCAGTCCCTGGTTTCCTCCTCGCCCCACCTGCCCCTCACAGTTGAACGCAATGCATCGCACAGGAAGAGACAACGGCGATCTCCCACAGTCCTTAGCATGCTAAGAGACACCCAACCGCTGGCTAACGGACTACGGAAGACTCCCCCAGAAGAAGCTGTTTCTGCTGCAGTTATCAACCTTTCCTCCTCCTCTTCTCCCGTTTCCTCCTCTTACTCTACCTCAGCTGTTCAGAACCAGAATGCTGTCACATTAGAAAACCATCATCAAAATCTCCCCGGGCAGATCCTCAGACTCTCTGCTCCTCGACCGACAGCACACCCTTCCAGACCTCCTCGGCCAAATGAGGCTCTGGATTTTACCACAGGCCTGACATCCACACCTCTTGGCTTGGATGCTCCAACTCAGCCTCTGTCTGCTCTGCTACACCTGCTCAGTGTGCAGAATGCACAAGCCGCTGCATCTAACTCTGCCTTAGCTCAGTCTAGAACTATGTTTGTTGAAGGAGGTGGGCTCACTAATAAACAGAGTCCCACACGGTCACCGTCTTCTCCGATTCCTAGTTCTAATGTCAGCCACCTACAAACTCAGTCCCCGTGCCGAACATATAACACTAATCCTCTATCCTTGGTGCAACAGTCACTTTCTTCCTCTCCAACTTCCTCTCATTTCACGACATTACAAACTCTTCCACAGTCTACAAAATCAAGTCCTTCATGTTTGCTAACGTCTAAGTCAAGTCTACCTTTTGGGAACAACAACAGCCCCTCTCAACAGACATCACCATCTCCTGTAGACAAGGAGCAACCAACTCATAATTGTATTCCTACAATAGACTCTGTATCACAGGTGTCTTTACAAGTAGCCCCACAGCAAGGAGCTGTGTCACTGGAGAGCAGTAGCACATCTTCATCAGTGGACCTGAGTCATTCTCAAGGCAGTGATCCTGTAGGGACACCCTCTTCTCCAAAGCCTCTTGATCTTAGTAACAATGTGCTGACACTTCTTGGAGCATCATCCACTGTGACACAAGGAGGAGGCAGTTCCTCCCACCATGTCGCTAATGTTGAGCCATCTTCCCCAGCAAGTCGTACCACAGGTAAGCATAGTTTTTGTTCTAAAGTGGATTTTTAGAATATCAACTACATTAACTGTATTTTGAAATGACTTCATGTTTAGTACTTTTACATGTACGTAAGACATGTTACATGCTAATCCTACAATTGAATGTGTAATTGAATCAACACAACTTGTTTTATGTTCAAAATGTTGCAATTCAACATGACTTTTCTAAAATATGTATTAATTCATATCCTTCCCACAGCGCCAGAGAAATCTGAACATTTAGACCCAAAGACTTCCACATTGTCTCGCCCCCCATCAGCTACTAGTCCTGGATTCACCATCTCCACACACCCAGAGGAGAACCACAGTCCTCCTAACTCCTCAACAGTAGGCGAGTCAGCTGCTCCCTTACCTCTGGCCGAAGCCTTTCCCTTCATGAACCAAGAGCAGCTGCTTCAGCTGTTGTCATCCACAGGAGGCCTGCCATCTCTCTTGGACCCCACAGTGCTGGCTTCATTGCCCCTAGGGGGGCTGTGGTTGGGAGGGCAGCATGCACAGATCCTCCCTACCTCTGATGCACCTCAACCACCACAGGATATTTCAGACCAGGACCAATCGGATCAGCCACATTTACTGATACAAGACACACAGCTACAAAATCAAGACCAACAACAGAAGCAACAACAGATTAACAACACTCTGTTTCCCTTGTTGCCCTTGCTGAGTGGTGCACATGGGGAGATGCCCCTCAACCTCCTGGGTTTGCTAAACCCACTCCCAGCTTCAACTTCTTGTGCAGGGCAGGAATCTGATTTAACAGAAAAGTCAAATCTTCAAGCACTGCTTATGGCTTCAGTGCTAGTTGGGCAACAGCAGGCCTCTTTGTTACCTCTGTCAGCACTGGGTCAGTTGAGCCAGTTCAGCTTGGAAGTTCCTATCCAGCAGTCACAACAGATCCCTACCATGTTAGAGAACCTCACCCTCGATAAGACCTCTGGTCTCCTGGATCCTTCCAGCTTCACAGGCTCAGGGCTCTTGGAGATCACCCAGGGCCTTCTTCCCATCACTGCTGGAGCAGAGAACCCTATCCAAGCCCTACAGTCTCTGCTCCTTTCTGCTACTCTTCCTCCTCCCCCTGCAGCCTTCCTGCCCCTCAGCCCCGCCTTGCTCACGGCTGCCCTGAGCTCTGCTGAGCTTCACCCTCCTCCCAACACCCAGTTAGCTCCTGCACAGCAAACCCAACATACCCAACCTCAGGTAGGCTCCCTGTCCTGTACCTCTTTCCTCTGAGCTCATCAAATGTCCTTAGAAAATGTTTTAATTCTGTTAACTGCTCCATTGATTCCCCTGTGTTACTTGCTCAGTGGATTTAAAAAAAAAAATTGATTTGTGTGTGTGTTTTTTTTAGTGCTGGGCCGATAACGCCGTTAACGCGAAACTGTTATCGCGCGATAAAAAAAATAACACCGTTAATCTAAATTGGGTCGCTGGGTCTAGGAGATGTACAGGCATTACCAAATGGCAGACTCCGATCCTGGCCCGGATCTTTCCGGAGTCCGGACCTGCAGCAGGACCCGCTCCCCCGGTCTAGCTGAAGGAGGCGCGGCTCCTGTCTCCCGAACGCTCGCTTCACCTGGAGCGGCTCCCGGATCCGACCCGATCCTTCACCTGGACTGGGAGCCGCAGCTCCAGGTGAAGCGCGCGTTCAGGAGACGTGAGGCGTGTCTCCTTCACCGGGAGCCGGTTCCGGTCCAGGATTTTCACCTGGACCCAAGGAGGTGAAAGAGGCGCGTCCGGGAGCCGCGCGCCCGTGCCAACCTCGGCATACGCTCCCTCCTCCTGAACCGGACCGTGTGGTTCGGACTTGATCCAGGTTGGAGTAGACGCAGCAGAGCGCTGACCGAGTCACAAACCCGTGGCAATAACTTGATAGAGTTCCCGCAGAACTCCGACCAAGTCATCAACCAGGTCTGGACTGTCTGTCTGGTTCCAGGTGTTTCCTGGTGAACCGACGTGTTATTTGGGCCGACAGCCTCAGCTGTGCACGCGCCTCTCGTTAAAGTGAATGTGGCAGCGCGTGCTGCGTTTCTCAGCATAACTGACAGCTGAACATTCAACAAATCAAACAACATCAACACTAAAACACACTGATCTGTCAGTGACTTTATCAGAGGGTTGTCTTTAGTTTTCAGACTCGTTAATGTTTAAATCCCCTAAAGTGGTTTTATTTAACAAAAACATGATGAAACATCCCTATAGGGTAATGTGAAATAAACAGTAGAGAAATGAAGTCATTTTAAGGCAAATTTAATCCATTACAGATGAACTGGATGCTACAATCATTTTTTGACAGCTAAAAAAAATCAGCTTGAAGTTATTTAATGTAAAAAAGAGAGTTGATGCTTTAATCAGGTGACCTGTAAACTAAATGTAATCCTTTACTGTCAGGAGATGAGAAGGTTTCTACAGTAAAACTATTAAAACAGAGTGAGCCTCAGAAAACAGCTGTAAAGTTAAAGGAAACAGACCTCTGATTACAGATCAATGTGTTTTAGTGTTAAAATGTTTCATCCTGATAACTTGATCAACCATCAGACTGTTGTTAAAATGAGCTCAAAGCTCATCTGGTCTGGAGGTTCTGGTTTGTGACTCAGGTCTGGGTTTCTGAGGGAAGTTCTGACAGGTTTAGTATTTCTTGTTAGGTTAGTAACAGCTGATCCAAACAGTGGATCAGCTGTTACTAACCTTAAACTCTAGACTTGAAGTATCACGACTCTTCAGCCTCATGAACACACATACCGGTATTATGAACCCTTTGGCAGAATTCAAATGAGCCATTTTAATCTAGATTAATTTCAAAATTAATCTAGATTTAAAAAATTAATCTATGCCCACCTCTAGTTTTTTTTTTTTTGTCTTATACTACTTTTAAACCAACCTTGGACAATTTTGTTTTTGTTATATAATATTTTGTTGTGAATCAAAATGTTCCAGCATAAATTTCAACGCTTCACTTTTTACTGTGTACAAATGTGTTCAAATGAACATATTTATAAGAAGTGTTCATATTTTCTTGTTAATTTAAACTGAATTAAGCTAGTCTTTCACTGAGGAACCTGAACTAAGTGCAGCTCCCTCAGGCGACGACGAACAATGCTGTTTTTAGGAGTGAACAGCTTCTGTAAGCTCATAGGCATTAAGGACAAACTATTTGCTTGTCACACAGATTTGAGTCTCCAGTATTTCTCCTTAAGGTTAGAACTTATCAATAACTGGTCCCAACAAAGTGTGGGGACCAATTATTTATCAATTAATATTTCTCCCTCTTGCTTTAAACTTGACTAAAAATTAAGGCCTCAATTTTTACAGTTGTGGAAGCAAAGCTTCTCATTGTCATGCCAGGTTCAACATGTGCGCTGCAGGAATGTGCTCCAGCCACAGACTGCATTCAGATAACTGCAGAAAGGAAGACAGGATGGAGGAAAAGCTTTGAGACATTCTGAATAATCCTTGTCTGAATAATTAGTGTAAACACTGACAAAGTCACACTCCATTCCAGATGTTGTCTCTTAGATATGTGAATTTTGTTTTGTGAGCTGTTTTCAAAGAAATTATGATTTTATTAGGGGTTGATTGCTGTTGTAAAAAAGTGATTGTGATCTACGAACACCTACTTGTTTTAAAGACTTTGCTCATGAAAAAATAATATATGAACATGAACTAAATGTTTATATTTTTTGAGCAATTTATGAATGTGAGTTTATTTGTAATCGTTTGAACTGAACTTTAAGTTAGTTTTTGTACAATGTGAACTTGCACAGCTTTTGTTCATATAGACTATAAATATGCAAACACAGCTGTATTAACCCCACCTTATTACATCAGTTTGTAGCAAAGAACAACTACGTCAGGGTATCAGCACAACAAATTTTCATCTTTTCCCTTTAGGGGTTGCCACAGTCAGCAGAGCAATCAACAAATAATAAGTATCAACAGTTACATAAGACTAAAATAAAATTACTGCCATCATTATTATAATACCAGTAGCTTGTTTTTTAACTATCAAACTGTCCTTATTTTGGGGCCTATTGAGCTTTTTTTAAAAATCATTTGGGGACAATTTTACCCCTTAAGACGGTGCGAAGGTCAAACAAACAACAGTCTGCAGAGCAATGAAGCTTCACAAGTCTTTCAATAAGATTTTTGAAAACATTGAAATAGCCAACTGAACAATTTTTACAGCTATATTCTTTAAAGAATATATCTAATATTTATTATTTTAGTGATATGGATAATCAGGTTTTTTTACCCTACTTATTCAGGTAAGAATCTTTTTCAAGGGAGACCTGGAGGCAGGTGGGGGTTCAGTATCTTGCCCTAGCTTGTGGTGGGGTTTGAGCCCTGGTCTCCCACACGGTGTACGGCAGGGGTGGGGAATCCTGGTCCTCGAGGGCCACAGTCCTGCACATTTTAGTGGTTTCTTCTCTTCAACTCACCTGATCTAAATTAGTGGGTGTTAGAGCTTTTTGGTTGCCACTTAGGAGGTAATTCAACATTTAAATCAGGTGTGTTGAAGAGAGGACACCTCTAAAACATGCAGGACTGTGGCCCTTGAGGACCAGGATTCCCACCCCTGGTGTACGGCCTCGCTTCCCCTAACCCAAGGTCACACCTCAATTCGGAAACAGTTGGAATATTTTATGTAATTACACTTAGTGATTACATCATTGTCAGTTTTATATGTGTTTAAAATATGTAGAGATTAAAGTTATCTTCTTCTGTCTTTATTTGTCCTTTTATTTATTTATCTCTTTAAAATTTTAAGTTTGCTGCAACTTTAAAAACATGACCTAATCTCTCTCACACTCTCATTCTTCAGGTACCTACTGATGCTGGTGTAGACACTCTCATCCCCGTATCTCTCCAAGGCAAGGACAACCCCATCCTCCAGCAGTTACTGCCCACATTACTCAACCCATCAATATTAGGTTAGTTAGTGGCAACACTTTATTAAGCCTTTATTAATTTAAGAAAATGTAAAGTTCTAAAGCAAAAGGTGAAAGAGAAGAGTGAATTTACTGTGTTTATTTGTAGGAGACATTCCTGGCATCGCAGGTCTCCATAACATGGCAGGGATTGGAGCAGGTTCCATTCTTCTATCGCCAGTACAAGCTTCAGCTTTAGGAATGCTGCAAGGCCCTGATGGAGCCATCAACTTACTCAACAACATACAGGTAAGAATTTAATCAGATAAAGCTCCTAATAAATTATGTTTCCATACTCTACTGTTTTTTTTTTTTTTTTCTTTCAAACCAACCCTGCTGGTGTTGCAACATTGCTCACTTGAAGTGAACTTTGCTTAAGTTTTGTTTTTGTTAACTTAAAGCAGCCTTCAATGAATAGCTTCAGTAGATGGAGCCACTTTTAAATATTAAAATGATAAAGTAGTAAATTATATCTGCTGTCGTAGACTGAAAAAGTAAGAAGTGGAGAAGTAGGCTTCACTTCTGGAACGAAAAGACATTTCTGAGTTGCTTAAATCTGAATCAACTGGAGGTGACAGATTGATAATAATGTGACTGCAGAGATCTATATTTTTTTTAAAAATCTATAATTTATTACTAATGACAAAATTAAATATAGAACACATAGCATGATAAAAAATCATTTTAGGCTTTTGTATGTTAAAAACATTGAGGCTTGATTGATTGATTGGTTTGTTTGTTTTCTTTAGCTGAACCTTGCTCCTCCCTCAAATGAAGACAAACCAGCTTCTTTGCAGGAAACCCCAAGCCCTGCACCACAGGAAGATATACCAGCAAATGACATTTCTCCTGAAGAAGTACCAAGTCCTGTTCCAGCTCTAGCTTCTCCTCCTGCCCAACAGTCCACCCCACCCACAAACAGAGGATCTGAGGGCAGGTCTGTCATTGATCCCTACACTTCTTTTATGGACACTATTTATACCTCTTTCCTTCAAGTCAGTGCTAAAGAGCAGGAAGATGGGGCCCAGCTGAGGCCGTCTGACCCTACTTCACCCTTCTGTGCCTTACCTCCGGTTTCTTTTCCTCTGGAGCACCATACCCCATCCACCACTGTCCCAACTTTGCCCCAGGCAAGTGCCCCAGTCTCCCTCAGCCCACGCCGAGCTTGTTCACTTCGCAACCCAGACTTATCACGACTCAGCCTGGAAGCAGCAGTGCATTCCCCAGCTCAGGGGACTCCCAAACCAACAGATGGGCCTACTTCACCCTTACAAAGGAAACCAGTTATAGAGGGACTCACTGACTTAGAACCTCCTTTGCCACCCATCTATTTGGAGGAGGCTAAGACAGACTGTTCTGCTCCTACTGCAGCTGTGTGCCCCTTTCTGGAGACAGGGGTGGATAGGCAGGGACAGCTTCCTCATGCAGGATACCTCAGTCCCAGGGATGGATGCAGTGGAAGGTCGAATGAAGAGACAACAGAGGCATTGCTGCACACTGGGCAGGAAATGGTGAGTGACTCATACTTCTGTTTTAGGAAATTACATTTTCTTTGAAAAAGGGGGTGGGGTTTAATCAGCAAGCTCTTAAATATATTAAGAGCTGCAGTTAACTCGAGTAGCTAGTAGTAGTCACTGAAAGATAAATTCAGCACAATGCTCTTGTTGTAATTACTGGTTCTACTCCATAAGGATCAAGCAGGAACAGCAGGTGGAGCCAGAAGAGGAAGGAAAAGAAAACAAACGTAAGTTGCTCCATTAACAGTGGATTTCTCCGACATGCTTCAGATATCCTGAAACAAATGTCCTGTAAAAATTATTTGCCTGATAAGATTTTCATTTATAATGTTTGCAAGCAGCTGAGATTAATTTAATATTGATTACTAATTTGTTTCTTGTTCTTTTTAGGCTACAGAATGTGTTAGAAGACTTCAGAGACATGGATGCTACAGCACTAGAGGAAACCAAGGCTACAGTAAGACCAAGATTCCCCTCTCTGTAATACATAGATCTGTTGTTTTTATCATTGGCAGCAATAGTTGTTTATCATTTTGTAGCATCCCTGAACCTGTTTTCATTTGCGTTTGTTTATACAGATTCAATGTAACATGAATTTAAGCTTCAGAAATCTAAAAACTTTGTTTGGTGTGACTTTATGTCGAGGTGATTTCAAAAATACTGCCAGGAACTATAATCTGTCCTGGACATTGGCTCAGGGGAACTTTTTGAAGAACTACCATTGTATTGTACAGTCTAGACCCAATGGCTTTTAGGAAAGTGCCTTCTAAAGCCATAAAATCAATATAGTACACATAAATGCCATTAAAATCAGAACCAGCTGTTTGAGTTGGTTTTATGAAATCACACCCTCAAATTTTGTACTCCTTTTACAATCCCATTCAGTAAAAACAGAGTCTTGGAATATGTTTTTAAAGTTTTTTTTAGCCAGAGTGGTGAAGTCACTTTACATCTGTGGTGTAAAGAAATGAACCTTGCATGACTTTTGATTCCTCTCCTCGTTCTAGGCAGCACTCCTGAAGCCTGAGAGGTCCGTACGTGGCAGGCGGAGACGAGGAACCAGGTCTCAAAGGCAGTGACTGGTGGAAGAGTCGTTCACCAATGAAAGGTGACCAGATGCCTCTCTAAACCCCATCCATCTCTCCGCCCTCATCACTACTGTTTTAGACCTTTAAAGGAAATCAACTGCACTAATATGATGCTGTTGTGTCGGCCATTACTGTGGCAACCACTATTTAAAAAAAAAAAAAAGCATAGGAGAAAGATATAGTCAGATAAATTTATTTTTTAAAAGTGAAGAAATGAGATTTTGTGGATACTTTTTCACTAGACTTTCTTTTAGGTTATAAAATGATATCTGGACATTGTGATCAAACATCTTTCAATTAGGTTGGTGTTAGAATTGTATCAATGAAAAACATAACAAACAAGTACTGTTTTCTTCTCATCAATGTGTTACTATGAGTCAGGATAAAGCCCGTTTACTTGAACGATGCTCTCTGTTGAAAGTGTGTTTGAACATGTGTGGATTACTGTGTCCTTTTGTGTGTTTGTGTGTTGGACATCAGTGCTATTTCTGAGCCCCTACTGTCTGACTTCTGTCAAACGTCTGTTTGTCTCAGTAAAGGAAAACCCGTCTTTCTTCGCTGTTGTATTTTGGAAACAGTGGTTGTATTTCAGAGAGACATTTTTAAAGGATTTTAGGAAGTGCTAAAAGACGGTATGAGAATAAGATGAGATTTGTTTTCCTTAAGGTGTAAAATGACCTCAAAATGGGATGAGTTGAGGAAAATGTCTTGATCGTACTTTCAGGTTTTTTTGGCGATTTACACCAACCACTGATCACACAATAACATTATTTTGTATTGAATATGAATAATTGTAAAATTATTAGCCAATAGAAAACAAATTAACATTGTCTTGTACAACCTTTGAATTCATCTTATGAAATACCAGGTTCTCCCAATATTTTTCATCCTAAATGACTGAATTTCTGGTGTTTGAAATTTCATAACGTATCAGGAACATCCAGTTCCTAGTTACATTTTACATTCAGTCTTATTAGTCTTTGTAAAGGATTACATGTAGCATTAGAGTGATATTTTGAATACGACCCACCCCGTTCACTCATCCTCCAGCCACATATAAAAGTCAAAGGGGTTGATTTATGAATCTGAACGTTTGCACAAAACTTGAGTTTATAGGAAGTACTGTATGTCCTTTTGATTGGTGAAGTGATTTGCAGGGATTCTTACACACAGAGGGACGAGGTCTTATGTGTATTTGTTGAATCCGTGTGTTACTGTGGACTTGGAGTGATGTCCTCCCTGCGTTTCCTCATATCACTTGAGCTGTCGTCCTTTTCCCTCCTCTTCTTCCTCACTGCCCTCCCCCACATGTTCTGGCATCTCTAGCTGTATTTAAAATAACAACAAATAAAGAAAACTGAAAAGGAAAGCAGATTATGCAATTTCTATACTTGGAAATGTGTATATATGTACAGTTAATGTGTTTGATTTTATATTGTCACAGCGAGACAAAAGAAAACAATTGTGAATTTTTCTTGGAATTGTAATTATTTTTCTCATTCTACCCCTTTGCTTTCAATACTTATGTTTAAAAAAGATTAAATTGTGGACTGTAGCGTTCTTTTATATGGGAGTCATTTTTTATTTAATATTAAACTATTTACACAAAATGGACCTTGTGTTTTCTGTAATTCATGATTTACAAAGGTCTCTTGCAGGTTTTATTTAGTCTTTGGCTGATATTCACACATTTTCAGTCCTCGTACCTGACCATGAGTAACGCAAACTTATGGAGGACAAATGAAGAATTATAAACAATCTAAAGCAGATTAACGGTATTTATGAAAACTTTTGAAGTTTTTTTGTATTTTTAATCAAACCTTTAAATGTGTCTTTATGACAGGCTGCTACTAAAGTTCTTTTTAAAAAAAAATTTGCACTAAGTTGTGAGTTGACTCCAGTCCATCCCATGAGTTTAGGAAACTTTTTATTCCTACATGACATAAGTCAGAATTAAGTGGCTTAACAAAATAACATTCATTTGAGGCACTGAACTGAAAATGAGTGGGGAAAAAAACAACCAATCGTAAAAAAGGAGATCATAAAAAGTTTGGCTCCTTTGAAGCATATAAACAAGATGACTTAAAACTTCAGACACAGCACATTCACAGTAAATATTAAAATATTCAAATTTTCCTGCATCATTCTTTTAAATTCATTTAATATCCACTGCCTTATAGGAAGCTCACAATTTCAGTTCAGTCAGTCAGTGTGTAGTTCTGATGAATGAATTGACTTTATGCAGTTCGGGATGTGACGTTACAATGAGCTCAGGTCTCTAATGATGTTGATGGTGATGCTGAGGCTGTGGGTACCACTTTAAAGAAGCGGATGCAGACCACGCCCTTCCGCGAGCCACCGACAGAGGGCGCAGTTTCAACCCGAGCAGGCCGATCAGCAGCAGCTTTGCCTCACTGCCCTTCTTCCAGCAGCATCTCACCTTCAACCGGCCACACGAACCTCCGCCGACGCCCCTGACGGAGAACAGCGAAAACACCGCAAACAGACAGCGCCCAAAAACACATCTAGTGAGAGCCACCGACATCAGAGCCGGCGTATTTAATTATGTAGGAGCTTGTTTCGGGATTTGACATCTTATCGCCTGCTCGCATCACTGCGACACAGAAAGCCCATCCAGCGTTTCATCTCAGCAGCTCATCGGGGCGAAACCTCTCCACCCTCCTCAAGACCAAATCGAGCGCGTCTTTTTTTATTTGTGACGGTCAGATCGGGCCTCGCCAGGTCTCCTCCAGCCTCAGCAGCATCTCTACAGAAAGCATCATCAGCATCATCCCTGAATCTGCGCCATGGCCGATACCCCAGCGGAGTGCAACATAAAAGTGCTGTGTCGCTTCCGTCCTCTGAACCAGTCGGAGGTTTTACGCGGAGACCAGTTTTTACCCAAATTTCAAGGAGACGACACCGTCATCGTCGGGGTGAGTGAATGGAGGCGCTTTGTTGTGCAGGCCGGGCCCGGGCCCTCCATCAGTAAATCATCTGTTTGGGTTGTGAGGGGAATACGCTGAATGATGTGGCGCAAATGTTGTCTATTCATGTTATGATGTGAAAATGCGCACAATGGCCTTCTGCGTCAGCTGACGAATATATATTATGGTCTACACAAGGTTTAACCAGCCCAACGCTGTCATTTCTAAAAGTATGGATCACACTACACATCTTATATGAGTAATCTCAATATAAACACACACACATCCTAAACACGGAGCCTTATTTCTTTCATTCTGGTTGTTAAATTAGCTTCACGATATAAATAGGAGAATGATGTCTTTTTATTGCAAGCTGCACCTATTACTCAGCAAATTAACACATGAAAACAAACCGATGCTATAACTCTGGTGTGCTGAAGTTTGGAGAAGAGGGCTGATTTTATAGTTTAGAACATTTCTGTTTGTAATGAATCACATCAGTGAGTGTGTGAGCCAGAATTTATGGTGTAATAAGATCATTTCATTCTGAATTTATAAAAATGAAATTAAAACACTTCATTATTTCACATAATATTTTGGGACTCAATTAAGAGCATTGTCCCCAAAATCTGGGGGGGGGGGATGTCAATACTGAAACAATTTCTAATAAATGAGCTTTAAATTAATGTTAGTATTTGTATGAAACCCAAAAATGGATTGTTAAAATGCCCGATACATGTAAGTGTTTCTAAAATAGAAAACTTTATGTTCATTTTTCTATGGATCACATTCTCAAATAAAACAAATCCAAATCTAATCAATGCAAATAGCAAAATAATAATAAATAAGCAAGCCGTATGGCTGGTTGATCATCACTTTGCCTCCAAAGCAGGCTGCGGGAACATGAACAGTTGTTAGAATTAGAAAATAAATTTGTGAATATCAGACTTTTCACCTACAGATTAAAGCAATTTCTGTCTTAAGTTTGAAACTGCTTTGAAAATGCAATACAACAGAGTGCATAAGGACTGGTTAGTTTAGAGTTAGTCTATTGACTGCTAAATGTACAGAGGGAGGAATCATGATGTCATCGATAACACAAACATGTGATCCTGACCTTCTCTTTTATAGCAACGTTCTGGACAGCATTCAGAAACTCTTCTCTCTAATTGCTTAAAAGAAGATCAATAATCAGTCAGAGGGCTCGTGCATTACTTCCTGACCTGGTTTCTATTGTCTCCACCTCTGCCATCTTTAGGAGTTTACTTTATTTTCGGTATTGTGGTGTTTTCCTCACTCCATTTTTTTGTTACTTCTCGTTTCCTTTTCACGTTACGCCTCTCCTTCCTTGTTGCTGACTGTCTCCCTGTTGTAAATCACTCTGACATGAGGGTGGTGTGCAGATGAGTCAATTTGCTAATGACATTTAATACAGCTCATTTTCTGGGAGCTGACGTTACTGTGTTGCGTGTTGGCCTCTATATGTCCTCTGGGGGTTACAGTGACATGTGGCCTCAGAGGGGTCGATTTTTGCTTTAGGAAGAACTGATTAGTTTGATTTGAGTTAAAGGAAATACTCATCTGAATGTAGAGCTCAATTACTAATCAGAGTTAGTCCAATAAAAATTATATGAAGTACTGATGTTGTAAGTAATTAGAGAAATAATTTCAGAGCCAATAATAAATTCATAGTGATTTTTTTAGTTAGGTTTTACAAGAATATTTAGCCTTGTTTAAAGGTTCAAAATACTTTTTTGCAGGTGGTTTTACCCTTTTGTGTAGAAAAACCACTGCGTTAAAAACACTTCTGTGAAAGTTTCAATTTTTTAACAGTTTTTGTTCGTTACAGTATTTAAAGTCATGAGCTGCTTCTCATTATGTTAATCATGCTGAAACCATGGTAATAGTTTGGCTTCATGCATTTTGGTGTCAGCTTTTTAGGATAGTATTGACAAAATCATGAATAATCACATAAAAAAATACAGAAAATAAAACCTGTTATGGAATCTACAGCTGGAGTCGTTCACACCAGTCAGTTTATAGCACCGCACTGGATTCAAAGCATTAATGAAAGAGCCTTCAAAGGTTTCCCTCGTTGGGTGTAAAGCGAGTCATAGAAATAAAGCACTTTATTAAACTTGAACAGGTATCAGAGGAGGGCAGTTCCCATGAAACATACTCACTTCTGATTGGCTTTAACACACATACACACTTCATCATTTTCTTTCATGTTAGTGTTTTCTGTGTTTCATATACTCACTAAAGCACCGTTGGACATCTAGTCTTCTATCTCCGATTCCTGAGGATTATTTCACACCAATGCAGCAAGCCTCCCAAATTCCAACAGGAAGAACATTTGCTGTGATCTTTCATTAGAACTTTGTGGGATTTTACTGAATTGAGTAATGCCTAGGTTAGGTTTTGTCGCAGTGTATTTGGATTTCTTGTGTTTTAATTTGAGTTAAAACAGTTTAGTTTTTTCAGTTGAGGCCTTGTCCATATAAAAAACACATATTTTTACTTTTTTTTGTAAAAAATATTGTCATAAATATGTTCTTTATTAACAAAAACATAAAATGACCCAAAATGCTGTAGTAACTACATTAGGCCTGTATGTGGCACTGTAACACTGCAATGAAAACATACCAAGACGTTATGCCTGACCCCTTAAGGGTCATAGGTTAGGTTAGAGGTGGGACTATGACATCATCCCTTTTAAAGGGCTATGTTTTAGCTCTTTACACAACAAAGAAAGGGTGGAGAGAGATTTCTTCACTCCAGAAAAATGTAATTTGGGGTCTTTCATATTTTTTGTTTTCATGTTGACACAAGATTAAAAAGTCTTCTGTATACTCACTAAACATCACTGCCATGGCACCTGGGTTTAGCTTCTTTATTGTAAATACAACCTCCTCAATCGGCCCTGATTCCAAGTCCCTGCACACACCTGGCTTTCATTAGTAATCAGCACACCTGCTTTTACTTATTAATCACCTTTTGCAAAAAAAAAGCTATTTTCCCTCAGTTTATTATCAGATTCACTTAAGTCCTCTTGTTTTTGTCCTAAAATGTATGCTCAAGTTTTGATTCAGAGCCAGCCTGCTCACTGTCATTTGAAGGTTTAGACATTAATTTATTGCCACTATTACCGTATTTATAAACAGAAACGTATGGGTCAACAAAGAAGAGCCATTCGCATCTGTAAATGGCTTAAAATAAATATATCTGAGTACATGTCATATAGAAGGTATCTATATTATCTATGCAACATTAAATGTTTCTTCATTTAAAAGGAAATGCCATGGTTTTAAAACGACTAAATGAGTGCAGGATGAATCATTCATTTTAGAGGATCAGTTGTTTGATGAAGTCAATGATTACATCACCGCTAACGTCATGTCCCAAATGTTACACTGATGACCAGCTGTGAGAAAAGACACGTGTAATTAATTTAAAACATTTGATAAACATTAAACTAACTTTGATTTCTGAAATAAATGTTTTATCAGATATTTGTTAAAATTGTCATTTTAACAGTTTTTTTCCTTTTCTTTAATGGTGACAGGGGAAGCCGTACGCTTTTGATCGAGTGTTTCCAACCAACACCACCCAGGAGCAGGTTTACAACACCTGCGCCAAGCAGATTGTGAAAGGTCTGCTCAAACACAAACATTTTTAAAGTTTATTGGAAAGTATATGTCGTTTTTGTAAAAATTGCTGGGTTTTTTTGTCTCTCACAGATGTGCTCAGTGGATACAATGGCACCATCTTTGCATACGGACAAACCGCCTCTGGGAAGACTCACACCATGGAGGTGCGACTTGTAACGCAAAGAAACAAAAATCAGGGCTTCTTGGGATTTTATTTAAACAAGTTTTGCTAAATTATTCCTTAAAATTAGTTTGATTAAAATGATCACTTAAGCTGATGGAAGTGGGATGAAGGTGTGCACAGAAAGAATCTAGACTTCTCTCTGACAGTGGCTTTTAATTTTTTATAATAAAGTTTAAATCGGGACAGCCTTTTTTATGTCACACCTCATTTTTACTACATCATGTAAATTTGTTACAGGGAAAACTCCACGACCCTCACCAGATGGGCATCATTCCCCGCATTGCTGAGGATATTTTCAACCACATCTTTGCCATGGATGAAAACCTTGAATTCCACATTAAGGTGCCATATTTGATGATGTTTTATACCGTTTATATTTCAGAAATGGGAATTTTTCTTTTTTATCCTAATTCCATATCTGCAGATGAAAAAACAAAGTAAAGAAAACCCTTATTGTATATTAAGACAGAATTAATTTAATTCTCTTTCTGATCCTTGTCCTCTTTTTCTTCAACAGGTTTCCTACTTTGAAATCTACATGGACAAAATCCGTGATCTCCTGGACGGTTAGTGCATGTGACAAGCATTAAATCACATTTTTCTTTATGCAAATTAGCTTTTGGCCTCGTTCTCATGTCAAACAAAAATGATTCTAGGATGAAAAAAACATTTTCTGTGTTTCAGTGACAAAAACCAACTTGTCTGTGCACGAGGATAAGAACAGGGTTCCGTTTGTGAAGGTTGGTGATGGAACTGATTTATTTGTTGTTGTTTTGGATGAACTGCGGGCTGCATCTTGTCAGTGATATTATATCGGACTCATATTTTCCTCTCTTCTCCTCAGGGATGCACCGAGCGCTTCGTCTCCAGCCCTGATGAAGTTATGGATGTGATCGATGAGGGCAAATCTAACCGCCATGTTGCTGTGACCAGTGAGTTTGTGTGCTGATGTGTGGATTGTGTGATCGTCGGAGAGAAAAATCAGATTATGCATAAATAACTAATCTCAAAATAAAAATTCTTCCAGTGTGACATGTTACATTTCCACCTTTTTGAGAATCAAGAGTTTAAATCTTCCAACAGTCATGCAATCGTCCTGCACATTTTCATTACAAATTGTCTTAATCATGTCTCATTTTACCCTCAGTTTGGTCTCCAATCCTTCTCAAAGTTGTCTCACATTTTTCACAATTTCTGACTCGCTCAACTGAGAAGGGTCCCAGGCAGGTTCTAGATTCCTCTGCCGTTATTATGAGAGTCACTTGCATGTTCTGAAATTCTGTGACACGAGCACGGCCATGCAACTCTCAGAAGGAAATTTGAGAACCTTTGCAAATATTTTAAGGCATTTTGGAGATTCCCTCAGGTATGCTGTTTGCAGTATGAATCCCACAGTTGCAGCCTAGTGAGATACTTCGTTTGTCTTTAAAGGCTTCAATAATACAGCTTTACAGATAATTATTTTATAATAAAAATAATGTGATAATCATATTAATAAAGTATTGTATTATATATAGCAAAAGTTTACATCTCTTTACATCTTATGTTCATATCTATAAATATTTGTCACGCCTTGTTTAAGCAACAGGTTTTATAATAACAATAAAAGTAAAGCGTATCCTCTGAGAACTGTTCCATTCTCAACAAGTATAAATATATTCATTTAGTTCTGTGGCTTGTTTATGAGCCTTGTGCCAACACACAGCGATAAAATCAAAGGCAGACTGAAAGTGAAAAAGAGAAGGACCAGATGAGCTTTGGGATCCAGCGCTAGTCGTAAATCTCAGCCCATAAAGGAACCTCTTTTCTTTAGAGTTCCTCTGCTCTGTGTTTACTCGTCTCCTCTCCTTAGTGTTTTTGGTTTGGGCTTTTTTTTGTTTCAGAATGATTGATTTTCAGTCTCTGTAGCTGTCAGGAAAGTTCCACCTCTGAAGCTTTTTGAATTGAAATCTAGGATGATAAATAGAACTGTCTGAAAAGGAGCTGCCTGAGCGACCCACAGTACAGTAAGAAGTATTCACCTCCGTGGATGTTTTCTCCTTTTCTTGCTTTTAGAAATCAGTCATGATAAGTCCTGCGAAAAGTCATTAATATAAAACTAAAATAACTGATCACCTATTTGTCTACTCCAGCTGAATGTTTAGAGTCCTTTATGCAAACATCTCTGCAAACAATCATTTCATTTTTGAGTTTCATCATATTTAATTATGCTTAAATCTGTAAAAGCTTTACACTGAATGAAAACAACAACATATTGTCCATGCTAACCTGACACAAATACACTTTAAAAGAGGATTTAGACATTTCTGCTCAAATTTGTTTACACTTATGCAAAACACATTAAAAGTGACAGTGTTTAAACAACTGACACTTCATCCCAGAAAACTGCAAACATCCAGGCCGTGTTGGATCGGATCTGCTGAGAGCTGCATTCCTGAGCAGCACGGCTCTGTGTTTCCATCCAGTCAATACCTGCTGACTCACGGTGCTGCAGAGTGGTGTGCTGATAGCAGGCTAATGGAGCCACATTGTGCAGACGCTGAGCCGATGCCCTCTGATACCATAGAAACCTGAACTGAAAGTTCAGGTCTCATTAGGAGATCAATTTAGCAGAGTGCTGCTTCTTATCCACGTGCTGCAAAAGTGGCGTGTCGTTTTGATTAATTGTTTTGTTTAAATTGCAGAACATTTCAAATGACTAAACTTTAATTAGTACCTCATTGCATTAGGCTGCAGCACCTTGTGATTCTAAACAGGTTGATGCACATATTCCTTCATGTAAAACAGGAAAAATGTGTCATGTTTTATATATGTATCTAATGAATTGACCAACAGATACAGATTTGTGTGTGAAAGGTAAAATAGAACACTTCCTGTTATTATTTACCTCTTGAGGTTTGGGTTAATCCTGTCTTATTCTGACATACTGAAATCTCTGAACAAACTGTCAGCAGAAATGTTAGAGTTCAGCAGGACTATGAACCCATATTCTCTTTTACTGTACAGATATTTACAGCTTTTTATAATATTTTATAATATAGCTGTGCAGGTGTTACTGATTACATTTACTTAACTGAAAATTTCAAAATTTTGTCTCAATGTAAAGTGCAAACCAGACTGTATAATTTAATCATCCACAATGGCCTGTTGTGTTTTCTTCGTGTCTGTGCAGACATGAACGAGCACAGCTCTCGCAGCCACAGCATCTTCCTGATCAACATCAAGCAGGAGCACGTGGAGACGGAGCAGAAACTGTGTGGGAAACTCTACCTGGTAGATCTGGCTGGCAGCGAGAAGGTAGGAGACACTCAGAGAGGAGACAGTTCAGCTGTGAGGTTGTAATTATTAAACTGTGCATTTACTGCAGGTCAGTAAGACTGGAGCTGCAGGTTCTGTTCTGGATGAGGCTAAAAACATCAACAAGTCTCTGTCTGCTCTGGGAAATGTCATCTCTGCCCTGGCTGAGGGGACGGTGCGTCTGTGGTTTTATTCCTAATTTGTTTGCTGATGTTGTTGTTTATTTTATTTCAAAAAAGGAACAGGAAAAGTGAAGTTAATGATTTTACAGTTGGTTCATGTTTGACAAAATGCTTAAATCGTACTGGAAGCTCAGATATTCAGCCTTTAAAGGATTATTTTTATTGTAAGATTTGGGGAATTAAAGTAAATTAAATATGTTTAGATTTCCATTTGTACAGTTAGATTTACCCATTTATTTTACCTCCATGCTCACTCATAACCCTCTGTTTCATTGTACCATGTTCATGTACTGTAGATAAACTTGTTATGAGACTTCCAGAAGGCTGCTGTTTGTTTCTTATTCAGTTCTTTTCATCTCAAAAGAATAGACATACCAGAACCAGAACTACAACACAATAAATCATCACTTCTGTTCCAGGCTTTGTTAAGACTCCAGAACATTTGGTGAAAAAAAGAGGACAAAAGTCTAAAGAAAATTCAGGCGACGAATGGAAAATATTCTGAATAAATCTTGGTTTTTTTGCATGATTTTTATCTTTTTCCCTCAATTTTTCCTCCCTGATCTTCCATCTCCTGCAGAAAAGTCACGTTCCGTACCGTGACAGCAAAATGACCCGCATCCTGCAGGACTCGCTCGGTGGGAACTGCCGCACGACGATGTTCATCTGCTGCTCGCCGTCTGGCTACAACGAAGGAGAGACCAAGTCTACTCTGATGTTTGGACAGCGGTATGGACGTGGTCTATTAAACGTTGCGTTTGAAATATGCTAATGCGTAGTCATAATATAAATTTAAAGCATTGTGATACAGCCATCTAGCCATGTTTTTTCTAATAAAATGAACAGATTAGATGCAGGAAAAAAAAAGACATTTATTTTTAATTGAGACCATATCAGTTAATGTGCGAACAAGGACTGAATGCATTGTTTGAATCTCATTAAAAATGCATAAAATATCCTTATATATCACTAGAGAAGCCAGAAAATATGTTTTGTTTTTTGTTTTATTTTTTTTTTGATTCAGGACAACAAACTTTTGAGGCTGATCTAAAAATGAAAATGTTTTATAACACCGCTCTCCTCACCACGCATTTTATCCATTTTCTTTTCTTTTTGGAAAGTTGTGACCGTCATTTTCAGACACAGTATTTCTAATAAAGACCATTTTCTTTGTGTCATTTCTTACTTTGATGTCATCTATTAGAATTATGAAACAACAAGCCGCAAAAGCAATTCTTATTTTTGCTCACATCCATTTTCTGTCACAGCGCCAAGACCATCAGGAATACGGCCTCCATCAACCTGGAGCTGACAGCAGAGCAGTGGAAGAGGAAGTACGAGAAGGAGAAGGAGAAGAACAAGACCATGAAGGAAACCATTCAGAAGCTGGAGACTGAGCTCAACCGCTGGAGAAATGGTAAGATTTAAGGGTTTTTTTTGTCTTCCAACTGAACCTCTTGTTCAGACTTCACAGAAAACTGAATACTCTCTTGTTCCTTCAATAACACCTCCTCCTAAACGGTTCACCCCTCAGGAGAGGATGTGCCTAAGACTGAGCAGACCACACCTGACATGGTGACTCATTTTGAGTCTGTAGAGGAGCGTCCCATTCTGGACAACGACACTTCCTCCATTGTGGTCCGCATTTCAGAAGAAGAGCGTCAGAAGTACGAGGAGGAGATCCGCAAGCTGTACAAGCAGCTGGATGACAAGGTGCAAACACACAAAACCACTAAAGCTTTACTGCATAAAATAAGGAGGATTTAAATAGTCCTCATGTCCCTGTTTTATGTATTTAAATAAACATTTGTAACAAGAAACTGATCATAGGCTTAATACATTCATACATAAACATAAAAGGTTTTATTATAACATTGTTTATGCAGGATGATGAGATCAACCTGCAGTGTCAGCTGGTGGAGAAACTGAAGCAGCAGATGTTGGACCAGGATGAGGTGTGAAAACACAAAAACACACATCCTCATCCACAATGTGTTTAGCTAGCAACAGTGTCCCCTAAATGTTTAAAGTTTAAAAACGTTTCCTGTTTTCTTCTCTTTTTGTTCCCCTTCTCCCTGCAGCTCCTGGCCTCCTCCAGAGGAGACGGAGACAAGGTCCAGGCTGAGCTCGGCAGGCTCCAGGTGGAGAGTGACTGCGCCAAGGCTGAGGTGAAGGAGGTGCTTCAGGCTCTGGAGGAACTGGCCATCAACTATGACCAGAAGAGCCAGGAGGTGGAGGAGAAGGGTCTGCAGAACCAGCTGCTGGCCGACCAGCTGGCCCAGAAAATGGTATTAACATCTGAAGAGCAATGCTGTTTGGTAAACTGAATCAGACAGGGGAAGAAACAGATGGAACTTATTGTTTTTTATACCACAGAGACAAAAACCTGTCGTAGCTGCAGAGTTTCCATTAGTGGAGACAACCTCAGGAATTAGTTCAAATTTAAATGCTAGTTAAATACTTTAAATACTATACTTACAGATTGGTTTTTCCTGCTTTAGGTATTAATTTTGTACTTCTATTTGTTTGTTCATAAAGATGTGAGTTTCTGATTTTTTTAAACCTTTTAAAACCAGATACATGAAATAATGTTAAGAAGATTCTCATTATTTAAAGTAATCAATTTATTAGGCAATAGTTGCTATTTTATTAATATAGCCATACATTTTATTTGATTATGTAATATATTGCAACTTATTAATGAAAATAAAATTGGCATTTGCCACTGGCAGTACTTAAAGGCTCCACTGGGCGGCAATATGTATTTGTAGGGTTTAAAACAGCAGGTTTTTGAAGAAAGTACAAATCCTGTTAAAGTGGTAGAGGATATAGAAATATCAAAAAATATACTTTTTATAAAGTTAAACGTGGTGTCATATATAAATTTGGTACCCCCTTTTATTAATTTGTGTAAAATTTTTTTTAATAAATCTAATGTTTATCCATCCGTCCATCCATCTATTTTCTGAAACTGCTTCATCCTCCACAGAGGGTCGTCGGGAGATGGTGTCTATATTAACCAGTTTAGCAAATATTACCGGTATATAGTCTTTAACAATCCTGCAAAATAAAAAATGTTTGTATAAATATTCACCTCAGTCTGACTTGCTGGATATTTTCCTTATATAGTTAAAACTTTTAATTTATTTTATTTAGTCGTTATTCCTAAATAATGTCCAATTCCATAAATCAACTTTGCTATGTGTTCTAATTCAGGAAACAAATGAAATATTTTCTTATCTTCTTGAAAATCTGGGTGCTGCTCCTCAGAGACTTCTTTCTCTTTGTTTGACAGGCGAGTCTGATGGAGCTGGAGGCAGAGCTGTCTCGTATGCAGGAAGTGAGCGGTCAGCAGAGGAAACGCATTGCTGATGTCCTGAACGGACTCATGAGGGACCTCAGCGAGTTCAGCACCATCGTGGGGAATGGGGAGATAAAGCTGGTGAGCAGGAGAACCTGGAGGAAATCAGAGCTGACACTTGATTTTGTTTGGTTGTCGTTTGTTTTGGTTTGCTTCACTTGGCTCGTGTGCTGAGATTAGGTAAGGTAATATGATTTTTGTTTTCCTCTTCACAGCCGGTGGAGATCAGTGGTGCGATTGAGGAGGAGTTCACCGTCGCTCGTCTCTACATCAGTAAGATCAAATCGGAGGTGAAGAGCATGGTGAAGCGCTGCCGCCAGCTGGAGAACATGCAGCTGGAGTGCCACCGCAAGATGGAGGAGACCGGGAGGGAGCTGTCCTCCTGCCACCTCCTCATCTCTCAGGTATGGGGGTGTAGGTACTGATGGAGGAAAGAAGCTATGTGGGGAAAAATTACATGTGGCTCTTTCTGTTTGTGCAGCATGAAGCCAAGATCCGTTCTCTGACGGAGTATACGCAGAGCGTGGAGCAGAAGAAGAGGCAGCTGGAGGAGAGTCACGACTCCCTGAGCGAAGAGCTGGCCAAGCTGCAAGACCAAGGTGACATAAAAACACAGAAATAAAGAGGGAACCATTCAAACTGCTGTGCAGTTTTTCACTGAAAGTTCATTTCCTTCTGCCAGATAACTCCCTGCTGGAGGAGAAGGATGGAGAGAAGGGTGAGCTTGAGGATGGAAGTATGAAGGTGAGACGATTCTGCTTTGTATCCTGTCACTTCATATTAGTAAATCTGTTCAGATCTAAGGTTTTTGGTTGTTTCTTGCTTTTCCTTTACCTTCTTTATTGTTTCTGCCTAAATGAGACCTGCAGTCACTGTAGCTGTAAATAACTTCACCAAACTGAATCTGATCTGTTGTTTTATTCATTTATTATTTAGGTTTTTAATGCCTAGACAGGATGAAATGTGTGGTGCATTTTCCTCTTTAAAGTTTCTCTATCTGTCAGCATGTTTTAAGACATTTGCCCTCTCCTCTTCCAGAAAGCTCTTCGTCAGCAGGCCGAGTCTCACCGCGGTCTCCATCACAAGCAGCTTGCCCGCCTGCGGGATGAGATCAACGAGAAGCAGAGGATCATCGATGAGCTCACTGAGTCTGTCATCATCTTTGTTTGTCTCATTACTCACAGATTCCATAAATTAGATATTTTCTTGGTTTTAGTTTTCTGTTACATTTATAGTTATATATAAACTGGTACATTCATCATTCTTCCTCCCTCTTTATGTCTAATTAAATGTGTTGTCACTTCATACCTGCAGTCGTAACTCCAAGCTGGAGCTGGAGCTGGCTCAGGTACGTTCTGACTTTGAACGCCTGAAGAGTCAGGACAACACGAAGAGCGAGCGCCTAGAGGAGCTCTCGTGAGTCCTTTCCTTCATATTATACCCCTGAAACAAAATTCTGAACATTAGGTTAATTTTATTTTATAGATAAGGGGTAGTTTTTGTACACAAATGCAATAATATTTTCTACACAGACATAATAACCTTTTGCGTTTGTTAGATTCCTGCATGAGCGCCATGAGCAGACCAAACAGGACTTGAAGGGTCTGGAGGAGACTGTTGTGAGTTAAACAGACACGAATGTGCTCCCGACTCGTCACATCCTCCAGGGTTCACCTCTATTTTCCATCTGTTTGTCTTTCAGGCCCGCGAACTCCAGACCCTCCACAACCTGCGCAAGCTGTTCGTTCAAGACCTCACGTCGCGGGTTAAAAAAGTGAGACTGAAAGTTATGAGCTGAATATTCCCGTTGGAACTAAATATGAATACATCTTCTTGATCTTGTGTTTGCTTTTTGTTTTGTTATAATTTCCTCAGAGTTCCGAAATGGAACCTGATGATAGCGGGGGGTCTTGCACCCAGAAGCAGAAGATTTCCTTTCTTGAGAATAACCTGGACCAACTTACAAAGGTTCACAAACAGGTGAGAAGCCCACAGAAATGAAAGTGATCATACAGTATATACACCAGTAATATGTCTGCAGACTGGAATTTAGACAAAGTTATTCCCATGCCCTATTATTGAAGATAAAATAGTTTTTGTGCCTAATTAGCAAATTCAGCTATTTCCATTTTGGAAAGTGATTTAAATGTATGGTTTTGTGGTTTTTTTTTTAATCATTTACTTTAGATGTGAAGAATGTCTACATATATCATTTTTATCTCTTGGGTATGTTTTCCTCTTTTTCCTCCAGCTGGTTCGTGACAATGCAGATCTGCGTTGTGAGCTTCCAAAGCTGGAGAAACGTCTTCGGTCTACTGCTGAGAGAGTTAAGGCCCTGGAGACTGCACTGAGGGACGCCAAAGAGGGTGCCATGATGGACCGCCGCCGCTACCAGCAGGAGGTGGATCGCATCAAGGATGCCATGAGGGCAAAGAATGCTCTGAGGCGCCCTCATGCAGCACAAATCGGTATGGTGCTGAATCATTTGTGCTATAACATTATAACCATTTACAGTTTGATTTGAAATGAAACACTTTTCTTTCTTTTTCTGAAACTTCAGCAACAAAAACCTAGTTTTATTAGAGTTTAGTTTAAATATGTTTATCATCCTGACAGCCAAACCTGTGAGACCAAAGCAGCTTCCTGTTTGCTCCCCTACGAATCCATTCTACACCTACATCCGTGCCACTGAATACGCCAACGCCTACAGCAACGCCCTCTTCCAGAGCAACGGGACACAGAAGAGCCCCTCCAGCGTCAGCAGCAATCCCAACTCCGTCCAGAGTAACGCGTGAGTCAGAACTCTCCTCCAGCTTTTTTGCACAGTAATAAATTCTGTTATTTTATACTGTTTAGGCTGTTTGTGTTGTGGGAAAGGTCATTCATGCATCAGATTTTTAAAATTCTATCATTATGCTTCCCTGCATTGGATGCAGGGTTTCCACAGCACTGGGCTACAGAGCAGGGAGGTATAACGGGGACATACTGGAGTCCTACCCGCTCAACATCGACAATGGTAAATAAAGAAACACCTAAAGAAGACTAAACTCTTAGGAGATCTTTGAAACTCTTGTTTTGTCTCCAACAGGTAACAACATCAGTGGAACCAGAGACATAAATGATAACAGGTGAGGATGTTTTAAAGAGCAAATAGAGAAAATAAATAAATACACTAAAGTGAAATAATCTGCTTTTAGTGGTTTTATTTCTGTTAAATGTTTAGTTCAGTTTGTTGGTTTAGCTGCAGTTCATTGGACTGTAATGACATGAATATGTATAAAAAGGTGAGTACACATATCAGTACACATATCAGTACACAGATCACATGTTTTTGTGTTTGCATTAACAGGAGCGACATTCATTGTGGCAGCGAGGTGGATGATTCAAACAGACACTACATCATTCAGCAGGAGACTGCTGCAAGTTAATGTGAAGGTTATTATTCATCCCTATGACTTAACCCCTTAATGGATATAATTGATAACTATTCATCAAAATTCCCATACATAAGATTTCTCTTATTTTATGTTTCCCCCCTTCAATAAAAGTTCAATGCATGCCTCAGTAAGATATAAGGACTAAAACTGACTCTACCAAGTGGCCGACCCCCCAATTAAAGGGTCAAAAACACAACTAAATACTTAATCTCACTCTCATTTTAATTAAACAAATCAATAAATCAAAAGTTGGATTCTTAACCAGGAGGAGATCCCTTAAAAGAAGTTTGAAACTGATAATTAGTGAAAATATCTTGTAAACCTGACAGGAAATGACAAAGACGTTCAATAAAACCACTTAAAAAGTATTTGCATTCAAAGAGATTAAACAGTAAACTGCAGACTGAAGCCAAATAAATGTCCTCCGCATCTCAGCCAAAGATATGCACTAAACAGTTTTCATGAGTTTTTGTTTAGTTTGTCCCCTCTGTGTTACCGTAGGAACAATGTGACGTCTGAAGGACCGAACTGTATTACCACTAGAGACAGGAAAATAACACAAAAATTGAAACCAAAGTAATACGAGCTCCCCCTAGTGGTATATTTGGACTTTTTACATATTTTATAACTGATTTACAGGGATTCTTCAGTAGGAGGACCTGTGGTGTGTTTAGATAAGTCTTTAGGTCCAATGTGATAAAAAAAAAAAAAAAACATCAGTTCACGTCTCAGGATTGTACAGATAAAAACCAGACATTTAAATGTTTCTGTCTGATAATAGTTCATGACAGAACAAGAATTCAACACATAGATTCACGTGGCACCTAAAGCGCTTCACAGAAGATCCACATTACAAACAATTTAGACTTTCTGTTTGCATGTTCATCAAATACCGGTAACTAATGATCTTTGCTGATAAATATATATTTTAATATATTTACCTATTTATTTTTTTCATACCTTGACATAGTTAACGCTGTACATCGTGTAGCTGCAGGGTTTAAACTGAGAATCTGATCTGGTGATCTGATGTAGTCTTCTGACTTTTAAAACTACAAACTTGGTGCCACCATTAAAGTCATTTTTAAAAATTGTGTTTCAGGCTTTCACTTCTGTTTTTGACTGATTTTTTCTTGTCTCTTTGCAGAACTTGACCAAACACTGTCCCCTTCTAAGGACCCTCCCTCTCCTTGTTGCATGCAGCCCCCCTGCCCCCTTCATCACTGATGAATTTAAAGATGAAGATCTGTAGCCCTGTAGTCTTCTCATTAGGTGAATTCCCCGCCGTTGCTATGTTCAGCACTCTCACCTTTAGTTTTGGGGTTCAGTCCCATTCAGTTCAGTCTCTCCCCCACTAAATATCAACTAAATTTGCATATTGATCTCTCGACCAATCATTAGGTCACCAGATATGACTGATTACCCCCTGAGGTGGCTGAACTGAAATGGGGCTGACCCCATTCCTGATCGCTCCATACTCACACATTGTAAATATCAGCGCTGTACACTCCATAGGTTTTTTGACCAGCAACTGTTTGTCCGAATGCGCAGCTTCTCTTTATAACAGGCATCATGTGGGTGGCGCTCTGTAGGCAGTTGTGACGTTTTACTCTGTCATAAATAAGACGTGTACTCCCAGAGACGCCCCACACTCTTTGTGCATGTTGCTTTGTGGGTAATCTTTCAAATGTTTGCATGTGTCACAAGTTCGATCTGTAGCTGAAACGCTTTGAGGGATGTCTGATCGACTTGGACAGATGCCAGAAACAAACGCTGGTTTCCTTTGATGAAAACTTTAATTTGAGTACTTTATAGTTCCTGCTTTAAAATAATGAGTACAGATTTGTATGCTGGAGAATAAATCACAAAAAAGCAACAATATGCAGATATTTTAATGTAATTTAAATGAGAAATCCTTGTAAGTGATGGAAACCCAGAGACTTGCATTGTGTAGTTGCTTTGATTCTGTAATGTTGCAGCTGTATGATGCCATTGTACATTCCCTGCGTCGCACACACACCTTGCAATTCCTCTTTCTATCTAAGCCTTAACGTGAACTAATTTCTCACAATCAATTGAACTTGCTGTCCTTTGTAATTACTACCTCTAGAGCAGCTTGTTGGTAATAGATATCATCCTTTTAAGGGTTCCTGCAGAGAGTTGTAACTTTAGAATATCAGTACCTGTAAGTAGATTTAAATGCTTTAATCATAGCTGTAGTTATAGTCTCCTGCAAAAATTATTCACACACATTTTCATTCTCCGTCGTATCAGAGCTTGGCTTGAAAAGGTGCTTGCAAAAATGTCCCAAGGCAGAGACATGCATCTGTTCATGTTGTCATTTCAGGTCACAATTTTTTAAATTTATGTTTACATGTTTCTTTTCTGAACTTGTAGTCGAGAAGAGGTGACGTATTATTTTCAGGGGATTAAATCTTGAGTTCGGTGATATAAGTATGTGTGTGTGTGTTTGTGTGTATGTGTTCCCCAGCTGAGCAGTCACCAGTCTGGGACACTTTAAGGGACGTTTGTAACTCGTTGTCAGGTTGTGCTGTTATTTTTCTGTAAAAGTCCTGACCAGCCAATCAGGATAGAGAAAAGCAGCATTTCTTTTAAACGGTTGTGTGTGTGTGTGTGTGTGTGTTAGTCACTGACTCAAAGAGAAAGGGAAGCAAAACGAAGAGTTTATTTTAAGTCTTGTTGCTTTTAAATGTTCACTGTTAATCACAATTCATGCACATCTGACCTGAGTCACAATTTACACAATAAAATCCACATTTTTAGACTTGCAAACCCAACTATTACTGGTTAAGGTAAACGAACATCACTAATTATTCTGTTAAACATGATAGTGACAATTACAATCAGCATTGACAACCTGTGTTTTTTACCTTTAGTAAAAATTCTGACAAAAAAAATATGCAGTTAGAAATCATTTTTAAATGTCATTTGATTCCAGGAGTTGGTGTTTTTAATTGCGTTTCAAGTCGTTTAGCCAGACTCTTTCCTGTTTGTGAATTAGCCCATTAGGTGTGTGACCTCCTCCACTCATAGTTCATTACAGCACCGCTCCGCCTGATGCTCTAACTGGCATTAACAACATCTCAGGGCTTAACATTCACAATCACAGTACGTGTTTCCACCACTGTCTTCCTGCTACGCTATGTGATTGCTGATGAACAATCAGACTGATTTAGGAATTAACAAAATAATGAGATGATCAATATATTAGAGAAGACTTGTACATATTTATTTCCACTCTTATCACACCTCCTGCAGCACCTGGTCAGTCCCTATACTGCGTGAATCCAAATCTGATTAAAAAATGGTTGTGAGGTAGGAGGGAATGTGTTTCACCTGCTGTCTCTATTCATCATATCTGAAATACATGTGCTATATATTGTTAATCTTGTAAGTAAAATGGCGTGTCATGATACAGTAAGATGCACGCTAATGTTGTTCAGAGAAATGCTTCTTTATTTATTTCTGTAGCGCAGCGTCAGTATGATTATGTGAAGCGTCCCCCTGCAGAGTATCTGTAAATATAGATCCATCACTACGCTCCACTGTATGTGAACCTCTGTGTTGTAGTAAAAAAGTTCAATAAAATAATAAAAAATAGGTTTTGGTGTCGTGGGTGATTCTCTGAGTTGTCTGAGTTAATTATAATATGAAAGTGATATGAGGTGATGTGTCTCCATTTACTAAACTCTTCACTAAATATTTTATTCTGTTCAACTTAGACCTATTTTTATTGTTTATGGAGACTGTATTTAATGTAAATATGAATAAAAACAAACGAAAATTTCAACTTTTTTTATTTTCAACCTTAAAAAGCTTGCTCCAATCAGTAACATGTAATTGAATTAAGTTTATTCAAGTTAATTTATTACTTTTATTTAAAACAAACCTAATAAATTAACTTGGATAAACAGACATTTTAAAATATGTCTGTTTTTCAAAATGAGGTCTTAAATTTCTTACATAACAAACCTGCTGGAAATCTACGAACTTGAAAAAAATCCCTGAATAGACTAATGCACCTTTTAAATAAAATAAAAATACACGTTAATCTTCTAAAGTGGTGGTGTGGAGCGGTGGGGCATGTTACAAAAATTCACTAGGCATCCTGTTTATGGGCCATAAGGGTTACAGCTAATGGTTTAATCTTTAGTTTTTGTGTATTTTCTTGCAAAACATCAAACCTCACAAGTATTTTAAAGCAAGAACATTACTGGTCCAGTATATAAATATAACAAAAACTAATTATAATTTTACTAAAAGGTTTCATTTCAAGATGTTTAAAACAAACAATAAATCAGTTACTATTAATTAAATGTTTATAAAGTCATACTTTTTTTTTTCAAAAAGTGGAGATGAATGCTTCTGTCACTGTGACTCATGACCTAAACAGGAAATTGTTTGTTTGTTTTTAATTACCAGAAATAATAATAGTAACAAAAAATCAGGCTCACGGGTAAAAAAAAACCAGTAAAAACAGCAAGATTCAGAGATAGCAACCAGTGACCAGTCATTCATGGAAAGTCATGACATAATGATCTATTATGTCACTTAACAAACAACATCCTCATCATTATCCATCATTGTTACCGTTGTCATATTGATGTCTCTGTACAGACACAACCATCAAATGAATCCCAACACTGATTTAAAGTGAGACAAAGCAAAGTTTTCTCTGCGGAGGAACTTCCTTTTTGCCATCTTATAATAAACTGCTCTTCGTTCCCATGAGAAAGGAAGCTACAGAGTAAACAACAGAGGCATGTGAAATATCCTCTCCTCCTGTGTGTGAAAAAACACAAAATGTACTTTGAACAAACCTTAAACTCATTAGAAGTGATCAGAACTGGTGTAACATAACCTCCACTTTTATGTTCATCAAAAAGAGAATACGTATGGAGGCTCTCTGACATAAAAAAATTGTAAAAATATGCAGAAAGGGCAACTCCATTCCAAATATGGGCATAGAGGTGCAGAAATAAAGTGATGTCAAACATCTTAATGCAAAAGAGCAAACGATCCCATTTTAAAGGGTTTTACCATTGGAACAATTTTCATATAAACTTTAAAAAAGTACAAATAAAATAAAACAAAACATAAAGCAGTTAAAACTCTTAATTACTTAACAAAACCCATTACATTTATTTCCAATAAGATCTATCATCTTTGTGAATAATAATGCTCTGTTAGTGCACTGACGCAACTTTTTATTTACATAAAACTTCGTTTTTTTTAATCAGTTGATTTTGTTCATGGCAGCCTGTAATATTGACAGAGTCATAAAAAAACAAACTAAATCAGAGTTTTGTCGGGCTCTGCTTCCAAAAGTTAGCGCATCCCCGCTGCGCGCTCCCGCTTCCCTGTGGAATCGAAGCGACACCAGCGGCTCCAGAGGGACTGGGTCCTGCAGGAGGAGACGGGAGAACCCCTCAGTCCTCCGGCTGGGTCAGTCACAGCTTTTCCAGCCTGTGGAGTTTGTCGACGCTGCTGTTTCTCTAGAGGAGCGAGACGCAGGAAGGAGAAGATCCAACGAGTCATCTGTAAGAGAATATTTCCTATTTCAGCCAATTTAAACACAGTGAAGTTAAACTGATGCTGCAGGGAAGTTCTTTGTAAATTGTGACTTGTCGCATGATGGTGCAAGCTGAGTCAACAGTATTTAATAGTGAGTCACATTATGTTTAACGTTGGTTTAGCAGCTTTTAGGCTCTAATGTAAAAAGCCATCTGCAGAGGTTTTCAATGTGCTGCAAAATAAAGCATTCTGCACTTCCTGCTGCAGTGCTGTTGGTGGAAAAAATCTGGGTCTCCTATTAATCAGAAGGTTAAATTAACGGAGCTGCATGATGCACTTTTTTAAATGATTGTAACAAATGGAAGACATTCCAGTCTAGGACTCGGTGGAGTTCATTTAATTGCATCAAATCAAAAGGATTGGTGAACCCATGGGTATTTCTTTTCATCTGAAGCCAAGGAGACAGCGATAATCTTTTTGCTCTGCTCAGTCGGGTCAGTTACATAAAGTCAAGACTGATGGAGTGATGACACATGGATACACTCACACATACAGGACACTGGGGTTCACTGTGAGTCCTGTATCCAAACGACCAGGATCCATTCATTTCAGCTCCAAGGTTTCGCTTTTTTAATACAGAAAGCCACTGACCTACTCTTTATCACAGCCTCTGTAAAGTTTTTAAAATGTATACATTTTATATTTAATTAGTGTTATGAGAGGGTTTTTTTTTTTTTTTTGCTTAATTCAAGATTTGTACATCTTTAGGCTAATGTAAAATGACATCATTCCCATTTAATCAAAATTGATTCAACATTAAACCAAATAAAAGTTTGTTTTGCAAAAAACAAACAAACATTAAAATGGACACATTTTTTACTAAAAATTTTTTGTGGTAATTAGTTTAAAGAAGTTTTTTAATATAGAGTTTACTATAGAGAATAATAAGTAATTGTGGGAAAGTGGCACCATTGGTGTTATTTCAAGCAGATTTTTGATGTATGGTCCATGTGACCTGAGCACTGAGGCTTCATTCCTGAAGCCAGCTGTTACTGTCTGTCTGCGGCTGCGTCTTCAGCTCTTCGTCTTTGCTGTGTGGGCGAGGTTATAAATAAGAGGCTGGTGGCTTTTTGCGTGTGTGTTTTGTTTAACCAGCTGCTGGTGAGGATTGTTTGCCTCCACTTCAGTGCAGGTGGGCTCTGCAGCCTAGATGATGTCCTCTGGTTCTCCCACCTGGCTGTTACCTCAAGGAGTTGTGTTTGTTTCTTCAGTCACCTGTCTCCTGTGTGGGGTTTTGATGTGTGTGTGTGTGTGTGTTTTAATATTTAAAAGTAAAGGACAATAAGATCAATCACATGGGACTCAGGATTCTCTACTACATCAGTTTCCTAAAATACTAAAGATAAACAAAAGACATAAAGCTGAGGTATTTTAAACCCTTTTTTCTGAGGGCAGGCTGGATTCAGACTGAGAGAATATATACTAAGAATAAACAAAGTGGAGTTTAAGTTTAGAAACCTATATTTAAAGGGTTTCCTGCTTTTCTGATCTTTGAGCATCTCAGAAAATTTATACTCATCTAGTGTGTGAGTGGTGCAGCAGGCAGAGAGGAGCATGCTCTACCAGGCCAAACATGAAGACTGAGATGTCAATTTTGCCAAAAATTATATTCAGACTGAGTATTAAATGTGTTGAAACTACTTGGTAATTTTTGAAAACACACTGTTTGGAAGTGCCGCTGAATCTTCATGTTGACACAGGGGCTATTTTGATGCTTCAGATGTTGGTTTCTTTTGAAGTTGATGGTTCTGGAGCTTTTAGAAAACACGGCAAGGCTGGTGATTGTGTAAAAAGGCTTTTGGATCGTTCAGCTGACTATTCAACAGTCGATGATGAAATTAACTTTTCTTCGTTCTGTTTTAAAATGTGTAAAGAAAATGAAAACTGTTCAGTTAGTTGATAATTGTTATTACTTGTTTTCAAGGTAATGAAAAGTGAGTGAAAAAATATTTAAATTTCTTAATATTTTTAATTTTTTAAAGTTTATTATTTGTATGTGTATGTGGTTAAAATAAGTATTGAAGGTGTCACCAATTTTTAATGACATGACATTCTGATCAGATGGTGATAACAACCTGTCCATTCCACACATTCAAAGAAATCCACTCATTAAATTATGTTTAATAAAATGGAATAACCCTTGAAAAATGTCTTGAACACATGAAGACAAGAAGGTGCAAAAAGGCATGGAAAGTCATGACACCAGCTGGATTCAATCACTAATAAAAAGTAATCTTGCCACTTGGAGACCAATATCAGCTGCTTGGTCTCATTACCAAGGTGTCACACAAGAAACATCTCAGGATGGGTAGAACCAGAGTTCTCTCAAGACATTTTCAGTAGTTTTATGCATTGGTTACAGAAGAATTTCTAGACTACTCAAGGTTCCTACTAGGGTTATAATCTGGAGAAAGAGTATATATTATTGTAAACCAGCCACAGCCAAGTGCTCCATGCAAGATTTCAGACTCAGGAGAGAAAAGAATTATCAGAAGAACAAGGACCACTTTTAGCTTCCGGACCTGGAATTACCAGAAACCATTGTTTCAACGAAAACACTAAGTAACAATCAATGGCTCTGGCCTGTATGTATGTTCACCACGCAAGATTCCATTGTTGAAGAAAAGGCATATTTAAAGTTTGCTGACTAGCATTTATTGAACATTTGAATTTCTGCAATCCCATTTGATGAAGTGCAAACTCTAGAGAACTCAAAATTCCTGTTAATGCTTAAAGATCCAAAAATAATGCTGTTTTCAAATTCATCTGTTCCCTTGGAGAACATCATAAGAACTAGTCACCAGCTGGGATTAATGATGGGGAGCTTTCCTTCAAGGCTCTTGAAATTAAAATAAAGGGTGAAGCTCAGTTTCCTGGTTTATTTTCAGGGATTGGATGGCCAACATCTGATGATTTCATGTCAATAGCCTCTTTGGAAATGCATTTACTAAGAAGGATGTGTCCATAGGTACTTTTGTATGCATGTCTATACATTTGTATAACAATTTATTATATTTTAAGTTTTTTTCATTATTAGAGTTGTTTTCCTCTCACAATAATTTGCTGTCACTTCCTTTTCAGACAGGCTAAGAGCTCACTAGTGGAGGCTCATTCTATCACTGTATACAGAACAGGTGTGCATGCCACACTAAACAATGAGCTTGATGAAGACCCAGTGCTTTCACAACTCGTTGGTCTTACAGTTAATTTATATTCAGTGTGTAAAAGAAAGACATTTTAAATAGCTTTTTTCACTAAACCCATAGAGTACCTTTGATCTTTTCAGTTAACTTGCTTGTTGTGGATTTTTGTTCAGAGCAAGAAATCACATAAAACTACTTTAAAGTACAAATACTCATTTTTGTGAAAAAAGATCTGATTCAGGTTGGTATTTTATGATCACTAACTATGAAAATGTAAAGGGTGGTTGGTTTGACTGTTTAGTCGTACTACAGTTTATTATTTTTCAGTCTCAGAAATAATCAGTACTATGCACTGTGGTTGTAAGCTCCCTTTTTTCTTTATTTTTAAACTTTCTTTTTAGTTAAACTGCTTGCTTTGCCTCAGTTCCCATTGTTCCTTCACCCATCATGTTTCAGTTTTAAATGATATGTTTTAAAAAGAAAGAAGGTCCTGTCAGCCTCGCAGCTCATGGTGATTGATGGTGACTGGTGACCAGCAGGGTCAGCCCCAGACGAGGTTGTGGGGGGTCACACAGTCAGATGGAAGCTAAAATAGACACGCCTTTCCCCCCCGATGGGTCAATCCGTCCCTCTCAGCTCAAAGCTGTAAACTGTGCAGTTGTTTACTGAGTTTTTATGTAGCATAGCAGCTTTGATAATATCATTTATTATGTCCTGCAAAATATTTTATGAGACATGCTGATAGTATTTTAACTTTTAAAGCAAAATGTGGGCTATCTGTTAGCCCCAAGACTCTCTGCCTGTATGTTGGGGTTTTCTCCGGGGGACGAAAGGGCAGCTTCCCTACGCCTTCGGGTTGGGGAACGGGTCCTGACTGTTGTTTGTGCTTATGCTCCAAATAGCAGCTCAGAGTACCCACCCTTTTTGGAGTCCCTGCGACGAGTGCTGGATAGCGCTCCTACTGGGGACTCCATAGTCCTGCTGGGGGACTTCAACGCTCACGTGGGCAATGACAGCGTGACCTGGAGGGGCGTGATTGGGAGGAACGGCCCGCCCAATCTGAACTCGAGTGGTGTTCTGTTTTTGGACTTCTGTGCAAGTCGCAGTTTGGCCATAACGAACACCATGTTCGAACATAAGGATGCACACCGGTACACCTGGTACCAGGGCAGCCTAGGTTACAGGTCGATGATTGACTTTATAGTTGTATCATCTGACCTGAGACCGTATGTTTTGGACACTCGAGTAAAGAGAGGAGCGGAGCTGTCAACTGATCACCACCTGGTGGTGAGTTGGATCAGATGGCAGGGGAAGATGCTACGCAGACCTGGTAGACCCAAACGTATAGTGAGGGTCTGCTGGGAACGCCTGGCAGAAGAGCCTGTCAAGATGGTCTTCAACTCCCACCTCCGGCAGAGCTTCACCCGCGTCCCGAGAGCAGTGGGGGACATTGAGTCCGAATGGGCCTTGTTCCGCTCTGCGATTGTTGAGGCGGCTGTTGCTAGCTGTGGTCGCAAGGTAGCCGGTGCCAATCGTGGCGGTAACCCCCGTACCCGCTGGTGGACACCAGAGGTTAGGGGAGCCGTCAGGCTGAAGAAGGAGGCCTACAAGGCATGGCTAGTCTGTGGGTCTCCAGAGGCAGCTGATGGGTATCGGAGGGCCAAGCGGGGTGCAGCAGTGGCAGTTTCCGAGGCAAAATCTCGAGCGTGGGAGGAGTTCGGCGAGACCATGGACAAAGACTATCGGTCGGCTCCAAAAAGGTTTTGGCAAACCATCCGACGCCTCAGGGGAGGAAGGCGGCAACTCGCTCACACTGTTTACAGTGGGGACGGGGAGCTGCTGACGTCAACTGGGGCTATAGTCGGGCGGTGGAAGGAATACTTTGAGGAGCTCCTCAATCCCACCGACACGCATTCCTATGAGGAACCAGAGCTGGGAGACCTGGGGACGGACTGTCCAATCTCTGGGGCAGAAGTCGCTGAGGTAGTCAAACAACTACGCAGTGGCGGAGCCCCAGGGGTGGATGAGATCCGACCTGGGTATCTGAAAGCTATGGATGTTGTAGGACTGTCGTGGTTGACACGTCTCTGCAACATTGCATGGTCATCGGGGCAGTTCCTGTTGAGTGGCAGACCGGGGTGGTGGTTCCCATTTTTAAGAAGGGGGACCAGAGGGTGTGTTCCAACTATAGGGGGATCACACTCCTCAGCCTCCCTGGGAAGATCTACTCCAGGGTACTGGAGAGGAGGGTCCGGTCGATAGTTGAACCTCAGATAGAAGAGGAGCAATGTGGTTTTCGTCCTGGTCGTGGAACTGTGGACCAGCTCTTTACCCTCGCTAGGGTGATGGAGGGGTCATGGGAGTTTGCCCAACCAATCCACATGTGTTTTGTGGATTTGGAGAAGGCTTATGACCGTGTCCCCAGGGACACCCTGTGAGGGGGCGCTCCAGGAGTACGGGGTGGATGGTCTTTTGTTAAGGGCCATTCAGTCCCTGTACCAGAGGAGTGTGAGTCTGGTCCGCATAGCCGGCAGTAAGTCGGACCTGTTCCCAGTGAGGGTTGGACTCCGCCAGGGCTGCCCTTTGTCACCGGTCCTGTTCATAACCTTTATGGACAGGATTTCTAGGCGCAGCCGTGGTGTGGAGGGTGTTGAGTTTGGTGACAGGAGAATCTCGTCTCTGCTTTTTGCAGATGATGTGGTCCTCCTAGCTTCATCAGGCTCTGACCTACAGCTCTTGCTGGGGAGGTTCACAGCCGAGTGTGAAGCGGCTGGGATGAGGATCAGCACCTCCAAGTCTGAGGCCATGGTTCTCGGTCGGAAAAGGGTGGATTGCCAACTCCGGGTCGGGAGAGAGATCCTGCCTCAAGTGGAGGAGTTCAAGTATCTCGGGGTCTTGTTCACGAGTGAGGGAAGGAGGGAGCGGGAGATCGACAGGCGGATTGGGGCAGCGTCTGCAGTGATGCGGACGCTGAACCGGTCTGTTGTGGTGAAGAAGGAGCTGAGCCAGAAAGCAAGGCTCTCGATTTACCGGTCGATCTACCTCCCAATCTTCACCTATGGTCATGAGCTTTGGGTAATGACCGAAAGAACGAGATCGCGGATACAAGCGGCTGAAATGACTTTCCTCCGCAGGGTGGCCGGGCTCAGCCTTAGGGATAGGGTGAGGAGCTCAGACATTCGGGAGAGACTCGGAGTAGAACCGCTGCTCCTCCATGTCGAAAGGAGCCAGTTGAGATGGTTCGGGCATCTTGTTAGGATGCCCCCTGGACGCCTCCCCAGGGAGGTGTTTCAGGCATGTCCTGCCGGCAGGAGGCCCCCGGGTCGACCCAGGACACGCTGGAGAAAATATATC
The DNA here is from genome assembly GCA_006937965.1 of Callopanchax toddi. Taxonomy (NCBI): domain Eukaryota; kingdom Metazoa; phylum Chordata; class Actinopteri; order Cyprinodontiformes; family Nothobranchiidae; genus Callopanchax; species Callopanchax toddi. Next base: position 59,161 of record SSNR01000556.1, read on the forward strand.
TCTGGTTTGGCCCTGGAGCGCCTTGGGATCCTGCCGGAGGAGCTGGTAGAAGTGGCTGGGGAGAAGACTGTCTGGAACTCCCTAATTGGGATGCTGCCCCCGCGACCCGGACCCGGATAAGCGGAAGAAGACGAGACGAGAGACGAGCAAAATTTGACCTATTTTTTACTGTGTAGTGGTTCAAAAATATACAGCAGCATCAAAGTGTAGAGAGGAGGTCAAACCAGCAGGTGGTGATCATCACAGCTGAGCTGTGAGGGATATAAAAACCTGCTGACTCGTCAGTCAGGGATAACAACTTCTTAGTTGTGAACTTGTATTGTTAAAAATAATGACTGAAATATGAACTGTTCTGTTTTATTGACACGAGAGGCAATACTTTAACCTTTTATTTGTATGTTTGATTTACTTTATTCTTCTTTTACAGTGAATTTAAGATGAGTTTGTTATGCTGATTCTACGTTTTTATAGCGAAAGACATTTCCTGCCAATAGCTTCTTCTCCACCAGCCACAGATTACAGATGAACGCACACAAACACTCAGGAATGAAAACCTCAGTGTTTGAGTTACATCATCTACTTTTTGTCTTTTTTTTTCTCACATCATTTAACTTTTTTAGTTGCCCAATTTAACCAGTAACCCTATTTGGTTGGGACATTTTCATCTTGTAGGTTTTTCCCATGAAATAAAAAAGATGGAGAAACATTTTGCAGAAGGGAAAAGCATGATGCTAAACGTTGCCAGAAATTGAATTTTAAATCATTTGTTTTTTTTTAAATAGTTTTTATATAGGTCAAATTAAACTAATGACAAAAATATAAAATTATAAATTAGTGGCATAAATATATAAACGTATATATTTCATGTTATTAAAGACAAAAACGTATAAATCTCAGAAGCTTTGAGTAACGTCTAGGATTGAAAGATTTATGGTTTGGTTTCACTAAAGAATCCTAATAAAAGATGAATCACACACATCCTATAACCTCAAGTTAAAAATTGTAGTTGATGAAAATCTAATAGTGGCACTGAAGATTTCCTGCACCCTAAATGTTTAATATAAAAAAATAAACTGAAGAAACTCTGATGCCTCCAGCTGCTTATAAAGCTGTCATTTAGATGAACTTTTGACCTGCACTTGCTCATTGAAGGAAATGCTTCTCCAGCTATGCTAACTGCTCTGCAGAATGGTAATGAGGTGTTAGGGGCCTAAGCTTGAGCTTGAGACGAGGCGTGCTCGAAGTGCTGAGGATAGGCTGCTAGAGGTAAAAATAGAAGGCCGAAGCTGGAGGGGCGTTTGTTTCCATCGGCGGCGGGGATTAGCTACTTCAAAACCCTCTATTCTTTTAAGGCTATTGTAGCAAACACTCATAAACACACACACCTTTAACCCTCGGAGGTCCCTTTAATAAATGCCACACGAAGGTCCCTAATGCATAAAAAATGTGCCAACAAAACTTCATATAGAAATATAATTATAATATTGCAAAAGTGTTAACATTTTTACATAAATTTCATCCTTGGCTTCAGTGCTCACAAGATAAAATACAATATTTGTGTTTTTTTTAGATTTAACCCCTTTAATGCCAGGTTATATAAAAAAATCTGCACTGAGAAAAAAAGCAAAAAAACAGTAAAAATGAAATCTTTTTTTGTGCTTTATGTCCAGAGGACTGGTTTTAGGGGTGAATTATCAGGGCTCTGGAGTGTCACAAATGAGCATATAAACATTTTTTGTTTACCTTATATTTTTTATTTAGCATCAGATTTTCAGAAAAAGTCACATTTTGGTCCCTAATGGATAAAATTTGCGCAAACAAAACTTGATATAGAAATATAATTATAATATTACAAAAGTGTTAACATTTTTACATGAATTTCATCCTTGGCTTCAGTGCTCACATGATAAAATACAATATTTGTGTTTTTTTTAGATTTAACCCCTTTAATGCCAGGTTATATAAAAACTCTGCACTGAGAAAAAAAACAAAAAATGAAATCTTTTTTTGTGCTTTATGTCCAGAGGACTGGTTTTAGGGGTGAATTATCAGGGCTCTGGAGTGTCACAAATGAGCATAAAAATGATTTTTGTTTACTTTGTATTTTTTATGTAGCATCAGATTTTCAGACATAAACCACACAATGGTCCCTAAGGGCAAAATATGCGCAATGAAAAACAGTCATTTGAACTATTTATTGAAACAACAAATGACAGATGTGTCAGTGAAACAGACACCGGTTGAGTTGTCCCTGCAAACAAATCAAGCATCCCCTGAAAAAGGCGACCCCTCCACCCCCGCGGGTCCCCACCCCCCACCCCCGCGGGGTGGGGGCGAGCCTTGCTCCGTAGGCCAGGTGAAACCACTCAGACGGCGGGCATGGTCGTCTCGTCTGCCGCCTGGATGGGACCCAGAGCTCCAGCTGGCTACAACCTGCACAATTTCCAGAAACAGCACCTTTTAACCCAAACAAGGTTTACCGACAGCTAAGACCATCGCATTGAAAGCAGAGGACGGAGGATATTACTGATCAACACGGTTGTTCTTCGCTCCAGGCAGGAACGACCAGAGTTTCTGCCCAGCAACAGAACTTCGAACACGGACTGAGCTTCAAGACACACCGGTGGCTGCATGGAGCTGATGAACAAAGTCGGACTCCGGCTCTTAACGTAACTCTCCATTCACTTGTCATGTTTTTTGATCATATCCCATGTTTGTGTGGTGAATTATGACGTCTACGGTTTCTAAAAAAAAAAAAAAAAGTCCTGGATGTTTTTTGTTTTTTTGGTCTACCGGAGCAACGTGCTTCTCGTGACTGGAAAAGACGGCTTTAACCCGGTATAAGAAACCAGGTGACGTCGCCATGAAATTTCCATCAGAAATTATTCTGATTTTGATTTTTTTTTTCAATTTTCATCTTTTCATCCGAATCATCTTTCTTCAACACCTATAAACTGGATTATGCACTCTAAAAACCCGTTGGAACCTCATAGCGTCACCATCTGAAAACAGGGCTTTTATAACTAGAGGAAGCTGGGGATTTCTGGACTGGACCTGTTCAGACCACCTCCAGGATTGTACTGAGGTGAGTCGACATGACGTGTTTGAGGTAGAATTACGAATTGAGTGAAGTATATAAACTTTTTCAGCAAGTACATATGTGTACACAAATTCAGTGTTGAGGACATTTTTTTCCCGAAAATATTAGTATCTTTTGAAGTTCAGCTGCTGCTTTGATCATTGTTTTTTCATGAGCTATGAGCATGCATATTTTACATACTGGATCATATTACAATATGCAAAAAGAAATATGTCAGTAACCTTTAACATTTTGCAGCAATTTTTATATTTATTGAGCTATGGTGAAGTTTTGATGAAAATTATAGCGTTTTACAGTAGTGTAATTTGTCGATCATAAACCCCCCACCCCAAAACCCCCACCCACCCCCACAACCACTCAGAAACAGAGACACATGTGTCCTCTGAATATTTGTGAAGTGCTGTGAGTAATAAATGTATGTACTCGTGCACAATCACAAAAACAAAACACATATGAAATCTGTGTTTTCAACTTTGCCCTGAAAACTGCCTTTGAATATTGACTGATTTTTGGATGGAAAACTTTAGAATCATATGTGATCAAATATTTGAAACCACACAGCCACACTAGTGTATGACATCTCTGAAAAACACTCAAACCATTTTTGTTCAAAATATGTATTGCATTGAGAACCCAGGGCCACAAAATCTGAATAATGTAAAACGATTTAAGTTCCTGTTGAATCACCGCACTGGCATTTATAGAGAAATGACGCCATCTAGTGGAAAGCAGTAAAAACTACAATTTACCTTTGTGATGACTGGGAAAACACAGGCAAAGTAAAAAAAATATATATTTATGGTGATATTTTGGCTTGTTAGAAAAATGTCATTTGAATGAGAGTCAATGGGGCAAAATTTGCACCAAGGAGCCTGGATGTTACTATCTTATTTGTGCAGTGTTTTAAAAGGAGTAAGAGAACATTTTCTTTTATTTTGGGAAACTTGCCCAGAAATGCATATCTTACAAAAAAATCAGAAGAATTGCATTAGCACAGCAAAAGTTATTCAAAAAATACAGCCGCCTGCGCAAAAAAAGCTCCCAGGGACCTCCAAGGGTTAAAAAAAACACATGGATACAGTGACAGGTGTGGACAGATCATCAAGCTTGTTTTATTGGCTGTTTTGATGCATGTCTGTTAATATTCAGCTGCATGACAGAGAGGATAAATAGAAAGGAGACAGGAGTAGAAATACAATCAAACACAACCTGCAAATGCCGTTTTATGATAGTTTATTTAATAATGTGTCAATTACTGCTTAGAACGCCTTTTTGATAGCAGCCTCTATTAGAATCAATTCTTCTTTGATCCCATAACGATCTGTTTTGTTTTAAATGTTCTGCAAAACAGTTGCTGGCAAAGTGTGGGTGGGGGGTGGCTGTAGGGGTGGCCAAAGATACATTTATGGTGGTTTTGGCCACCATTGGCCCATGGCTGCGCCCCTGAGCAGCACAGATGCTAGATGTGTCTCTGCTGCTAGAGGAGGTCTTGGGCTTTTCACAGTTCATAAACTCTGAGATAAGCAGAAGTTTGTAGAGACTTTTACTGAGTTGATGGTTGTTTTCACCTGCTGGATGGAATATTAAAACAAACACTAATACACAACATTTTAACATGTGTATGTTTCTTTTTAACTAGCACACATTATAATAACGCTTTTAAAATATTTACAAAAAAATGATGATGAGAATAAATGGGTTTAAAGTTGGAGACGTTGAAAACAAATGCATCAACATCAGAACCCAGAAATCTAAAACTATGGATAATTCACACTATAGCAGCTCTATTTCTTTTTATTTTCAAAAATCATAATGTTTGAGTTAATCACAAAGAATATTGTAGTAATAGTTTTTTACATACATTTTAATAGGAAGGAATAGATCAGAGAAAATAATCAAATCCAGAACTTCCTCTAAGGAGGATCTTTTTAATTTTGGGCAAATTGTGATCAAAGCTTGTACTGAATCACCAACAGATTTTTCTTTTTCTTTTTTTATTTTTTGTATGTTTCTTTTTGTTGGTTGCGTTCTGCAGTTTTACTACAGGCGTCACCAAACCCTGCACAATGCTCCTGTAAGTGTTTCATTTCTGATCAGTCAAGCTGGTTTGGTAACAGATTATAAATTATAGGGATAATGTGATCAACTCCTAGTAATAAAATGTATTTATTATGAACCATGTAAGAAAAGAGGATTGTGTGTGTGAGACACAGAAATAAGGACAAGGACAAGGCCTTGTCTGCAACCAGATAAATCAACAGCTTCCCTCCTCTGGCTAGGACACGCTGGCTCTAATACCACAGACACGCTGTCATGCACACAGTTTTCTCTCTCTTGTTTTCCTCCCTGCTGCTTTTTCCTCCCATCCTCACTCCCTCTTCCTGTCTTTCTCTGTCCCTTTGTGACTTTTTCGCGTTTGCCTCGTTACCCAGCAGATCCACTGCATTATTGGAGCCTGAAGGAGGAAGAGCTGGGAACAGAACAGAACAACAAGCATGATCGCCCCACCGTATGTCAAGAAAAACAAAACCACTTCATTGCACAGATTTTTCCTCAGGCTTGTTTCGAGCTGAAGTCGAGGCTAAGAGCACGCAACTGGTTCTGTTACAGGATCAGAGACAGCTGATGTTTGATTTCTTTCTGTAAAAACACAGGCTCATTCTTCATGTGTTGTGTAGATGAGCCAGGTTTAGACACAGAAATGTCAATAAAACCTAAGGAGGTTTTGTCAGTTTGAGAAAAGGGGACATTTAAAGCCCCCTGCACACAGCCTTCACTATGATGCAGTCAGATCTTTGCAGATTCGTGATAGGTCACCAATAGTTTTGAGTATGCACATAACATCCATAGCAAGTTTGTGGTGATTTATTATCATGGTGGCAGTGTGAGTTAAGGGAACAAGGTTCATTGGTGGCAGCATATCCCTGACATGGGGCACACATTGACATGGCTTGGATGTGAAGAATTTGAAGCAGGATCAGCATTGTGATGATTTTCAAGCACATGGCTGCACGCTGACAAGGTCTTAGATCGAGTTGTGCCACAGTAGGGCTCCAGGAATGGTGTGATTGTGAGCGTGCACGGTAGGCTGCTGATGTATAGAAGGTGCAGGAGAGAATCTCAGGAAAGTAACAGGGAAATACCTGTCTGAGAGATATGATAGTCTTCACACTGAAGGTTTTCCAGAATTTATCACAGTCCAGCCAAGTTCTAATAGATCAAGTGTTCTGGATTTGTTCTATTTTTTTAAATGTGCTATTTTCAGATAACGTTCATTATATTCTGGCCTAAGTAAAAGGCTACCAAACATTATAGTGAGGGTAAAAAGAAAGAAGAATCAGCTTTGATATTTTCCCACTGAGATTGAGGTGCTTCTTTCTTTAAAGGTGTGACTTTTTTTCTCCCAGGTATGATTTAGATTTAGATTGTTATTGTTGTCATTTTTATCCACAATGATTTGAATAAACAAAAATTGTTAGCACAGATAAACTGATCGGATAAGATTCCTTCTGTGTTACCTGCCAAGCAACCAGACAGAAAACCTGTCAAATAAGCAGAAAAACTGAGAATTTTCTGTTATCTCTGTTGAAGAGGTCATGCTGTGTTTTGGTTTTTTTTTTTTTTTTGTTATATCTTCAGGCTGTTAGCAGGTTAAGTCAAGAAGTTCTAGCTGGATTTACCTGAAAATGTCACTCTGCAATCTTGATTTCATCCTGTTTGTTTTAAAGTGCCCATGACATCGGTTTCCATGTTTTCTGACTTATCTATCATGTTGCAACGTTGAGTTCTTACCTTAAACCTGCCAGAAAGAGCAAAAAACGGCGTCCATCTGTCTCCTAGTACAGCCAGTGAGAAGCTCTTCCAGATTTCAGACCCAGGTTTCAAACAGTTTTTTTCACTCCAGCCCGCTATGAGGTCATAGTGATCCGGACTTGCTTATATGGTCAATTCTCCTCCCACATGCACGTTCACGACAACTGGAGCGAGGCAGTGCCGCCGCCATTGCCCATAGACCGTGTAGTGTTTAGTTTCAGTTTCGTTTCTCTTTCACGCGACGGCACTGCCCCCTGCTGCAGCAGAAGTGTCAGGCTGCCAAATAAGGAGAAACCCAGCAGAACCGGAAGGCGGCGCTTTCTTCTGATCTCTGAGTTGCTCGTTAGGAAATAATTACAGCGTATTTTGAGTTATAATGGTGCAACGCTAATCTAGAGGCATCAAAGATTACACCTGTTTAATATAAAGTGATTTAAATATGGAGTCACAGGCACTTTAAGCTAAAACAAGAACAGAAAAATAACTTTTAATTGAAGTACGTAGATAACTTAATAAAGATTGTTTTCAATGCAAAACTTGTTACAGGAACAAAAAGGGGGTAATCTAACTACTCTAACCAGTTACTAAAAACACATAAGCACTGCTCCATAGCTGGATTTGCTGGGAGATTGCATCTGTTTTCTGCCTCCCTCCCTCCCTCCCTCCCTCCCTCCCTCCCTCCTTCCCTCTGCACGTGTTTGGTCTCCCTCCTCTCAGACAAACATAGCACCCAGCTCTTGAGGTGGTTGTGAGAAGGAAACAAACAGCCACAGAGAGGCAGGAAAACAGAGAGTAGACAGTCTGTTGGTGGACCGGCTGAAGACTTGACGGTTGCTCATCAGACTTCAGTGACTCAGCTCTGAACCCGTCTGAGCAGAATGGATTTCATTTTGGTTCAGCGGACGGCGAGCTGGAGCAGCAGCTCAGTGGATGACTGTCAGTCCTTTTGGATTATTTCAGAAAACGTGACGAATGGGAAAGGCTGCGAGCAGAAGGGAAGATGGTAACTTTTATTTTTGCTCAGGATCTCATCCAGAGAGAACACAGGATTTTTTGATCTGTAGTTTGTAGTCTTTATTTCTAACTGTTGTCAGCATTGAGTCGCTTTAAATCAGATATAAAAAAACAATGATAGGATGAATCCGGAGCTTTAATTCAGAGTTTATTTTGCTGTTGAGCTTTTATTCAAAAACAGTACAGCTGGCTTTTTTTTTATTTCCACATCTAAAATCACTGACATGCAGGGGAAACGACAGTAACACACGTCTTTTTAAAATAGCACCACTCGTTATGTCCTGACAAGTAGTTCTTTATGCTTGTAACACCCATGTCCTCTGACTACATACAGCATTTCTCCCATAACTCTCTGCTGCAATGCTCAGGCGTTTTGACTCAAGGTGAAGTTCTCAGGTTACCGAGCATCAAGGCAGGTTACAATCCAGCCACTGTGCTGGATTTGCCTCTGCTGCCATGTAAGACATGAGTCACCTCAGAGCTGTCAATGAGGGAGTGATAATAGAAATCACTGCTGTCTGAAAATGTGAGGTTTCATTTTCCTGATGAATGAATATGTTTTATGTGTTGTTACTTTGCTGCACCTCATTGGTACATAAAGTTGGTTTAATTTGGCACCGACTGGCTGGTAGGATGTTATGGAAGCAGAGTTTTTAAAATACCCGCCCAACGCCTCCTGTAGGTTTGACTTGGCAGAACTCTTTGTGTACGAGTCTCCGTGTGTGAATTTTTCTTGCATATTTGTCATGTCGTTAAGGCCAGGGTCCATTAACCCGAGTATTCCTGTTTTCAGAGTGACCTCAGTGTTTGCTCCAGCTTACACAGAGCATCCTTTTTCCTCTCAGCAGAAAGACATCTTGTCCCATCCTGGTGATTCAGTGGAAAATACACAACAGTTGGTTATTTAAAAAAAAAAAATCATCATTTCACCTGGATATTTGCTCATAAGTGTTGCTTTTTCTTGGCTGCAGTCTGTATGGAGAGGCTAGAAGTCGGTCTGTTTCGGTTGATGTGTTGACTCAACTGGATTTGCTGCAGCTGTTCAAAGTGTTTAGCTGTGATGGTTGTGGGAAACTGCAAAATAATTCACAGTTAAACCTTCCAGATCTGAGTTCTGTTCATTAGATCAAAGCACGCAAAAGTAAAAGTTGTGCTTTTTTAATGTTGTATATTTTAAGCAGTCCTAGGATTCGGTGGTACATGTTTAAAGTTGCTTTAGGTGTGTTTATAACCTGCTTGTTCCGTGTCTAAGTGGCCGTTTTGAGCTGTTTGTCACGAAAACCACTGGTGTGAATTACATTAAGCACAGCTGCGGCCTAATTACAGATGAGATGATCATATCAGTGAAAGCTAAGCTACACTTTGATATAATAACACATCACACACACAGTGCACATATACGTCAGCGCGCTCAGGAGGGTTTTAAAGACGTGCTCAAGGGCTCAGTTCATTCAGATTTTCCTGACGTGTTTTTAATGACGTAAACACAGCGTTTGCTCCTACTTCAAATCACTTTGCTGATCAAGGCCACTCTGATTGGTGTTTGTCCTCCACAAGGTCCGTTTTACTGATCCCTGTCAACCTACTAAATATACTGTCTGGCCATCTCAGAGTCCCTGTGGTTATGTACAGATCGTTTAGGGCTTATGGTGTAATTGGGATTGAGCCTGTTATGAGGTGACACCATGGTGTAACGAGGCAGAAGGAGAAAACGTGTTGCATTTAGATAAAAACAGGTGAGGATAAGAAGAAACATTTGTCTGTATAGTAAATACTCCATATTTTATTCACTACATCAGTTTAGAAAATATAAAGTTTAAACATTTTCACTGATAAATCTCTGACACCGCCATGCCTTTCTACTGTAAATATAGCAAATGATGGGTAAATTATTTATGAAAGAAATGGTCAGAGAAGGGCTTTTTTGTTTGTGTGAAAGCAAGATTATTATAGGCATATTTTTATTCTTTCTCTTCATTTTATTGTTTATTATAGGAAAGTTGCAGACAGACATTATAATATAAAATCTGGAAAGTGAAGAACAAAAAAAACTGCAATAATCTGTTAGCTAAGTTAAATCATTTTGAGAACGTTCTTAGATTCGACCTTCTGCATCACTGCGGTTATAAAGCTGTGCTGTTAGTTCTTGTTTTCACTGCACAGCTTCTGTCTTACAGCTAATCTGTTTACTGCTCAATTGAATTTCACTCAAAATGACATCATCTGTCACTGAGAAATGTGTCATTTTTAGTGAAAGTCTCCCAGAGCAGCAGGCAGGACTCGCATTTTCTAACATAAACGTTTGGGACAGCATTCCTAAAGTGTTTGTGAAAGTATTCAAATTATTTGAGTTTTTATTAAGCAGCTTTTACATGATTTTCTTTTTTTTTATACTTTAAAGAATAATTTCCTATCTTATAATTTTTTCCACTATGGCTGGGCATTTAAATTCAAGACTAAATGTGCACTGTAATCAGCAGTCATTTGCATTTCTTGAAAAGTAAAGATAAGGGATGTATAATTTCCTAGAAGAGACTCTGTTGAAGTTTGGAAAGAAAATAGTTTTTTATTTTATGAAACATGAAGTAAATCCATGTTTCCTCTTTGTGCAGCAGCAGGAAATGTATTTTGTTTGTGTAGTTCATTATGGGGTTGAGTGTATTAGCTCAGATAGAAACAACAGACATAAACACAGGAAATTGACGCTCCTCATGCTCATAAGCTTGTATCAGAATTTGAACTTTGTGAAGAGGTGCCTCAAACTATTTCTAGCCATAATTTAAGATTTGAAATGTTTATTTTTTACTTAATTTTCAAAACACTGCTCAGGTGGGTCAAATATGTCAAATGTTTTTGCTCCAGATGACTCATGGAGGTTATTATAATGATACTGAGGTTATAAAAAAGAATGACCAATGCCTTCTACCTGTCACTTTCTATAATTTACAATGAAATCATAAAGATAAAGAGCAAAGTAAAAACATATTTTTAAACTATTGCTGTAATGTGCCAGTGGCATGTATTAGGTCACACTGCACACTTTCCTTTTTTTTTTTTAGTGGATTTTCTTGCCCAGGCAGAAGCCTGCTTGACATCAGGAATTCTCAAGGACTATTTTTGCTTCATAATGATGCTGGACAGAGATATTCAAACTGTCTTCAACTGTAGCACTGAGACATCTTACCCACAGCAATGTGAGCGTCGTCATTTATTTCAGTGGCTGAGTGAGAAGGATCTGAGTGTTTATATAAAGCCGTGTGGTTCTGGAGCAGCAGTGTGGTACCAGGACGGACACACAGGTCTATACGGTGTACTCACACAGCACCGACTGGAAATAAACTCACATCTAAACATGTGATTTAAAAAAAAAACGTTTAACATACAAAGCTATGCTGTATCCGGCTTCTCACAGATGACTCACAACACTAGGGATTACATTTCACTCTTATTTTAAACACTTCCTCTCCTCTTCATGTGTCACTGCCAAGTATCAGAAAGCCAGAGTTTATGATATGAGTGCTTATTGTCCTCCCTTTAAATTCATGAACTATCAACCTACCGTAATTATCTTTGGCCACATTATGTGCCTGCAGCTTTCAGTTCTCCTGTTCCTATTTATATACCCTCCTCCTCCTTCGTGTAACCACGATGACCATTGTTGAGTTTTGCCCCAGCGGGGTGTGGCAGAACTGACCAAGAAGCTCTGAGGCATAATGTTGTTTCTGGAGCTGTGGGGGGTTTTTTGGACTGGTGGAGCGTGTTCAGATGACAATGTTAGAGAAAAAGATTCTACTGAGAGTCAGCAACCAGAAAAAATGACAGAAGGCAGATAAGAAAAACAGCTAAACCTAGAGAGACATAACACACAGAGAGCCTGTTAAACACAGATATGCAAGATTTAAGGCTTTAGATAGCAAAGCTGCTGTTTAATAGACCTGGAATTTCACAGCAGAAAGCAGAGCTGGACATAATTCATCACACACAGACACACACGTCCATGTTTTTATTTTTAATGTTCATATCTGTATTTTTCTCACTGCAGTTTGGAATATCTGATCTTTATGAATAATTTACAAAAACACAATCTCAATAAGACAGTGGGAATTAGTCTACTCTCCTGGCATTTTCCAGTAACCTATGTTAGAAAAATAGTGTGACGTTTTGGTAATATGCTCAAGTCTTTTCTGGTAAATACATTTTTTAAAATCTTTATTTAATTAGTTGCCAGTTAGCTTAGCTTATCACATACGCTACAATTAGGAAAAGCACAGATTTACATGGAAAGATAATGAAACGTATGAGAGATTCACCTGCCAGTTTTCATCATTAATGTTTTTTTAGTATTTTTGTTAAGGCCCCATAGCTTTATAGCTGTTGTTTAGCTTAGTTTAGCACAGAAACTGAAATTAGGTTCAAACAGACATTATGAGGGTGAAACATATATTACCTATCTATTTATGTAATGTGGGTATTTTGTTAGTTTCTATTATTAATCTATTTGGTAATTAATCTTTTGTTGCTAATAGCATAACTGTATCTGCTTGTTAGCTTAGCACAGAAAGAAACAATCTCCTGACATGTCAGAGTGTTTTCTCTGTCCTTTCAATGACTCAATGAAAGACTAAAACATACATGAGGCCAAAAAAACTAATTTCACACCATATATCATCACGTTACATTTCCTGAGGCTATAGTTGAAACTCAGCCATGCTTGTATACATTAACAGCCATCTGAGGCCTGTTGCTCTGGCCTAAGCAAGGCTAAATAAAGCAGGGCCTAAAAGCGGGTTGAGGTATAAGTTCAGGTCAAAGGGAATGTGAAACCATAAACCAGCAGTGTAGCGACCCTTGGGACCAACCACCACAACGTGTTTACTTGAATATTTGTTGTCAGGCTAGCTGCTTCAGTAGCTATCAGTGGATTCATGCTTGCATAGTTTTTCTTTTTCAGCAGGTTTTAAGTTTGAAGACGATGCCTTTGAGGATTTATTCTGAAACAGCTGTAGGAATCAAAACACTGCATGGTCCCTGTGTAGTGAAAAGACTTAATGTTTCCTGTTTTCTTCTGTCGTGTTTGTAAATGAGAACTGTCTTTTAAACATTTTATCTGATAAAATAACTACAAGTAGATGAAATCGGATACATTTTTTTGAAAACCAGATCATATGATTATGCGGTGTTGTCTTGACGTCATTGTTGTTTGTTTGGTTTATTTTATCCATAACACCCAGGTGTTCTGCCATTAGATTAATGAGGGAATGTCTTTGTTAAAGTCTGGTTTCTGTTTGTGTTTTTCTTTTAGAACCTTGATTCTGTGGAAGAATCAATCCAGAACCTCCTGTCGGTGTTGTACCCACCCTTTGAGGCCACCTCCCCCACTCTGCTCAGCCAGCTCTTCCACATCATTGACGGTCATTATAAGGGAGATGCCCTGAGATGTTTTCTAGATTTTCTGGTCCCAGCCAAGCACATTTTAGACCCCGTGCAGCAGGCTGCATGTGTAAGCTAAAACAGTGTGTTGTAAAATTAGAAAATCCATGTGGAATTAATCACTAATTATTTCTAACAAAACTATATTTCCTATAATCTTTTTTCCCATAGGCTCAGTACTCTGACGTACTCTTCCTCTGTGAGGGCTGGCCTCTTTGTTTACGTGACCAGGTTGTGGTCCACCTTGCTTCGATTGACCCTCGGCTGCTTCAGCCTGGTGACTTTTATCTCCAGGTGGTTCCTTTCTGTGACCAGTCGGCTCGTATTGTGGTCTGCAGCCTCCTGGAGGAGGAGGGACTCGGTGTGCACGTAGCAGAGGAGACCCCGGTCCCTGAGACAGCCTATCCTTGTATATTCACCCAAAACTGGTTAGATGATATCAACCAGGACCGCAGTGGTACTCCTCTCAGACAATGCCTGGTGGCCACTGAGCAAGGCTTGGTGAGGTTGCCATGGGAACAGGTGGCCGTGCCTGAGTTTGTGGACCTGCCCCAAAGCTCTGGGAGTAGTATGGCCTCTGTTCCTCCATCATATCCTTCTTTACCACCTCAACTTTCTGTTCCTCAACCTCTTTCCGATTGTCCTGACGATTTTTCATCTAATAATTCTTTTCCACTTCCTTCTAATAAATCAGGGCTAGAACAGTATCCCGTAACTAATCAGAATTCAGTTTTAACATCCTCCTCACGACCTTCTGCCTTCACCGTTGAGACCAGAATATGTCCAACAAAGCACGGCATTGCTGTGTCACTTTGCCTGGTGGACCCTAGAACCGCTCCTTCATCACGACTGGTTAAAGTTAAAGGCACCGAAACAGAGCATAAACCAATCGGCTGGGTGTCTCCTAACACCTGGGACAGCCAATTTACTGGGACAAGTGCAAACACAGCTCCAAAAACTAGAGTTTCCGACACATGCATCCCAGCTGGCGGTAATGTAACTGAGAATAGAGTTATTGTTTCTGAAAATACACTCCTGGACAAAGGAAAAGATATAAAGGTGCACAATATGAGCAGACATGAGCCCGCTGCCAGCGTTGACACATCAGGGGATTATATTGATATACTGCAGGCCAGAATGCTTTTTGGTAATAACCAGTCACTAACTCAAGAAAAATCAAGTATGCAAACTGAACCACAAAATCAAAAAAATTCACATAACCAAAGTCAGCCAGCCACCCAAGTGCCCCTATGCACACAGTCACAACCATATGTAGAATTAATGACAAAATCACAAAGTTCTCCTAGAGCCATCATGTCTGAAGAAGCTGGACTTCTCTCTGCTCACCAGCATTCCCAAGTGCAACACTGCGACTCCCTCGACCCCCCTCAGTGTGTCCGCACAGTTCGCTTTGCAGAGAAGCCCTGCACCCCCTGCATGACAAGGCGACAGGGTGGAAACATTACTAGAGCTCAAGAGCTGAGGTGTCGATACAGGGACTCCTACCAGGCTGCCATACAAAACCCCGTCACCTTTGGAACAGATAAATCCAGAGGGAGGATGTTGGCTGTGGTGGATGAAGATGGTGATTTGTCACAGTGTGGTGACAGACGGGGTTCACAGAGATCTGAAACCAGAGATCCAAGGAGTGATATTCAAGAGACGTGGTGTAATCCTGGAATTCAAAACCAGTCTCCTCCTTCTGTCACTGCAGATATTTGTAAGGAGTCTGGAGAAATAAACATGGTTCCACAAATACAACCAGAACATTTGAACACCTCTTTGTCTTTGGATCACAGGGGAATGAATACTTTGCAATTATTTGAGCTACATGAGCAAACACCTGAGAGGACCTCTGTGCAGTTTAGAGACACACAGTCTGCAAAGTTTAATGGCCACTCACAGGATGTGAGCAGAAATCCAACATCCAAAAATACTGCTGGTGTTTTGTCAGGCACCAATGAGCCCAAACATACAGATACCTACATTAAACACTATAGCTCATGTGAAATGCCCAACATGGCCAAGCCTCGAGAAAGCTCACAAAACAGAATCAAGTTCCCAAACTTTAAGTCTCTAACAGCGTCAGACAGAAGATGTTCCTCTCTCTCCACAACAGTGTTGGACACCTCAGAAAAGTGTCAGCTGGTTATCGTTGAAGGCCAAAATGTCAGAAGAAAAGAGAATACAGATTCTGGTGCAGAGATTCCCCAGCTTCATGTGGTAAAATGTAAAAACAGCACAGCATTTGGACTGGTTTCACCCAAAATCAACCGGAGGAAAAATGCTACCACAGGTAACAAACTGTCATTCTAAATGTGTTTTACCATCAGGTTATTTGACATATTTTTATTCTAACAAAATTTAAAAAAATAAATAAACTTTTCCCAGGTGGTGAGCAGCCTGGTGCGCCTTCTACAGCCAGACAACAACCAGAAAAATTGTCAGAAATAGATCCACCAACCAGAGCAGAGACACAGAAGGTGCCCCGTCCTAGACCTGACCACCTCCCTCTGGGATCCCCAGACCCCAGAGCTCATCCTCTTTATCTAGGGCTAGCATCTCTCACAGGTAATTTAATATCAGCAACTTCAAAACATAAGAAGTCAATCATTTACACTGCACAATAGAAAAAAAATGTATACATTTTGTCCTGTGTTTATGTAGCTTTGCTTTCTTTGTCAGATGCAAAACAGACAATTTGATAAGTCATAGAAAAAACACCTAATCAATGAGACACTTTATGAACATGATGCATGACTTAAGATGTTCTGGTTTCTTCTCTAACTTTTGCAGGCTGCAGAGACAGGACAGGCAGGGCAATAGTTGAACTCTATGGTGACCACCAGGGATGGCAATCAACTGTTACAAGCCAGGAGCTCTTCCAGATGCTGCTCTATTTCTATTCAATCATCAGGTAAGAAAAATATCGAGGAAATAATCAAAATTTAAAAATGAGCAGGTGGGTGTTTATCTACAAATTTGTGGTCTTTTTTGATTTTGTTATAGGCACTTTTACACAATAATTCAAATGTTTGTTTCTAGTATGGTGAAGCGAAAGTTGTATAATGAAAACAAATGAGGGAAAAAAATCAAAATAAATTACATTCAGTCAAATTGCATACACACATGCATCCCTAACTCAGTGTTTAAATTCAGGAAGGAAATCAGAGAAGCTGGAATGACTCTTATTTTTGATGCCAGAAGAAAACATCCTCAGCCACAGCTCTACAAGGCCTTGATGAGCTTTCAGGTACCAAACACACCCCATTTCAGCAGAATACTGCAGATCTAATGTTAATTAGTGTTTGTGTGCTGTTAGCCAACTGGAGATCTGTGGTGACAGGTAATAACTAAAAATGTCACGTTCAGTATTATTTATCTGCTCCTAAGCAGAAATAGTTTGATATAATGAAAAATATAAAACATTTTTGAATTTAAGTTGCAGAATACTGTTTATGCTAAAAAAATGAAAGGTTGAAAGATAGATCTTAACTCTTCCAGGAGCAGTGTTCCTGTGCAGTGAGTAGTTTGGTACTGCTGGTGGAAAAAGAGAACAATCGTCGGCCAGAAAGATGTCCTGGAATACAGGTTTTATTATTATAAACATCACATATGCATCAGCAAATGTATTTGAATATTCTTACCAAAGAAGTTATTCAGGATTGTCTCTAAGCTTCTCATAACAATATATTTTTTGGTGTTTAGTGAAATTATGAATCAACTTTTTCCTGCTGGTTTAACATGCTTAACGTTGATGCAGACTGATTTGGTGACTTCGATGAAAGCGTTGCTCAAGCTGGTGGAGGTGAATCAGCTGAGCCCCCGATTAGGTGGCTCGTCTCACGGCCACTGCGACTGGACAGAGCTCCACCAGGTGAGACACATTTGTCCTTAATCTGACATGTTGCAATTTCTACATACCCAAATCTTTTTTTCTTTAGAGACTCTTCCCATTTGTTAACGACCTCCACGAGACCTCCTGCCTTCTTCTGAGAGCCATCAGTAAATTAGAGGATCCTCAGATGACTGATACTGTTCAGGTAACTTTAAATTTATTAAAGTCATGTAATCCTCTTATCACTAATAAGACAGTGTGAAAATTTTTGTTTTAAACTTGTTTTATCTAACAGGCAGTGCAGCAATGCATGACTGACCAGAGGACTCTGATGAGGGATGTGCTGGAGGACAGCCGATTGGTCAGCCTGCAGAGGGAGGGCGGGGCCATCCTGGCGAGGTTAAGAAAGGAGAGTGACTTAAAATACCCTCAGTGTGAGGACCTTAGGTAAACATGTTCTCACTCTCTATGTTTACACTCAGTGCATGTATGAAAAATTCCAAATGTCTGATTTAGGTTCTGATGAAGCACCAAGATATTCTGTATTAATATAAGAATTTTAAAGGTAATTAATTTATCGGCTCACCATATTTGACCCTGCACATAGTCTGTGGAAACAACATGATAAAAGATGTGTCCTCCTACATGCAGCAATGCTGTAGACTCGGTGACCAGCCTGTACAACCATGTGGAGGAGCAGGCACATGTCCTGGTGCAGAGGACCAACGTATCACTGGAACACCTGGAGTACCTGCTGCAGCTCAGAGAGATGGAGGGACTTTTTAATCAGGTTTGGGTTTTGATGTAATGTGATGTTCAAAGTAGAGATTTGTCACACAGCAGAGTAGACATGCACCCATTCTGGCTTTTCAGAATTCAGATTTCTGATCCTTGTAGCTCTGACCTGCTTACAACAGTTTTGGTCAATTTATATCAGCAATATAAAATGAGCAAATTTAACTATTTAAATTGTCTTTTTGAGTTAGGTGTATGTGATGAGGGCAGAATTTTAAAACTTTGGGGCTTATATATATTATTATCATATATTATTATCATATATTATTAATGTGTGATGTGGGGGTTATTTTGTATTTTGCTTTTTAAAAAAATCTTTTTTAAATCACTTAAGATGATCATGTTCTGGAGCTACACTAATATATTTTCTTTTGCTAATAATTTTAAATTGTTTTTTTTATAGATAATATTTTTTTTTGCTGTTTTACTTCATTATGAAACACTATTAATGTATTTTTTTATACAACTTGGGAAATTTAATTTGTATTTTTTAACCTAAAGTGAAAATAAAAACAACAAAATTAAGAAGCAAGTACTAAAGTCACCAATAGCATGCTCTATCTCATTTGTGCATAAAATATACTAATTTTTAAAGCGCCGTGTAAACAAATGGTCTAAATACATCACACCAATTTTTAAGCAATAGTTTTATTTTTGCAGATTCAGCAGTGGTTCAGCATAGAGGGAGAGCGCCACCTCCTGGAGGCTGAGTCAGTGGAGAGCTCAGGAGACAGAATGGAGCAGGTCCTCAACAGCTTCACTGGTTTCCTAATTGAAGCCAATGTGAGTTTGTGTCATGGTTTTATTTGCATCATTCTGTCTTTCTGTCCTGGCCTCTGAACATCTCCATCCTTCCTCCTGCAGGACCGCAGACATCATGCCCTGTCTTTAGTATCTGAAGCAGAAAGGCTGCAGCAGGGTGGGCTGTCCTACCCAGAGACAAATACCTTCAGGGTTTTTGTCTGCACCTTCAAATCGAGGCTGGAGGATTTCCTGGTCAGGGCTGAGGCATGTGGCAGAGAGCTGCAGCTCATGGTCAACGTGTGTGATTTCTGTGAGCAGGTGAGAGAAAAATGTACGGTACCTGAATTGGCTAAAACTATAACATTTACTGTAAAAAAAATTGGTTTTTTTTACAACAAACAGGCGATGGAGCTGGCCAGTGAGTGCACTGACTATTTGAATCAAAGTCAATCCAGCCCCTGCCTGAACACCACATCTCGTTTTCAGTCTGACGCTCATACCTCACATGGCTCGGCTCCCATCGGTGGTCCACCATCTCCTCCCAACAGATTAATTCTCCAGTCTTTCCAGGAAAAGTTCCTCCACTTCATACCTGAGAAATTCCAGGAGGTCAAAACCCAGGCAAGCGCCCTGCAGGACTCTCTAGGGATGCAAGTCTGGAACGCTGCTTACCTGAGATGTCAAGAAGCTCAGCTGCAGCTCCAGGAGAGGATGCAGGATCTGGAGGTTTATGACCAACAAGCAGTTTCAAGTAGCTTCTGTGAGGGTCATTTTGTTGATGTGGTGAGCACCAATGTCCAGACAGCGCCACCTGGTGGACAAAAGTTAGTAGTACAGTCAACCCCTGGGCATCAGCATCCTCAGTGGGAGAGTGTCGTGTCAGGAGAGGTGGATTCAGGAAAAAGGAGGCCGTTCCTCGACAGCAACAACCATCATTCAACAGCCAAGGCCTGCTGTAACATTAGAATCAAACCTGAAGATAACAGTGAAGCTGGAACAAGCCATGGGTCAAAGGTCGCTCCACAGTCACCTCACAGGTAACAATTGTACACTTTAGCTTATTTTATCTGGTTTATAACTCACTGTATTGCGTCAAATCACATAAATAATAGTTTAAAACATATTTAAGCTGCAGATAATAACTGGAAACAAGTATATTGAACTTAAAACAACATAAGACAAAAAAACTCTTTAAAAGATACATTTGGCCTTTTTACAGCAATATCACAGATTAGAAACTCATACTAGCAAATGAGGTGGAAATAAACATTTCCAACATCAAGGAGAGATTAAATACAAGCTAATGTATTTTTATATGTTGTTAATTTTAAAGTTTTTGTTTAAAAAACGTCAGTTACATCAGATTTCTGTAAATGTTCATATGTCCACTAGAGTTCTAAATGAGCTGCTGTGGATCTAAAGTTAGAGTCCGTCTGTGGCTGAAGTGGTTTTCTCTTTCAGATTCCTGGTGCTGCACACACACACAGCTCAGGAATTTCAATTCATCTCCGTGTCCTTGTTTCATTTTTCAATAGGTCAGCAAGAAAAACGGAAAGGGAGGTGAGGCGGAGGCAGACGAGCAGAGCCAGAAGCGAGAGAGATGCTGCTGCTCTGTCTCAGTCCCACACTGTTGGCTGCCAGTGGTTTCCATGGAGACGAGGTCCTGGAGCGAGGTCTGTCAGCCAGGACTCGTGCGCCTTCAGAGTCCCGGCAGCTGGCTCCTCTCCTCCAGAGCAGCAGGCTCGGCCGCCGTCATCATGCTCTCACCACGGTCAGCCGTCATGTCGAATCCTCCAGGAAGCTCAGAAGTTCCAGATCTCTCGTCACGGGAGCTTCTGCTCCCAGGACACCTGTCTGAGCGATCGGGACGCCACAGGGGGTGATGACACCATGTGCTGTAAACACACCAGTCTACCTGCTGGGAGATATGGGGGAGCATTCTGTTTGTCCAGTCCACAGGCGAATATCAGCAGTGCCTTGTAAGTTGATGACATTTAATATTTAAATCTTCAGATATTTTAATAGCAAAATAATATTTGACTCTGTTTCTTTAATTGTAAAACAATTGTGAGTCTTTCTGAACTTTGATGGACTTTTTTCTGTCTCTAAGCTGACAGTGAAGCACTACAGGTATTGTTTTTGACTTTTCTTCATGTTAAAATACCTGGATGGACTAAAGGACAGACTGCTGTCCATTATATTAGGACAGGAAGTAGTCACGTCACTTAATGTACTTAAAATAGTAGTATAAAAGTAAAATACTTTCACTAGGAACAACAAAATTAACCTAAAAATCGCTCATAGACCAGTTTTCTGCTCGCTGTAAAATAGCTCCCTTCTGATCATCAGGGATCATTACAGAACTTGTGTCAAAGTACTATTTAAAGTATTTTTAAAGGATGAACTTTGCATAAAATGAGCGTCAGGCGAATTAAAACAACCTTATTCATTTTGCACATAAATAACCCATAATCAGGTGTTTATTTGTAAAGTTGTTTGTTTTCTGAATGATTTTGAGTTTGACTTGGATGGGTTATTTTCCTATCATGTCACCAGGAGGCTGCAGCACATCATGGAGGAGCTGGTGTTCACAGAGAGGGAGTACGTGCGCTCGCTGGCTTACATACTGACTCACTACCTCCCCCTGATGGACAGGCTGGACATTCCTCAGGATCTCAGGGGCAAGAGAGGGGTCATCTTTGGAAACCTGGAGAAGCTTTACGACTTCCACAGTCACTATTTCCTACCGGAGCTGGAGGCCTGTGAGAGGCAGCCCAGCATGGTGGCTCGCTGCTTTCTCAGACATGTAAGGAATAAATCTATACCTCTACTGTAAATGTTTTCAATCTGTGGAACAATAATTCTCCTCCAAACACGTTGCAGAGTGAGAGTTTTGGCCTGTATGCTCTGTATAGCAAGAACAAACCTCAGTCTGATGCTCTGATCCTGTACCGTCGTCATGACATCTTCAAGGTCAGCCACCGTCATCATCATCGCCTTCTCTATTTGAATCACCTTCTTCACAGTCACATTTTTAAATGTCCCCTCACAGAAGAAGCAGCAGGAGCTTGGGGACATGATGGACCTCTCATCCTACCTGCTGAGGCCCATCCAGAGGATCAGCAAGTACAGCCTCCTGCTTCAGGACATGCTGGCTTTAGTCGGCTCACACAGATCCAAAGCTCTGACTCAGGAACCCATGCCTCCACCTGGTGTGTGTGGACACAGTGTGTGTGGCCTGGCTGCACGTGTTTCTGATCTAACGTGCACAGAGAGGGACAGGGAGAGGGCTGACATCCAAGCTGCTGCAGACCTCATTCAGTTTCAGATGCGCCACGGCAACGATTTGCTCACGATGGACGCGATTCGAGATTGTGATGTGAGATTAAAAAAATGGTGGACCAACTTTCGTTTGAGTATCACAGTAAAATGGCATCTGATTTAATTTTATGTACTTTTTTCTGTCTGTCAGGTAAATCTAAAAGAGCAAGGGCAGCTGATTCGCCAAGATGAATTTACAGTTTTCTTTAGGAAGAAAAAATGTCTTCGCAGAATCTTCCTGTTTGAACATTTAGTTATTTTCAGCAAACCCAAAAAGACAGATGTTGGAAATGATGTTTACGTCTACAAGCAGTCGTTTAAGGTTCGATGACATCATTGTTGTTGTTTTCTTAATCAAAACCTCATTTTTTAATATTTCTTAAATGCAGTTAAAGACAGTTTTCAGAGTGAACACATTTTCTAGTGAAATCTTGAAAAACAGGCAAGAAAACGGTTGATTTCTGGATATCCGTTTCTTATAATGACTTCTGTATAATTTTTGTTGTGTTTTTCAGACAAACGATATTGGAATGACCCATAACTCCGGTATGGGCAGTCTGTGTTTTGAGATCTGGTTTCGTAGGAGGAAAAGTGAGGATACCTACACTCTGAAGGCCTCGAGCCTTGAGGTGAAGGACGCCTGGACCACCGATCTGGAGAGGATACTGTGGGACCAAGCTGCTCACAGCAGAGGTAGTCACAACAATGCTCTTTTAAAAGATATGCACATACCATTAAGAGTATACTATTTTACACACTTTGAACTTGTTACCTTGCAGAGCTGCGTTTGCAGGAGAGAGTGTTCATGGGAATGGGGCGCAAACCCTTCATGGATATTCAACCCAGTGATTCTGCTATTTGTGACCGAGCCGTTGGTTGTGCCATGCCTGGGAGAAGTAAGCAGCTGCACGCACAACAATTTTAAACACAAACTCATTTTTCCATCATGTCTTTAAATATTGAAACCTAAGGATGCTACTGTAGGACCTCATGTCACCAAAACAGGGTTACTTTCCCTCTAATTGGCCGATCAACTCCTCCTTTACTTGTCTTCACTTCTAGCTGGGTTATGCGTCGGGCGTCGGCACACATAAGGAGCAGACCCAGAGCGAGGGAGCACAGAAAATTAGGAATCCTTACAAAGTGCTACATTCACTACACCAAATGAAAGTATTCACTTAGAAACACAACTGAATTATGAGCACGTACTATGTTTAATCCATAATTTACTTATTTTTACCAGTAAATAACAAGACACCCATTAAATAATGCAGTAGCGTGAATTGCTGTTAATTCTCTCTTGTTAAATCTCCCTTTAATATAACATTTATCGACACAAAATTATGTACAACCAGTTATTAAAAGTTATTATTTCAGATTCTTTAAAGTAGGTTTCAGTTAATGGGTTATGAGCAATTATTATTTAATTTTTTGAACAACCTCTGTTTGGAAAAACAGAGAATTGACTGATAAGCTAACAACTAGTCACAATGGGATGTTTTGTTGTTTTAAAACTCCAAAACTCTAAACTGTGGTTCATGCATTAACCTTTGCACTGTTTTACAGTCATTTTCGTAGAATTTAATGGTTATTTTTAACAGAATTAGTAGCAGTGCTAGATATGTTTGGCACTTCAAGTTGGAAGATTGGAATATTTCTGCAGGATAACTGTAATGTGTATGTAATAATAATTATTATTATACTAATTGATCTTGTCCCCTTTGGGAAATGTTTTCTTTGCATTTGACCCTTACCTAAGGCACAGTGGGTTGCCATTTTGGATGGCACCTGAGGGGCAACTTTGGGGTTCGGTATCTATCTTGCCTAAGGATACTTCAGCATTTGGTCTGCTGGAACCTTCTGATCAGCAGACAGTCATCCCTACCTGCTGAGCCACGGCCACCCATGTGGTATATGTGGTATGATGTCAAAGTTTATATGTAACATGGAAACTGGTCTCACTGTAACTAGCCATTAGCCTGTCAATCCTGTCAGAACTAATCTCAATTTCTCCTAACTGAGGTTGTACAACAAGCTGTCTAGAGGTAAGAGTTTAATTATTCATAGCCTAGCCACAGAAACCCACTTCTGAGATCTGAACCATCCCTTTAAAACGGTTTTCTCACTTCTACTTGTTGTTTTTTAGTTTTACTCGAGCAAATTCAAGCAAAGTAGCACCTCACATTCTTATTGATGACATTCATCTGTGTGTCGTCAGTTCCTGTGGCGTGTTGTTCACACAGGGGTTTAGAATATCCCCGACCGCGCTCCATTGGCTCAGGAAGCACCGCCTCCACCACCCTCAGCCAATCATCGTCCTCCTCTGGCCGTGGCTCGCTGCCCCCTGCTGGTTATCCTGGGAACCTGTCTCAGGGAATGGGCACAAACCCAGCCGTCTGCTCGTCCACTGAGGCGGTGACTGACAATGAACTGAACAACCATCATCTTCATCCTCACTGTGATCAGTGGAACACTCACTGTCCTCTGAGTGAGTTGTATCATTTTGAGTTTATTAAATGTGTCTGGTAAAAAAATAATTAAGTAAGTGATCTGAAACTGATATAACTACTTTGTGTTATGTTTGAATTTTAGTGAACAGCGCTGAGTCGTCTGAGGAAAACACCAACGTGTTCAGCAGCTTAGACAGCAGCTGCCTGTCTGCCTTCAGCGGAGAGGTGGTGGACGACTCCTCGGTTGTGTCTCACAGTTTAGAGCAAAAGCCGCCGCTGTGTCGGACACCCAGTCTGAGGAAAAATGGCTCACCTGCACTCATCAGAAAGATACCAGGCGTTCCCACCAAACCTCCACATCTGGATAACACTCAGGTGCTGCAGAAAGTGTAACAGAGCAAACTGGGAGTTATCTCAGTCACAAATTAGAGCAGTTGATCTGAAAAATAAGAAGTTGTAAGGTAGAAAAGGCATAGAGCCACAAAGACAGGAGGTTACTATGAATGGTGGTAGTAGTTTTGGTTTTTAGCTGTAATATAAACCTTTTTTATTTTGAACTGCAGGCAAACCTGGGGAAATCCACAGAAGTTTAACTCCAGATCCAAAGCTGAGGGTAACAATGTCCCTTTCAAGTGAGTTAAAGTTTAAAATTCTTTGTTGTTTCTCATAAGCTGGAGTTCATATTCACTTAAACTCTATTTTATATATTTAATGATTAAAAGGTGCTTTAGTTGGTTATTATTATTATTCTTGTCCTTGATATTTTTTATAATCAATCCAAATTTGAACACTAATTTAATCCTCGTTCAGAAAGAATAATGTACACTTTCCATGTTGTTTCAGATAAGAAGTCATCAAGCTGCTCAGTGCTGATGAAGACTCCATTTGGAGATGAAGACAAAATAATTACCTGAATGAAAACCCTTTAATGAAGCTTTAAAACCATTAAAAAAGAATCTTTTTAATTTTTAAAATAACTTGTATAAGCAGTTGTGACGATTTTAAAAACACATGTATCCTGTAGTAGAGTTATTTATTTACATCTAATGAGAGGTTTATTTGTTAATGAGAAGTAAATTACCAGGATGAACAGCTAGTCCTGAATCCCTGTTTTTGCGTTCCTTTTCCTTGGATAGTGGTCAAATTGTTGTCTAAAAAGACATTTCTGTCAATCACTTGTGTGCAACAACGCAAGTTTATAAATCACGCTGAAAGGTCTAAGGTCAAATGAAGAGCTATCATTGGACAACAGCCCAGGCAGGCTGAAGACTTGAAAACCTTTTTAAGTATCTGTAAATAAAAGAATACTGTACTGATGAAGAGCCGGAATTATTTATTAGTAATTACAATATATATAATACATGATATAGCATCATCTTAATACATTTCTTTTAATTGTTTTTACTACTGGTCTTTTTAGTTAATTGAACATAGCTGCAGTTGTTCTGCTCAGCTGTAACTGATTTATATGGAGGGACAAACCACTTCTTTACTGGATTTATAACAATGGATTGTTCAAGACACTATCGTCAAGAAAGCATCACTAAATACAATGTGTGAACACACATGACTAGAAAGAAAACACTTCAGATGTTCAGTTATGGTCCATTCATTTGATCAAGGTTCCAGCTTCACCTTTATGGACACAACCGTGTTTTTTTATTTAGATTTTATTTAAGGTTACTGATGTAAAGTTGCCTAAAGTTTATGAATTCTGTTACTGAATGTGCAAAATGTATTCAAATATGAATTATGGTGAAAATCTGAGGCTGCAATGGTCACTTTTTTGTTTTATTTTAAAGCAACCTTTTTAGGGATGTTGTCAGTTTTTCACCTCTTTCTTTATTTTCTCTAAGGTTTGTATTTTGTTGTAATGTTTATCATTAGATTTGAAGATAGTCTTGCAGGACTTGGTTAGATGAGTAAAATGAGGATGCGTTCCTGGTATTCGTGTTCTTTATAGAGTCGGAACGTCCATAATGGGGCAAACTTTTATGAAAAATTGACAATACAATGAAGATTTTAAAAATAAAGGGTGAAGGAATTTAGAACTTGATATATTTATATTTTATTTTTAGCAGTTCAGAATCAAATTTATTTACACAAATGAGGAATTTGTTTTGGTGAATCAGTGCAGGAGGATTCACACAAAATAAAATAAAACAACTGCATATTAGCAAAAAAGTTATAGAAGTTTAGAAAGACAGTGGTCATAAAACTTTACCAGTTACTCACCCTCATGTGAGATGCCTTTTTTATACATTTCATTTGATTTTTATTTATTTTTTCACACTAACAAATTAATAAAACTTCTCAATTTCAACCTCTGATTTGCTGAATTATTTTCGGTCTAGCAAAGAGACAATATGTGCAAATCCAACAGCAAAAGACTATTAAATTACTGGTTATTATTTATTTGTTGACTCAATATTTGAGGTGAGTTCTTTATTTTCTACAAGAACGTTGCCTTCCTGTTTGATAAATAAAAAGAAAGAAGTGTTCCTGTCTGTCCTCATAGCTGAAAACAGCTTTCCTGATGGTGGTGGGGGCTCTCGCTCAGGATTCCTGTCCTAAATATCCCTCAGTAGCTGGTAAACTGACCAGACATTAGTCGGTAAGCTTTGGCTGCAGCTGAAGAGGAACTTCACCCCAGAGGTTAAAGTTCAGGAGTCTTAATGCAGATATGAGTCTGCCTCATATTGTGAAACTGGTGTTTAAATATCTTGACCATCTCCACCAGAATCCACAGTGGACACTGGGTGGAGCCTGTCTGCTGTGAATAATTCCTCTGATAACAGTTAGTGTCCATCAGCTCCTCCCCCAATGCCCCCACTGGGTGTATTCACTGGCTTTAGACCAGTTGGGTCAGGACACCAGGGCACTTTAATGCATGGTGCCCCTGTGAATTTATTAAACCATTTACTTTATTTTAAAATAAATTTACACATTTAGATCTACTGTAAATGAGCTGCACTCAGCCTGAACATATAGGGCTTTGTTACAGTGCAGTTTATTTTAGGTTGAAATTATTTGGTTTGGAGGAGGCAGTTTACATGCAGAGTGAGACAAAGTGGCTCAATATGAGCTGATCTAACATCCAAAGGGAAGAAAATGACACCCTGGAACTTTGGACAGGTTCATAACTTTATTTCTTTGTCTCCAAAGTTTCTTAAAATATTGTTTAATATAATACAGGTTGTGATGTCTTGCTTTCAGATTAAATCTTTTTCTTTTCTTTTGCTAAATGAAAACACAACAGATTCTAAATGTACTTCTCTGAGCTCCTGCCTGCGCTGCTGTTCATCCTCAGTTTGAACCAGGACTATTGGATATCTGTCTGAAGGTTTTAGACAACAACCTCACATTTGTGTTGGACTCAGATAAGTACAGAAGATATCTCATCTTTGCCATTTGACTCACATTTTGTTAGTTGTACTGCTGATTACATCACATGGACCTGCCTTCTTTTGACCTAAAAAATGCCAGTGTCGTTGAGCTCCACCTTGAGGATGGCTTCACCAGTTTCTGACATGAACGCACTGAGAATGACAAAGTCGCCTTCATAAAAGAGGCTGGTGCCATCAGCCTTTCCCCTCACAAACTTACTCCCACTGCCATTATACATGAGGTCGTACAGACTGTGGTCACAGTTCCTGTGTTTTTCAAAGATTCCCAGGGCCAGCCAGTTGGAATAAAGCAGCCTGTCGTAGGGCACAGAGAACATGACTGCTATGATGTTGCTGTAGTCATTCAAGTCTGCATTGAACAGGTCATAGGTGAAGACACCGACAGCTCCAGTGGCTGTGCCTGTGGTCTTGTTGAACTTTGCCTTGACAGCAGAACAGGGACCGACCATCGGAGGGAAAGGGACTTCACAGAAACCGCTTTCAGTGAAGACCCTGAAAAAAGAGGATGCATCTAATCAGAAAGTGTTTTGGGGGTTTTGGTTGCATGAAAAGTAAAAGTAGTCTCCCACCTTCTTTCTTCTTCTTTCTTAGGTTTTTCAAATTAAACGATTGTTCAATCTTTATCTGCCTCAGCTTCACATTATTAATAAGGTATTTCAATTCACTGTACTCTTTCAAAGAACCTAGATACCTTCAATAAATATTAGCTATTATCAGGGTTAAATGACAGTTTATCACTTTTCATTATAAACCAAAAATAAGCTAATGTTATCTGAAGAGGGTGTAGTTAAAATAACTAATAGTTATTTCAAAACGCTACATATGGCGCTGCCAGCTCAGGATTTAACTGGATATTGACAAATTACCAGTTTAAGTACAAAATTAATACCTAAAAAAGGATTAATAACTATAAGCTGTTTAATGACTGAACTCCATTTTCCCTGCCAAGAAACACATACGACAGATATCACAGATAAGAAAGAGGTAGTTAGCAGGTAGTCAGCATTAAGTCATTCACGATGGTAAGGTGTTCTGAATTGAATCTTAAATAAGTTTTAGCAATCTGAGTCTCATGGTGTTTGGAGACTAGGGATTTACTTAATTTAGATTAAGGATTCTGATGGAGGGGAACTAGTTACGGATGGATCAGTAACTAGTTTGAGTGAGCTAAAGTTGTTAGCTTTTATCAAGAGGCCTTTAAGTTTACCAGAGTTGTGGCACTTAACTGTGTTCCCTGGATCGTCACTGTTTGGAGTCAGATGAGACGGTGGAGGTGATGTTTCCCCCTCGGTCAGGATCAGACGGCTGTGGGGGTCGAGGACCGCCGAAGGCCACAGGTGTCGTCCGTAGATACGAAGTTAGATAACCCATCTCTAGCAGGGAGCATCTAGGCCTGGCATTCCCCGCACAGAGCGTCAGACTGAAGGTGTCTGACCTCAGAGGGAAGCTGGTTTCATCGGCTCAGACGGGCTGAGGTACCGTCTCAGGAAGAGCCGGCAACTAGCGTCAGCTGTGTAGGGTTGACAGCTGAGAGGAGGTCTGGTCAGCGTCAGACCAGAACCGCTCTCCTTTCTCTTAGCTTGTTCAGCTTGTTCTCTCATTGAACAGCTCTCTAGCTTCCGGGGTCGGAAGTTAAAGGGAGTCTAAAGGGACGTGGGCCAATGAGGATTTATTAATGTCACGTGACTCAGACCGCTAACTCTTATTGGTTGTAGTAATGAGTGACGTGGTTTTTATAACCTTTATCAGTATGTATGTGAAATAATACTGAAGCAGATCAACATTCATTAATGCTAGAAGAAAATGCATTAATCATTTAAGACATTTCTGTAACAGATTAAAGTGTCATTTTAGGAAGAGACACCAAGAGTCTTTATTATTATTATTATTATTAAATAGAGTCCGGTGGATTCTTCCGATACGACCGTGACCTTGGAGGAATGTTGATTCAGGTTAAAACATAATAACAGAGTCATTTTATTCCAAGTTATTGGGGAAAAAGATGGTTATTATTTGTGATGATCTAGAGGTCAAAGTTCAGAGGTAGTAACGCATTTGGGTTCGTTACAAATATCATCTAGTAAAACATCTGGACATTTGCTCAGCAACAAAAGCCTTTAATAAAAACTCACAACCAGCATGGTTTTGATTTCAGAAATGCTGAATGTTACTGAGATCAGGCAACAAGTGAATGAAAAGTCTCTGATTTGTGTTTGATGTAATCATTTTACATTTTACACTGGAACATAATTGCAACCTTGATCAGAAAATATGTGATAGATATATAATTTTGTAGCAATTTCGTGGAATCATAATACAAATTTAGCCTGTGGTTACCTCTGAGAATAAAGGCATATTAGATGTTTTTTGTTTGTTTTTTTAAGAAATTGGTGCAAAGCATTTTAATGACTTAAACTCTTATTCTTTGACCTGTATTGCAGAAACTGTTAGTTCTACTTTTGACACCCACTGATATGGATTTGCTTCAGTTACAGTTTATAGTCTTTCCCTGTAAATATTTCAACATAAATATTTCATCAGTGAGAAGCTCTGGAAACCGTTTAATGGGCTTTTGGGTGTTTTTCTTTTTGTTTTCAGAGAAAGATTTTAAAATACCTTGGGTTGCAAAGTGTGTAGTAGTTAGTGTTGTTCTTCATCTCAATGGAGCAGTGACGAAAAGGCATCGTGACAAAGTGGAGTGAAAACAATGGCTATAAACAGAAAATATATTTAAAAAATTAAAAACAGGTCAACAATAACAACACATTTAGAAATAGATGAAGTAATAAAACTGTAATATTTGGAAGCAACGCTTTCAGTGGTCTCACTTTCTGGTTTAGAGAAGGGTTTGTGTCAAGGGTTTTGTTTTTTTTAACTAAGATCTCAATCTTTAGTGGCTAAAACCAGCAGGAACCTTCAGTTGAATTTGAACAAAAGTTCTACTGAAGGAAATCAGTCCCAAAAAAGCGTTTTGTAAGCGCTACTCACCTTTGTTGGAGCTGCTCTGGAAAATAAAAGCCAAGTGTGAATTGATGGATTGTTTCTCTAAGCTTCAAACAAAATGTGAGCTCCTCACTCCTGGTTTTATTGACTCAGATAATCAGGACCCTCAGATACCAGCTGACTTCCTCCTGATCTCACGCTCACCTCTGTGACGTCTGTCACCAGCTGACTCAATCAAAGCAAACTTTTGTTTTGTCTAAACCTTTCAGGGATGATCTTTGAAGCTTTTACTCAGGGCTGGGTAGGTTAGGTTGGGTGTTGTAGTTCAGAATTTGTCCATGTAGTGTTCAAGGCCTGTAACCTGTTGAATGATCAGAAGTAATCTAAACTTTAAGCCAAAATAGGATGATCTCACCAGGCTTTTGTTAAGCAATAAGAGATATTTTGTTTATCCTGAACTTCTTTCATTAAACCAAAGGAAAATGAACACCATACAAAAAGTGGTTTTGTAAAATCTTTATTAACAAGTTTTTGAGGAAAAATTCACTGAAAAAAATCATTTGTCCCCCTGATTCTTCAGCCAAGTATAAACTGAAAAAATATATTTCCTCTGTTAAAACCATTCAGTTTCTCTCTTTGTTATGGTAACAAAACACAGGACAGAATCACCAGACACAATAAAGTTCACAGTCCAAATGTTTTTAGGTTTAGTAAACAGACCCATATCAAGAGGGAATGTTTTGTGAAGGCTTTAAACGGTTCAGAAGTCCACATACACTCAAAAACATCCTGAACAAAACTCTTCTAAGGATTGAAAAAAAGACTTGGAAAATTGTGACTGAAGTTTGAGTGAGAAAATAACCCAGGAAGCAACAAAGAAACAACTTAGAATATAAAAGGGAAAGTAAAGGACTTGAATAAGGTTCAAAGGAAATTATATGAGTGTATTATTGGAGAAATCTTTAAAAATCAAGAAAATATTGTCCTCATTTGACCCTATAGATCACTGAATGACTGGAATACTGAAACTGGAAATTGTCCTTATTTAATTATGTCAAATTAAATAGAAGCATCCCACATCTGGGGCTTTAAGAACAAAGACACCACAAACTAAACCTGGCTTTACAGAAGGGTTATGTTTGTCGTGATCTGTGTCCCTTTGAATTCTTTCAATCAGCTCCTCAGTCAGTCAGCCCAGCTGCTCCTCATCCCACTGATCACCTGATCAGCCCATGTATACATGCTCCTCCAGTTCCTTCAGTCCTGGTCAGATTATCATGTTGTTATTCTGTTAATCCATCGTGTCAACCTGTTGTTTTCCCTCCCAGTTCCCCTTTGTTGAGGGTGTTTGTGGTTTTGCTGCCTTGTCAGTAAAGTATTTAGTTCAGGTCCAGTCTCCTTACCACCAGCCTCTTATTTTGGATCGTCACACTCCAAACGTGACATTTTATTTGTTCATTTTAGACCAAAAAATTACCTTCTGACCTGCTTCCTGTGTAGGTCAGACAGTGTTTTACCGACTGCAGATGTAACACTTTCAACATTTGTGGTCACCTGCTGATTCATTGATGGAAATTTTTATTTTGTTAGGATGTCTTTGTTATTCTCCATGTCCCTTTTTAAATGGAATTTTGTACTTTAGTGGGTTTAACGTGTTTTACAATGAGAAAATACTCTGTAAAGCAACCTATGAAGTCCAAAATGATTTAGAGTAAATAAGGATTTTAAATTCTGCAATACCTTTAAAAAGCTTCCATAATTTATATTTTTAGAATCTGCTTTTTGTGCCAAATTAATTTAACCTAGTAATATGAATAATCACAACTCTGGAGTAATCAGATGAGTGTTACCTTTATCATCATACCAAAATAATACAAATAAACCCTGTAGATACATATATTTACTTTTATGTTTCAAAAAGAGGCAAAAAGCCCAGGGTTCACCTGAAATATGAGCTGCAGTTACAGAAGATGATTTGTGCTGTGAAGCTCAGCATCGTCTGCTCTGAGAACGCAGAGCTCGTTGGTGTGTATTTACATCTATGGATGTGTGTAAGAAATACAGGAAGACAATCTGGTCTGAACTGCATTTTAGGTAAATATAACGTGTTCAAAATAGACACATTTGTTCAAATGGCTCCTGTCTATTGGCATCCACTGAACTACTTTTATTAAAGAAGCATTCTCCTTCAAGTAATATCCTGGTAGAACAGCATCACTCTAAAGAGAGGAACACATTCCAAACAGCAGGTACGTATGAAAATATCTGAAGCACATCAGGGATGAAAATATTCCCAGAATCCTTTCTGGGGGACAGCAGTTCAACATTTAATTGGCACTGGGGACCATTTTAAAGGCTAAAAACAGTTTTTGTTTAGGGATGATTATTTTTAGACCTCTTGGGTTAAAAGATTTGACTGAAGGAAAAAGCTCAGTTTTAGTCACCTCATAAAAACATGATCAGAAGCTGCAGAGGGCTTTATGTTCCTCTGAAAGCACGAACTGAGCTAGTAGCATGTCAAGTTACGTTCTCTAAAAAAACTTCAGCTCTTTTCCTGAAAATCAGATATTAGCAAAACAAATAAAGTTAAGAAAATCATCTCAAACCAAATAAATACCTTTTCTAAATTCAGTTTCAACAATTACGGATGCTATATAAACACTTTAAAAAAAAAAACTAAAGAAAACTGAAGTGAATCTGAGACACTTTCTAAACAGGACTGATCATTTTTAATTATTAATCACTGTGGGACTTTAACACTAATATATGTGGGTGCCATTTTAGTCATTTGTGCTAGAAAATGTAAATCACCCTTCAGTTATTTTCAAATTCAGACATATTTTAACTACATATGACTTCTTTTTTTCCATATTCTCCTCTTTTTAACGGGTGATGTTAAGTTTTAGCATTCCTTATCTTTATTTTTCATACAATTCAAACAGTGTCTTTGAAGAAAAACGTTTGTGATTTACTCAAAACCTCCAGATCCATTTTTGTAAAAACTTTTACACACAACAGAACATATTCAGCTAGCTTCATATTTTAAGAATCTGCTCAAACTAAAGCACATAATAGATTCTCTGAGTTACACGGTCTTAGTCTAAAAATAGAAAAAATAACTTTGTCCCACAGATCCTGTTAAATTAGATGACTAAACAATAATAAAACGTGTGGTGTAACTGCTGTTAAACAAGTCGAAGCTGAACCTGATCTGTTTTCAGTGAGGGGACACACACACACACTCACACACACACACACACTAACATCACAACCACTTGTGTGAAGGAGTTACTAACTTAAACCAAAAAAGAAAATTTAACTGATTATTCCCCTTTTCACAGTGTAGCTGTAACCTAGAGGAACTGAGACTACTTGGCTTTTAAGTGAAAACTGTATCACACAGGAGGCTGCTTTATTTGAAATGCCAATTCCAGCATTTAAAACAAAAATAAAAACAATCAGGAAACAAACTTCCAAGCTGGTGGAATAGAATCCTTGAAGACCAATACAGTCAGTCAGAGTCTCAGTTCTCCTCTGCAGGGCAGTCAGATTTAATGTCCTTTCCTTCTTCTTGCCCTGCAGGTTTGAGTTAGCTTCTGTTCGGCGATAGGTTTGACCACATGTGCTCGCTGCAGACACTGCAGGGAGGATCTTTGTTAATCAGACATGGGGCTGAGTTCGCTTGGGGAGGTGCACACTGGTTGTTTGGTTGGACTGTGATCGTTCAGTCGGTGGAGAACAAATCTCCTGCCGATGGAAGAGGAGCCAGACCCCCCGTGACGTTGGGTAGAAGAGACAGATCAGGGAGACTCTGGATGTGGGACTTCAGCTCTTTTCTCACGTGCGTCACTCTGGCCAGTTTCTGCTTATACTCCTGCAGAAAACAACAAAATGGTCAATTCTGACCTTCAACTTTCAATACATGAGCATCCATTGGCAAGTACAACAACTATATACAGTATTAAAATGTATTTGGAGCCTTTAACAAAGAATCAGAA
The DNA here is from genome assembly GCA_006937965.1 of Callopanchax toddi. Taxonomy (NCBI): domain Eukaryota; kingdom Metazoa; phylum Chordata; class Actinopteri; order Cyprinodontiformes; family Nothobranchiidae; genus Callopanchax; species Callopanchax toddi. Next base: position 94,014 of record SSNR01000556.1, read on the forward strand.
GAGATATTTCTTTCTCTTAGACTACAGTGTGCTGTGTTTGTGGTGCCTCACCTCCAGTTTCTTCTCCCTCTCCATTAGTGCCTCCTTCTGGCTGCCGATATATTCAGACAGCATACGAGCCAGCTGCCTGCGGTCCTCCAGCTCTGCAGCCAGTCGCCCGTTGTACTCGGCCAGCAGCAAACAAGCCTCATCTACTGTTTTGGACAGTTTATCTGCAGCCTCCTTGTCTAAAATAGAGTTTTTTAAGTTTAATTCAACGATTCTGTTGTATCTTTTCATCTGCACATCTATAAATTTTGCATATTTTGTTCTTGATTGCTCAGCATAAATCAGTCACAGTTTGCAGAGTTGTTTTCAATAAACCTTCAAACAAACAATATTCTTTTCATTGGTGCAAAACTTCAGAAATTAAACTGGTGGTGTATTTTGGGGGGGGGGTCCTCTTACACACAAAAATTACTGTATTCAATCATCTTTTTGTAACAAAATAATCAAACTCTTACCTGTGATCTTCTCCAGCAGGGAAACATCCTGGACTTCCTGTGGCAGTGAGGCGATCTTCTGACGGACAGCTGCATCACCTGATGCAGCGTTCTCCAAGTCCTGCAGGGCTTTCACCAGCTCCTCTGTCTAAAAGGCAATAAAACATTAGAAACAATTACCAGAGACACAGATCATGAAGTAAAATGAAACAAGGTGAGGGAAAAAAACGGCACAGATTGGTTTAAACAACGTACTCACGAACACGTTTGTTTTGTGTACAGGTGTGACAGATGTGAGTGTTCTTACCAGCTGATTTGCAGAGGTATCGATGATGTGAGGAGATGTGTGGCTTCGGTAATCATCGTCATCATCTTCTTCTTCTTCTTCTTCCTGGATTTTCTGATAACTTCGTTTCACAGCCTTTTTTTCCTCTGAGCAGTCAGGTTGAAGACAACAGATAAAAAAAACCATAAAACACATTTGACATCACACAGGTAAAGAAAGAAAATGTAATATTCCATGTTTTCATTCTTCAACAAGAAAAAGACAGTTTGTTCATCGTAATCCTACATTAAGAAAACTTCCTCCTGCATCTTTTATTTATAGGATGTTGATTTCAACACCGATAATCTATAAGTAGCCTGTAAGTTAACTTGACATCATTCAGCCCTAACAAATACTGCATACATTTACATGCATATGTATCAACGACATTATGTATCAGTTGTCCAACCTGCAGGTCTGGGGCTGTTCGAGTCTTCTATAGCCAGTTTGAGTTGCTGGATGAAGTCACCTCTGTAGAGGCTTCTTTCTTTCCAGATGTTCAGAAGTCTCTCCATTTGCTTTTTACAGCTTTCATCTGTTTCACTGCAGATTGAAACATAAAAGTGAATTAAATTAATTAAATGACAATGTCAAAACTTAAGATCACTTGTTATTTTATTTCCAATATTTGAAATTTTGAACAAGCTGAGGAACACTTTCCGTTTAAATGCAATAAACTAGTTATGCTTAAAGACATAATGGCCTATGTCTGGATGCATTCTTGTAACGCTCCACATTTTATTGGTTTGTTCAATTAACTACAAAGAGTCAAGTGAATAACTGGTTTTAAAAATCAGTATTATCTATCCACAATAAAATACTAATTCTTCTGTTAAGTGTCAATATTAAATGCTAATAAATAGTTTATTTAAAACTGATTAGAACTTATAGTTGTCAACAACAAACAGTGAACATGTTATAATATACCTGGCTACATGGGAACAG